>LNAC01000020.1:6572601-6626989 GCA_002007465.1 Ailurus styani | reverse complement strand
GTGCCCTCTTAGGAATTAAGTTGCTCTTCTGTTCAGAACCCTCTGATAGCTTCCTGTTCTCTTCTGTGTGATAATCCTTAACCTGCTACCACTCTACCCTTTCCTACCCCAGCTTCCTGACACCCTTACTTTTCTGTGAACACTACGCATACTTCGGCCTCAGGACATTTGCATGGGCTGCTGAGATACTCTTTCTTCCAGATACCCACATATCTTGTTCCGTCCCTTCTTTCAGCAGCCAGGAATGGCTGGGCCTGCCCCGCTCAGAGCTGTGCATATAACCAGCGCCCCACTCTGAGCTCTGCATATAACTAGCACCCCGCACACCCTCTTGTCAGTTGGTTGTAACTGGGAGACGGACACTTAGGGGCTGTGGAGGGGGGGCTTTGTGTTTAATGGTGTCCTTGTTAGAAGGAACTTCGTTCCTGGAGGGCTCATTAACCCAGGGAGTGGCCCTCGGAAGAAATAGCTAACTTAGTTTGCAATTTCCACTGTGTTCTATTCAGTTGTGCTAAAATGATTGTTTCGAGAAGAAAAAAAAAAGAGTATGGCTGTTATAAAAATTAAGCAGCTTGTGAAGAGCTGGAAGCTTGTTAAAATCATGATGGAGGGCGCCTGGGTGGCTCAGTGGGTTGAAGCCTCTGCCTTCGGCTCAGGTCATGATCTCAGGGTCCTGGGATCGAGGCCCACATCAGGCTCCCTGCTCAGAGGGGAGCCTGCTTCTCTCTCTCTTCCCTGCTCGTGCTCTTTCTTGCGGTTTCTGTCTTTCTCTCTCAAATAAATGTCAAGGGGAAAGCAGTGTTTTGGGTTGTCCCAGGAGGGGAGCTCCAAACCAATAGCAGGAGGATGTGGGAAGACTCCCTCCCTCTTATTTTCTATGACCCAACCGGGATCATCCTCAATCTGGTCGCCCCGCAGAGACTTCTGTGTGTTCCTTTGGGGTTTACCCTCCGCCCGCAGTTCTGCATGGCCCTCACAGCCTACCTGGGGATTCTGGTGACATTATGCCCCTGCTGCCAGCAGGATGGGGTGCAACTTCAGGGGACCAAGCAGAGGTCACTTCCCCGCTTCTGCAGGGGGTGCGGCGCATACTTGTGGGGCCCGGCCCTGGCCATGTCTGTCGATCCCCGTACACACGTGGAACACGTGTCCTATCCCCCACTCTGAACCAGTTTCTCCTCTGGGGCTTCCTCCCCTTCCTGGGGAAGCCAGGGAGCCCTGGGGCTTCCAGGCCATTTGTGCTCGTGGTTACTAAGGCTGAGGCATGGTATCCCGGCGGGGGGGTGGGGCGCGAGGTTCCTTCTAAGTGGGGAGTTATATTTTGTCACCGATATTCTTTAGGATTTCCTGCACATGGTGGTAATGGAAATCAGACCAACTCTCATCATTATTGATAAAATATTTTGTCATTTAAAAAAACTTATTCTTGCTCTATAGACAGTGCCCCTCTGTTGGCTACGGTCCGGCCAGACGACACCTGTGCCCCTCCTCGTAGCCCACGATGCTGCAGGCCCTCCCCGTTCCATATTCATGTCAAGTCTGTTTCTGAGTCTGAGTCTCTCTGTGCCACATCGATCCAAGGGCCAGGAGGAAGAGTCCCCCCGATGCCCGAACCCTCTCGATACAAATCGTGTGACATGATGTCACTTATTATCAGTGGGGGAGATGCTTGGATTCAAATATTGTGTCTTGTAGGGTGACAGAAGTGAGAAAATGTGTTCTCTGGCCACACTCTAAGTATATATTGTCAGAGGAATTTAAATACAGATAAGACACTTAATTATTAAATGGCTTTTCAACATGAGGCTCAAACGGAACTTTCTAATTAGCTGTCAGTTCTGTCAGAGCCAGGCCTGGGGTGCCCAGGGCCGCTTGTCTTCTGATTTTCATGTATAAATTCCATCTCCTGGCAAGCGGCTGCTGCAGAGCTGCTGCCTGGCTCTGTGGCTTCCCCTAGGCCAGCGGCTTGCCCGAGTTTCCTTCTCCTCCTGGGACTGCCTTTCCCCCTTCTGGGTCAGGGCAGCTGCTCAAGCGCCATCGAACTGGATTTGCTTAAAAAGGAAAAGCAGAAGAAACGACTGAAAGTGCCCTCTCCCCAAAGACCTAACGTGTGTGGACAGAGGGCCAGGGCCGGGTCACGGGCAGGGGTGGAAAGGGGGTGAGCCAGCAGTAGCTGGGGGCAAACAGTCAGACATCTGACCAGATGCACAACAGAGCCGGTAACTTTGCACCTCTGTCCCTGGAGCGTCTCACGACCTTTCTGCCATTTTTGTTTTTGGAAACTCTCCGGGGACAGCGGCCCCAACCACCTGTTGTTGAACTTGCTGCTCTGGGAGGCCCCTGTGCCCCTGGGAGATCCGATCCCCAACCGCCCGATGGAGGTGTAGCCCCAGCAGACCCCAGAACCTCCCTGCCAGCCTGTGTTTCTGTTAATATCGTAACAGCCGATGACCCAGGGGTACTGCAAGCTGGATGCTGGGCTAAGTGCTTCACACACATGAGCTTATTCAGTCCTTTAGCAACCTGGTGTGAGGGGCTAGAATTATCCGTTTCACAGCTCAGGAAATACGGGACCATAGGGGCTAGCTGTCTTGCCAAGGCTGCTCAGCTGGCGAGCTCTAGAGCCACAATGATCTGCTCCCCTAGACATTTTCACATCTGGGGGAAGCCAGGTCCTCCAGGTCGGGAGCCCTGTCACTAGTGCTGTGAGGACTAGTGTGGATTCCCAAGTGGCCCCACTCCCTCCAGGGCCCTCCACTTTCAGGCCGCCAGGCATCACCTTCCTGGCCATTGCTCCCATCTGTTCAATCTTGTTTTTGAAACTACAGTGATTTTCATTGCACTGGCTCAGGTCCACCTTCCTTTTGCTGGCTTTCAAGGGCCAGTTGGCACCAGGCCCCTTCCAGGCTCATTTCTCCTCACACACTCCGGCTGACCCGCTTTTCAGCTCTGTCCCTGCACACACTCAGCACCGTGGGTGCAGTTCACCTTCTGCCTTTCTGAATCCTCACGTTCCCCTCAACACTTACCTGACCAGCCCAGGGGCATTCTTCTATATGACTTCCTACCATAGTCAGTTCCTTTGTGTAGCCATGTCTATGGGTGCTGGGTGTCTGTTACATGTTTGTCCTATTGACTCATGGTCCTGTCTCACACTGAGGAACCCATCTCTCTCTCTCTGTCAGGGTCCTGTCCCTCTCTCTCTCTCTCTCTCTCTCTCTCTCTCTCTCTCTCTCTCTCTCTCTCACAGTCCTGTCTCTCTGTCAGGGTCCTGTTTCTCACTGAGGGTCCTCTCTCTTTCTGTCAGGGTCCTGTCTCTCTCCCTCTGTCACAGCCCTGTCTCTCTGTCAGGGTCCTATCTCTCTCTCATTGTGGGTCCTGTCTCTCTCTCTCTCTCTCTCTCTCTCTCTCTCTCTCTCTCTCTCTCTCTCTCTCTGTCACAGTCCTGTCTCTCTGTCAGGATCCTGTCCTTTTCTCACTGAAGGTCCTATCTCTTTCTCTGTCAGAGACTAGTCTTTCTCTCTCTCTCTCTCTCTCTCTCTCTCTCTCTTTCTCTCTCTCAGTGTCCTGTCTCTCTCTCTTTCTCAGAGTCTAGTTTCTCTCTCTCTCAGGGTCCTGTCTCTCTCTCTATCTCAGGGTTCACCCTCCCCCCAGGTTTTTTGTCACTCAGGGTCCTGTCTCAGTCAGGGTCTGAGATGGTAGAATTGACGTCATGGTTAATACTTCAGTTCTGGAGTAAGAATATCAAAGTTGGAAACCCAGCCTCCACTTCCTAGCAGTGTAGCTTTCTCTGAGTTACCACATCCCTAAGTAAGCCTCATTTCCCCATTCTGAACTGAGGGGGCATAATAGCACTGAACTGTAGGGCTCTTGTGAAGATGAAATGTGGTCATGTAGAGCACATAGTGAGAATTCCAGAACTCTCCGCTGTCAGAATCATTCATCACTGTGAATTTTGTCGTGAGCTCCACGAGGACAAGGCCTGTGCCTGTGTACCTGTTTGTACCCCTTACACGGTCCAGTCACTGTGTTTATGTGGAAGGCACTCTGGGAATCATTGTTTGTTCCCACTGTGACAGTTCAAGGCAATTGGTTTTGTCAGACACTTGATAGTTGGCAGTGTGATCAGAATTTTGCAAATTGAACTATAAACTGGGCTTCCTGCTTCACCTGAAGTGGTAATATTGAAACAATAATTTAACAAAATTGTCATGCTGGTGATTGTAGATGTATGTGTGGGAATGGCAGAGAGGACAAGGCCCATGACTGCCCATGGCTAGTGTGTGGCTGGGGAAGAGCTTCCTTGAATGCTGGAAACAAGGAGAAATTTAATGTTTTCCTGAGGTGCAATGGATTGCAGACCAGACCGTATAGCCAGGTGCTGCAAAACTATAAAGTCATCTTGAATAATCAGACTGGGGTAAATCAGGGAAGACTTCCTGGAGGAGACTCCTTGAGATGGATGGGCTTTTTTTTTGTTGTTTAAAGATACCCACTTATCATACATTTTAGACCATTTTCTTTCGTACTAGTATCCACATGCTTTTAACACTCCATGGTTTCAGTTACCCATGGTCGACTCTGGTCCAGAAGCAGGTGATCCTCCTGAGATGTGGTCAGAAAGTCATTGGCGGCCTACCGCTCGCTACATCACAGTGCCTATGTGGTTCGCCTCACTCCATCTCATCCTGTAGGCATCTTATCATCACACATATAAATGGTGGGTGTCCTCTCTATGGTTTTAACAGCTCATTTCTCCTCCCAATAGAAGAGTCGCCGAGATCCTAATTCCTACCTCTAAACCCTACCCCACCCCCACAACCCTAATGAACTGACATTTTAGTGCACTGAGTTGGAAATGCTTTCTCTGTAAAAAGTGTCACCCTGATGACCCAGGAGTAAATTATTTTGTGATGAGTCAGACGTACTTCCACGAACCCTGACCTTGGGGAGCAGACATAAAACATGACCTTGAATTTCTTCAGAGACAGTGAAGTGTCGAGGTGCTCCTTGTTCACCTGTCTCTTCTATCTGAGGCTCAACAGGTCAGCAGCATCAAGGATCAGAGATGGTCGTAGCATTTGATGTCTAAGGTGTAGGATGAGGGAGGCCCCTGTGGGAGAGGGCCGCCATGGAATGCGGGACGCTGGTTGAACCCAACTGCAGGCACCTGTCTCTTCTCATTTCACTCTTCCAGTAACCCGAGGAGTGGGGATGGTGATCCCCTTTTAGAGAGGAGAAAACGGAGCTTTGGATATTGCAGAACTCCAGAGAGAAGCAAGAAGGCTGTGAGTTCAGCAGAGTGATGGGTGGGTGGTTTACATTTGTCCAATGTCAAAATGAGGATCAAGCTGCCCAGGAGGGGCTTGTTGGTGACTCTCATTCAATACACTACTAAATGGGATTTAATTTTTCTGCTTCTATGAGTCTTTTCACATTTGTGCATTTCTAAATCATACCACGTGTCCTGATTCTTGGGAGAGAAAATGTGGTCACGAGAACAAGACCCCGCTGGCCGCCAGGCCAGGCTGGTGGGGAGCTGGTGGGGGGTTGGTGGGGGGGCTGGTGGTGGACTGTGGCTGCCGCAAGGTGATGGGACAGCTCCGCAAGGGGCGTGAGTGTGGAGCTGCTGACATTTCATTCCTGCCCCCTCCTGCTCTGTGAAGCCTTTTTAGCTCGGCTGCTGGAAGCTTCGAGCTGATAATGATGAGGGAGTGTGAATGTCAGCGGGATCCCAGCTTCAATCAGAGCTGTTAAAAATAAGCCTGGCAGGCCTCTGCTAGAGGTGAGCTTGGGGAGTGGAGGGGAGGGCCTGAGTAGCTGGGGGGACCCTGTCAGATAAGGGTGCAGGTGTGGGTACAGGGGCTGGGAGAAGAGGACAGGAAGATATCAAGGCTAGTTTCTGGCAAGCGGTAATTGGGTGTGGGAAGCAGAGATGGAGAAAGAGGAAATACTTGTATTCTTTTCTCAGCTGTTCTGTGATTAAGAAAAAAAAGTGACATCTCAAATTTTGTTTGGAAAGGGAAACGCACAAGGCAGCTGGCTAGTTCCCTGGACTCTGTCTACAGCTCGCTGTTTTGTCTGCTGGACAGAAATCGTAGAGGCTGGAGAGGGGCCAGCTGTCAGGCTCGCTCAGGGAGAAGCTTGCTTTCTCTGCATGGCTGCTGAGAACGAGGCAAAGGACCAGTCTTGTCAGAAATGCAGACTTTCAGGCCACCCTACGTTGTGAACGAGACCCCGGAGGACTTGTGTGCACACTGCAGCTTGAGAAGCGTTGCCTTAGATATAGCTAGGGCCCTTGTTTTGTAGGTGGAGCCATGGAGGCCCAGAGGGGCGGAGGGACTTGCCCAAGGTCACACAGTTAGTGCAAGAAACAGAGCCTCTGCCTCAGGGTGCAGAGCATTTCCCCTGTCAGCTTCCCAAAAGCGACACATCCGTTTGAGTGCCGGGCACAAGTGCAAGTTCAACAAGTGTGGCTGTCGTTTCTCTTCTGCCACAGTGGGATGGCTTGTCGTGCCCTGAGGACTAGTTCCAGGAACTGTTTGGCATTGATGGGTGAACTCTAGCTCTTCTCATTAAGAATCTCACTGGCACTTAATTCAGCCTCACACCTTCCTTCATCTGAGACATGCTCACTTCTCCTCTCTTGTCCCGGAGTTGGTATCCGAAGGTGTGAAGTGTGACAGGGACGTGGTGGGCCTGGAGAGCCGCAAGCAGAGGGACCTTCGCTGGGAAAGGTGGTTGATATGCAAGAATAGCATTAAGGTGTGGCGAGGTCAGCAGCTGGACCTGGGCCGGAAAGCATAGATGGAGTTTAATTCATTCTTGCTTCGTTTTTGGGTTTGGTTTGGGGGGCTTTTTTGGTAGTTGGGGCAGGGGCAGAGAATTAAGGTTGGAATAATTTATTTCTTGAGATGTATCAATTGCTTAAATTTATTTAAAATAATTCCATAAATTGTAAAAAGTGCTTTCCTCCCTCCAAGGGGGGAAAAGGGACCAATAAAATGACATAAAAAAAGCTTTAATTAATTACAATGAAATCCAGAGGTATCCATGACCCCTATCATTTTGTCATGCGTTCTTGTAGTCCACAAATTATTAGACTGTGATCTTCTACTTAAGCCCTGTGCTTGGTCTTTATCACACTCATGGACAGGAGATATAGTAACTTCTGATCTTAGTGTAGCTGTTACCTGTTCCACATAGCTGCATTTTCCTTCTGGAGGACATTTAACCAGGTGCTTGGACTTGACATTGCATCTTTTTTCTAGGGTAGAAATATCTCTTGCCTTTTTGACCAGGGTCCACACGGCCTGATGTAATCATCATTTAATAAGGCTAAGACATCCTTGGGAGCATAACATTCAGGCAGTTTTGGAGCCGTGCAGTTGATGCAGGTGTGGTGGGACCAGACAGATGTGCAAAGTCACTCTTCAGTTGTGCAGGCTGTACGGTGTCCCAGGGTGCCAGCTCTAAGAGATACCAGTCACATTATAGATGTAGATTTGTATATTTATTTTGACAGTTTCCAAGTAAATAAAAGTGTTTTGAGGAAGGGGCACCTTTCTCCAGTTCCTACAAAGGTCCCCTGTGGCCTGGCCATGGTCCTGAAGGTTCTGGCTTTAGTACTAGCCCTGGAACTTGCTGCCTACAGTTATTCCCACAGATTAACATGCTTTTGGAACTTTCTGAAAATCCTCATCTTTGGAGTCATCAGCTTCTCTGGCATTCACTCTCATTTTAACAAGATTGTTTGTGCCCTCCCACCCTCCCTTGTTACCTGCGTTAAGAGAGAGTCTGGGATGTGAAGGACGCATACCCACCCCCCATCTCAGGACTTTGCTTCTCTGCTGTGGTCAAGCTCAATGTCAAAGCCTGCAGATCCTCCATCTGATGTTTCTGCAGATAGAGTGCTGGGTGCTGCACAGCTCTGCTGTCTTTCTCCCCAAAGGTGATTTCTGTGCCGGTTGGGAGGTTTGAGTTTGGTTTGAGTTAAAGAAAAATTTTTAAAAAAATTAAAAAATATTTAAAAGGTGACTTAAACTAAGTATAGGAGTTTCTCTATCACATCAAAGTCTAGCAGCTCCAGACACAGCTAGGAGTCAAGGTCCCAAGGTCCTCCTACCTTTTGCTCCAACATTCTTAGGCTTTGTCTTCCATCCTTAAGGTTACCTCATGGCTTGAGATGGCTGCTGCAGCTCCAGTCATCTCATGGGGGTTCTAGGCAGAAAAAAAAGAAGGTAAGAGGGGAAGGAAGGATAAAAGGGCACCCCTGCCAATGAAGTCAGCTTTCTTTATAGAGATTTTCTAGAAGTTTTTTCGTTTAGCAACCTCTGCTTACCTCTTCTCGGCCACGCCTATATGGAGGAGAAGCCAGAAATGTACTCTTGTACCTGGTCACATTGTTGGCCAGATAAAATCACAGTTCTAGTAGAAGGAAAAGGGGAGAATGGATTCTGGCAGCGTCTGCCACATCTTGCTGCTTCTCCCTTTTTCCTTTCCATGAGCCTCCCATCGTCTCAAAGCCCTGCCCCAGCAGCACAGATCATGTCTTCTGATTGTTGCACTGCCCTCTCCTCACCCCACCTAATGCTTCCTTTCTCCCTGCTGAGGCTCTGTCCTCTGCCACTGCTCCCGCGAATCCCGTGTTGTGTGGTTAAGGTCTGGACTACGTCCGACCTGGTCCAGGTGTCGATCTGGCTCTCCAGCTATGGGACCTCGGACAAGTGTTTGTTTCCCTTAGTCTTATTTTTGGATTGTGCCCTTGGCATGCCTTTTAGAGGTCTCATCAGTCAGTAACATGTCTCTTTCCTTCTGGACAATTCTTACTCGGTCAACAAATACTTACGGAGCATTTAGGATATACCAGGCTTCCTTCTAGTCCTGAGGCATTTGACCAACAATGCTGAAAAGGATCCCTACCTCAGGGAGCTGACATTCCATTCTGCTGGGTGAGGCCCTGTGGCCCTTGGCTGCTCTTGTGCCACTGGAAGGGGCATCTGAGTGTGCATATGTGTCCCTAGGCCTGAACCTCTCACAGGCACTCCTGTAGATTCTGAGCATTTTAGGTGCTTGACCAATGACCCAATTAAAATGAAATGACCCAATTAAAAATGATGACTTTTGAATGGCTTTGTTCTCAAAGTCACAAATGGGCCCATTTGGGCAGGCTGAGCTCTGCAAGTGTTTGGAGATGGATGTGTTTTCTTTCTCAGGCAGCTCATTTGCTTCTAACAGGGGCCGCCTTCTGCAGACAAGGCAGGATGCGTCATCTTTTTGGAGTTATATCCCTTTGAGAACTGGATGCACCATGCACAGAAGGCAAAGCGTGCACACAATCCCAGGAGATGCACAGACTTTGGGCAGCCCCTCTCTGGTCTCCTGGGGCCTCCACGGCCTCCAGATCAGAGCGTCAGAACCCTGCTGACCCTCTAAGGAGTGACTCCCTGCTGGAGATGCCTCACCTCTCCAGCAAACCAGTGAGATTTCATTGTGTGGCTGGCACTCGTCTTTGCTCCTTGTGGGTGGCCTTGACCGAGCAAAGACCTGAGATAAACTTCAGAAGATGAGGCAGTCATTAAGAGAGAAACTTCTTTTCAGCTGCAGTTGTCCTTTGTCCTTTACCAGCAAGCCTTCTCGCTCCCCATTGTCCCGGGGTACACTCTTGTAACATAAAGGAGTTTGATCAGGTCATTCAAAAGCCCCCTGTCCACCCAGATGACCCATGAGACCTGCAAGGGCACTTGGACTGTGGGCTCTGGCATCAGACTGCAGGGTGTCCAAGTCCTGCCCATCCGCCTGCTGGCTCTGTGCCCTTCAGCTGGGTCACTGGCTTCTCTAAGCCCCACTCATCTGGTCTGCAAGACGAAGATAAACAACCACCGAGTATAACTGTAAGAAAGCTAGAAACTTGACTCTCCTACAAATAGAAGGTAGTCGTGTGCCAAAGGTTTATTTACGTTGTTAATGAGAAAGCCAGCAGGATGGTAAAATTGTCTCAAGGAGAGTTTGAGCCACTGAGAGCTTATAAGCAATGGAAGACCGAGAACGTTGAACTAAAATGACAGAGTTAGATACAAAGCCGATTAATGTCCTATGGGGCAATAACTAACCCTTGAGGTTATCTTTGCTGCCAGGCAGTAGTAATTTGCTTCTCTACCACACAAAAGTCTCCAACTTCATGGGTAACTTCACAGAGTAGAGGCCCTAATTGGTAGTAGTGAGATGAACAAAGGTTAAGTTCCCTAGGGAGCCGGGCGGGCTTCATGAGAAGACATCAGGAGAAGCTGCTTTCCAGGGAGAGGATGGTGGAAATGACACAGGGGATGTGTCTGAACAGGCCCACGCTGATGGGTTTTCTGATGCAGCTGGGAAGTTAATGTTAAATGGAAAACAAAATCAAAATAAATCCATGCTTTGAATTTATAGTGTTTGCCTTCTGCAAGAGAGAGAGGCTGAGTTCTGGGGCTAGGTGATAGAATCTCGTCAAACTGGAGTGTACTTTGGGGAATTTGGTAGGGGAGATAGGTGTCCTCTCGACTTAGGGAAGTGACCTCAAATGCATCATAAAGGGTTCTTTTGCCCCTTGCACCACCTCTGACATTCAACAGCCCCCCTCCATCACAGCAGGCTGTTTCCATCTGTGATGTGGGCAGCTGTGCTAGGATTGGGGCAGGAAAGAGCTCTGTGTTCAGAACCAGGGCCCCCGGGGGTTTCTCCCCTCCCTCAGCAGCAGCAGGGGGCCAGCCTCCTTCAGCAGGGGCTTTGGAGCCAGCTGGACCTGGGGCCTAACCACACTCTGGACCAGCTGGATGACGGTGGGATCCCAATTGAACCTGTCCTGTAAGTGGTGACAGGGAAGGTACCAAGTCGTGGGAGACGTAAGCACTCTATAAACAGTAGTGCGTGGGCCCTGTACGGTGGACCCTACGGCCTGTCTCCACTTAACACCCTCTGACCCACGTAGAGTCCAGCTTAATGTCCTGGCCACACCCTCGAGGCCCTCTTTGCCCAGTCCCTGCCTCCGTTCCTAGCCACCTCTCCTCCCTTGCTCATGGCACGCTGGCCACACAGGCCTCCTTTCTGTCCGCTGACACTTCCTTCCTGCCTCATTGTCTTTCCCCTGCTGCCTCCTCTGCCCAGAATGCTCTTCCCCAGGACTCTGTCGGGCTCCCTCTTTCTCACCACTTGGCTTCCCCTTGGACAAACAGGGCAGCCCTCCCTGACCACACTGACCACTGAAGCCGCCTCCTTCCCAGTCACTCTTTAGCACGGTGCTCTGGGCTAGTGCGCACATGGCACTTGTCCATCTTGGAAATCAGCCTGAAGGTCTTTGGTTGTGCTCTCTAGTGTCTCTCTCTCTCCCCAACCTGAATGGAAAGTGGCGGAAGCATGGACCTCTACTGTTTCGGCTGCTGCTCCAACAGAGCCCCCAGCCCACCGCCCAGCACTTCCGGGGGCTGAGTGACCACCAGCAGCAAGGATGCCAATGACTAACACATTTATCGCGGGCCGGTAGGACCTGATCTGAACACGTCACGCATATTCTTTCATCAAATCCTCACAAGAGCCCATGAGCTCGATGTAATTATTCTTTCTTATTCCCACTCTAAGGAAGAAGAAAGTGAGGCACAGAGAGGTTAGGCAACAAGCTCCGAGTTGCCCAGCTAGTAAGGGGCAGAGCCAGGATTCAAACCCAGATGGTCTGGCTCCAGAGTCAGTCTCTGTTCTTAACTTACATGTAAAGTGCTTGTCGGACTTGTGGTGCACAAGAGAGAACACGAACGGTGTACCCAGCACGCCACCATCTCCCAGAGCCCCCTACCCTTCCACGACAATCGCCTGTGGCTACTGGCTCCATCTCCTAGCCTACTGCTAGCCCTGAGGTCCTTCTCATTGCAAAAGCCGTCCCTCTCCAGCTGCAAGTGAGGACAGCTCCCCCCCACACACGTACGCACATGTGTGCGCGCTCACACACACACAGACCCACGCACCCGGGGACTTGATTCTGCCTGGAAGAGGCCGCAGTCACCGGGACTCCATTCCCACCTCTGCCGGGTGATTAGTCACACAGGGTGTGTCCCTGAGGGCAGGTCACCTGCAGGCTTCACACTCATCATCAGAGCCTGACACCTCCAGCCATGGGCAAATTACCCCCCAGCTGCCCTGCCAGCCAAGGAGAGAGGCCAGGGGGTGTTCGAGCCCAGTGCCCAGGCTCACACGCTGGTTCTTTTCATTTGCACCTCAGCGGCTGTCAGCCGTGACACAGGCTCGCCTCTGGCTGCTGTGAAAAGCCAAGTCCCTGCCTCCCACCCTCAGCTTCAATCAGGGGATTTTGGCCCCGCAGTCTCTCTCTGTCTGCCTCTCTTTGTGTCTCTCACTGGCTCTCTCCTTCATTCCCTTTTCGCCCATTTCCCTTTTCAGTCTCTCGTCTCCGTCTCTCTCGCTCTGTCTCTGGGTTCCTTGCCTTTCCACCCGGGGCTTTGCCTTGTCCTTTGAGCCTGGGATGGGTGCTGCTGCTGTGGGGCGCAGCCCATTGTGTCCCCAAGGGGTCTTCCTCCAGGGCGCCTCCCAAGGGTGCCTGGTGGGCTCAGAGTGTGTTGCCTGGGATTCTGGCTTCTGTTCAAGCCTCTGCTGCTCATGAGATAAATACACTTGGTCTGGCCTCTACCCTCCCTTGGTCTCTGGATCCTCCCCATGGCAGCTCATGAGTCTGAGGGGAGGGGACTTGTGCAGAGACATGGGCGCCAGAGTCACCACAAAGGTATGAGAGACAGGGCGCCTGGGTGGCTCAGTCAGTTAAGCATCTGCCTTCAGCTCAGGACATGCTCCCGGGGCCTGGAATCAAGCTCCTACTTGGCAGGGAATCTGCTTCTCCCTCTGCCTCTCACCGCACTTGTGCTCGCTCTCTCTCTCACTCTCAGTCTCTTCCCCTCAAATAAATAAATAAAATCCTAAAAAAAAAAAAAAAAAGGTATGATAGGTCTGATCCTGGCACCCATAGCATTGGGCCCTGGCCTCTGCTCCTGACTTCTGAGAGTACCCTCTTACTCTCTCCCCTTTCTTTCTCCCTCCCACCAAAAATGTCTTGGGACAGCCCCCGCATCAGTAGGAGACAGAGAGTGGCATATACACACAGGTAAACAGGCAGGTGTCTTTGCTTAGCCATCAGAATTTAGTAGTAAGCTTTTACCCACGCTATAAATAGCTCGTTTCCTGTATAGTAAGTTTAGCAGAATAGAAAAGGTAAATTCAGGAGACCAGAAAAGCCATTTCTGCTTAAAGTGTCTTCTTTACATTCCTTGGACTGATCAGATGTCATCAGGAATGAAGGAATCCTCCTCTTTTAAAAATGCACATATTTCATGGACCTCAAGGCTATCAGTCATTCACCCTCTAGTGTGAACTATTTTCCTAGACTCTTCATTAGTTTCAGTAATCCTGGCAGATTGGAAATACTGAGAAAGAAAGGGTTGGAGAAGCAAATAGCACTAAGGGGAGGTACACTGTATGAGGGAGGACAAGATGAGGGGTCTGAGGAGAAGAGAGGACAAGGTTAAAGGTCACATGTGTAGAGTAAAGATGCTCCATCCTGGCTACACACTCGAATGGGTAAGATGGTCTTTGAAAAGTCCCAATGCCCAGGCTATACCCCAACCAATGAAATCAGAATCTCTGAGGTGGGGTCCAGGCATCAGTATTTTTTAAAGCTCTCCAGAGTCTCATGAGTAGCCAAATTTGAGCACTAGTGCTCTGCCCAGTGCTTCGCAAGTTAAATGTGCATACAAGTCACCTTATTAAATGCAGAGTCTGATTATGTTCCTCTGAGAGGCTTGTTTTCAAAAAAGGGCAAAGGTCTGGGATGGGGTCTGAGATTCTGCCTTTCTACCAATGCCAATGCTGTGCATCTCTGACCACACTGTGAGTAGTAAGGCTGTAGTTTTTACTGCATATTTTCCAACATGGCTTTGTTCTCAAACAATGACAGATGAAAAATGAGAAATATTGGCTGTGATGATCCACACAATCCCTCCAGCACAGAGCTCTGGCAAACATGGGTTGGAGAACAGGGTTGGGCTGGAGGCCCTGGGCTCTGCAAGCTGGAGTCAGACTTGGGATGTTACGTCTCCTGTCTAGATGCTCAGCACAGGAACCAGGAGCCATGATCAGCAAGATCAGGCTGACATGCAGTGCACTTGGCATTCCATGGTGGCGTGGCTGTGCCCGATTGTAGATGTGACTCAGATGCTGGCCTGTCTCCTCACGTTATTCTGCCTTTCTCCAGGAGGCAGGCAGAGGGCAGGTGTATCTTTCCCAACAGCTATGCTGTCCTTACTGTCAGGAGGCCAGAGACTCACAGACATGCAATGTGATGGGTGCGGTGATGGAAACAGCAGAGGGTTTTGTGAAACCCAGAGGAGTGGGTAGGTGGTGAGGAGAGTGGGACAGGGGCAGAGTGAGAGGCCCAGGGACACACCTATCCGCACTGACTGTGATTGAAGCCCCTCACCACAGGATTTCAAAGCATGCCTCTCTGTCTTTCAAGCATAAGGGGGTTTGGAAGGAATGACGGTTTCTGAGATACTTGTAGGAATCCAGTTGTAAGAAGTCCCTGGACAGTGCTCATCCCAGGCTGGGGCTGACATTCTGCTCTCCCCACGGCACGACTGTTCAGGGAAAATACTTGAACCTCGTGTCATTTTTTTTATGAGATATGTCTAAAATTTACTATACAGTCATCTCAGGTCTAAAACAGAGGGTCCTGAACGTAATTTAACCTTTTTTTGATGACTCAATGTCAACATTATGAGTGTTCATTATCATACTCTGCTTTTTAGGTTTTCACCTCCTTCCCCCGAGTTCATCAAATGTCACTGCTGACATGTATTTGCTTCTAGATGCCTCCCGCCCACCTGCCCATCACTTTGATGATTCCATTGTGCTGAGCCAGTGTAGTGTAGTAGGCTTGCTGTGGGCTCTGCAGTCAGAAAGCCTGGGAAAGTTACTATGCCTCAGTTACATTGTCTAGAAAATAGGTACGGTGAGAATTTTTTAAATTGACTTTACTTTTTTTTATTTAAAGATTTTATTTATTTATTTGATAGAGAGAGAGATCACAAGTAGGCAGAGAGGCAGGAGGAAGCAGGCTCCCTGCTGAGCAGGGAGCCCAATGCGGGACTCGATCCCAGGACCCTGAGATCATGACCTGAGCCAAAGGCAGAGGCTTTAACCCACTGAGCCACCCAGGCACCCTGACTTTATTTTTTAGAGCAGTTTTAGATTTATAGCAAAATTAAATGGAAAACACAGAGGGTTCCCATACCCTCTACACAAGCCCAACCTCCCTCACTGTCAACATTCAGCACAGCAGAGTGGTGGGAATATTTATCTTAGAAGGCTGTTTCAAGGATTGAGTAAAATAATGTATATAAAACATAAAATACCTAGCACAGTGTCAGGCACATAACAAATGTGCTCAATATACGTAGTTATCATCATCATCTTATAATTGTGTGTTATACAAGAGTCAGTGATGACCATTAAGGTCTTAAAGATTAAAGTAAGTGGCTTTAGTGGGAGGGTCTGGGGGAAGGTGTTTGGGGTAGGGCCAGTTTTTAGCACCTCTCTATGCTTAGGTCTGTGTTCAGGCAATGGGAGGTCTGACTTCCGGAAAAGTGGGGCAGGATCAAACTTCACCGCTATCTGGAAGTGGCTTCATGGTGTGGATTGTGCTCAGCACATGCCTTTCTTAAGAGTGCTTACTTGACCTTCTCTGTGTGTGCTATGAACTGAACTTCTTGTGGGCTTTTGGGGAAAAAAGCTCAATAGACGGGGTCTGGTGTGTAGGCCAGATGGATAGGGTTGAGGTTGGATGGGATTCAAAATGCTTCTTCAGTCCTGACCAGAGAAGAGCCGCCAAGAGGGTTCAGGACCACGGACAGCTCCCCACTGCAGCGCTCATCCTAGCTCCTGGGCTTACCCATTGTGGCCCATTGTGGAACACTCTTAGCCAACTACAGACCATCCTTGCCCTGTAACCAGGCAGGGCTCCGTTTTTCTGCTTGTGTGGGAAGTGGTTAGGGGTCTTATATCCTTTGGGCACCCCTGTGTGTCTATGTGGAGGGGACATTAGGGGCTGCAGCTGGGGAGGCTGACCTCCCTCTTGCCATTCCAATTCCTCAAGCTCCCCTTTTCTTCTGAGTGACTCCAGAGACCAAGATTTAGTGTCTGGAGTGCACTGCAAGAGATGGGGAGACAAGGGGTGTTGTCTTTGGTTTAAAAAAAAAAAGGAGGTCAGGAAATAGAGGACTGGTATTGCCCCATGGACTTGGCAATACTCTGTTGGCTTTCTTGGTTCACTGCTCCTGCCACAGGCTTCAATCAGATGGAATCAGATATGTGTTCTAGCATTAGCTTCCTGTCGCATTGGTCAAGGCCCCCATCTTCTCCTTGGGGAAGCTCAGACTGGCCACTTGGTCACTGGCACCGAGTGGAGCCCCCTTCCCCAGCATAGCCTGAAGTCTATTTGCCCAGCCTTGTTTACCCTCTCCTGGTTCTCTCCCTTCCCAAACCACATTGAATCCTGCCCATCCCACTCCCAGGTCCTTCTCAGGGAGAACCCAAGGAGTCTGGCCCTCAGATTTTTGGTGAGCTTAACTGAGGAAAATGATACAAGGGAAGGATGGCCCGCATGTTATGCAGTATGTGTATCCCTCAAGGTATTCTAAATTCCACCTTGGGTTACGCCAGTCTAGTGAACGGCATTGTATTAGATAGTGTGGGGCTGATTGGTCTGTAAAACAGCTTCTCCTAAGCTTCCAGACCATGAGTGTAAGTAATTGCCCTGTGAAACACATCACTATGTCAGAAGCAGACCAATTTAAACCAAATGTCATTTTGCTAAAAGCCAATTTGCCAAAAGTCAATTCACTGAATGGCCAATTTGTCAAATGACCAATTCATCACATTGACTTACGTCCTTTAACTATTTGGTGTGAGTTGACCGGTTTGCATTTTGTCTTTATTTGAGTGCTCCATTTGTCTCTGTCCCAGATCCTGATGTTTGAACTAGGGTGAAACTACCCCTAGTCTCTTCCTGTGGCTGCAGAGCAGGGAGCTGCTGGCAGGGACAAGCCAACCTATTCTAAAAGGCCATTGTGAAGACAACTGGGGAACCACCCAGCTAAAACCAAATTGGTAAAGGAAACAATGAAGTTTAGCAAATTGACACCTTGGAGAATTGGCTGACCTGACTTGGCTTCTTGGGAAGTGACTGAGAAGGGAGTGACCTAGCATACTTGGGCCTCCTTTGGAGATGTTAATGAGGGTCTTGCTTTTCCATCCTTTGGCCACCTCTTTATGGAGACTGGTGGGAGGCCTCTATGCTTGGTTTTAGAACCAGGAAAGGCCTCACCTCTCCCAAGCTTGTTTCCATCTGTGGGCTTCATGAAGTGCATAGCACATTGGTCTCCACGTTCCCCTAGGTCGGGAGAAGCCAGGGCAAGTGTGTACACAGATGCAAAGGCTTTTACTGAGTGTGTTTCTCTGTTTTATATTTCTACCCATTTCTATCTGTGTCTGGTTATTTTTGTTTTTGTTTTTGTTTTTGTTTTTGTTTTTACCTCTTCTGGTTTCTGTTACCTTACTCCATTTAATAATGTATCCTTAAAACTGCCTTAGCATTCTTTTTCTGCCTTCTTGAAACAAGGCAGAAAAAGAATCCAGACCTGTTCTGAAGGCTGTTCTGTGGGCCCATTTCCCCTCCACTCCTGCCCTGAGCTCCCCAGGATCCTTGCCCCTCCAGCACCAGCATCTTAGCTCAGCCACTTGACCCTGAGCAGGGCACAGACCCCTCTCTTCAGGAAGATATGGAACAGAACATACATTGCTGTATTAGAGACCAAAACATGCATTGCTGTGTCTTCCCTGGGAGATGCAGCATCTGTGCCCAGCACAAACTCCTCACATGCCCACAGAGACTGCTTTCCCACTTTGGTGTCTGTTTGAACTTGGTCCCTCATCACTTTGAAGTGGGCATTCTTCCTGTCACACCATCCCCTCCGTCCACCTCCCCCCCCCCACTTAGAGTCATGAGCTCTGATTCTTCTGGAATTTGTCACCTTGGCAGCTTTTCTCCCCCCATTTGCCTCCTCCAGTGAGGGATCAGGGAGCCCGGACACTGACATCGGTTTCGTGCCAACAAAGCACCAGGTACCAGGAGCGGTGCTTCACATGTTATCTTGAAAACCTCGTCACTGAAGTGTAACATACAAACAGCAAGCCGCAACTATCTGTGTGTGTGTGTCGCGTGTTTTCATATATATAACTCACTGAGTTTTCACAAAGCACACACGCCCATGTGCCCGGCACCAGGTCAAGAACTAAAACATCTGGAATCCCCAGAATCTTCCAGTACCTCCTTCTGGTTGTTGATCCTCTCCACCTCCTCAAGGGTAACCATGGTTCTCACTTCTAACAGCATCAGTTAGTTCTGCCTGTTTCGTGCTTTATATAAAAGGCATGTGTGGTTTATAATCCTCACCACAACTCAACAAGAAGGAGCTGTTTTCAACCCTCCCCCCCACCCTGTACACATGAGCCACCCCGTACACATGAGCCACCCCGTACCCATGAGCCACTCAGAGAGGTGGAGTAACTTGTCTAGGAACACACAGGCAGCAAATGGTGGTGGAGTTTGGAGTGAAACTCGGGGTTGCCTGGCTCCACAGCTCATGTTTTTTCTTCTAGATCTTGATTCTCGCTCCTGCAGCCATGCTCTCACCCACCCCCACCACTGTGTGTCAGGTCCGGGAATGCCTGAAATTATTGGTTCTACCAACCTGTAGGTATCCAGGACAAGAGCTTTGTCTGCTCCTGTGCATCTCTGCTTGGGATCAGTAGAATGCCTGTCACTTCCTTGGAGCACAGCGTGTGGTGGCTGTGTACAGGGAAGGCCTTGCCCTGGCACTCAAAGTAAGAGGGGCCTGCATCCCCCCTGCCCTCTTTACCTTCTTGCCATTACTGTGTTCTTGCCACGGTAGCTGGGACCCACGCCTGCTGGTTCTGTTTCCTGCTTGTCCCCAAGCTACTCACTTCTGAATGGGACGCCAGCCTCTGAGCAGCTTGTCCTTGGCAGGGCTCTGAGGTTGCTTTGTGGGGTGTGCGCATCTCATCCGATATCTCTGTTGTGGGAATTGATTACAGCGATGCTCAGTGGCTGCATAACAAACAGCCCGGTTGGAGGAAATGTTACCCAGGCTGGTTGTATGGTGCAGCCATCCACGGCTGCATAATGTCTCTTCCTAATGAGGTTTCTGCAACATTAACCGCAGGGCTGGAGGGAGGGGGCGCAGCCACAGGAGGGTGCATGCCTTTGGGGAAGTGTGGAAGGCAGAGGAGGGAGGACATCTCCCCAGCGGACGGCACCTGGCACATACTGTTTGGACCAGCCCATTTCTCCTGCCAAGCTCAAACCCCGCCATCCATGAGGCCAGACTTTAAAACCACCCACAGGAGTTTGGATACCAGGGGTTCCCTGGGAAGAACTTGGGTATTCAACACTTGTTAAAATCTCAAGACCTCCCAGAGCATGTGTGAGCTTTAATTCTATGAATCCTAAAACCAGTGTAGGAGGGGAACAGGGTGCCTGGGTGGCTCCGTTGTTTGAGCTTCTGACTCTTGGTTTTGGCTCAGTTTCTGATCTCAGGGCTGTGGGATCCAGCCTTCTTCAGGCTCTGTGCGGGGCCAGAAACCTGCTTAAGATTCTCTCCCTTTTCCTCTCCCTCCCTCTCTGCCCCTCTCCCTCGGGAACACATGTCTGTGTTTGCTGTGTTTGCGCACCGCTCTCTCTCAAATAAAATCTTTAAAAAAAAAAAAAAAGGCTTAGGAGGGGGAGAAGAGGGGACAGAGAAGGGATAGCCCAGCAGAAATTCCCAGGGGTAGTTTGAAGCCTTGCCAGCGGTGCCATTGATTGTCGCCTACTGTGTACGACACTCCTCTGGGTAATTTCACACACTTTTGTTTATTTACTGTTCTTACTAGCTTATGTTACAGATGAGGAAACTGAGGCACAAAGAGGCTTACGTTTGAATTCAGGTCGTCTGGCTCTCCTCCCAGACTGGCTCTTGTCTGGCCAGCTCCTCACCATCACTGAGGACGCGCGTGTGCACACACACACACACACACACACACACACACAGACACACCACACACCCCAGGGATACTGGTCTCTCTGATGGCCCTGCCATTTGCTGGCTGGATTCTGCTGATCAGGAGAGCAGAGGAAAGGGGGTCAGGAGGGCACACAAGGATTAGCAGGGGAACCGGCCACTTACAAGGGTAGTCAGCCCACAAGCAGGAGGCAAAGGCAGCTCCCCCGTCTTCCCTTTATTTTGACGACAGCAGGGGTGCTTGGCCGAAGCCAGAGGAAACTAGTTCCGCCTTCACCCCCCCCTAGCCTGCCCCTTTGGCATTACTCCCTGGTCACTTCTGCCCTGTCCTCTTTCCTCCTATTCAAACTTGACTTCTGGAGACAATGAAACAAATTCATTCACACCCAGATCAGCCCTGAGAAACACAGTTCGCACCTCCTGGGAGTACCTGAAATTTCCGAGTGGACAAAGTCCTGCTCCCTATGTTGAGGTCATTGAGGTCATTGAGGTCAAGGTCGGAGCCTGAAGCAGCGCAGTTCACCTTCACCACCGAATGGCTCTAAAAGACCCACCGTGAAGGTCACCTGGAGACAGGTGCACACATAGGCAAGCCACCCACCAGGTAGATCTGGGGCACCTGAATGTCATCCCATGGGCTTGGGAGAGCCAACAGAGAGGGGCAGTTGCAGAATTAATTTCCCTCAGGGCGGGGGAGGGGTAGAATTTGAGGGCAAGTTTGAAGGACAGGCGGAGACAAGGTGGGGGGGAGGGGTTCCTGACAGATCCCAGGAGTACCTCAGGGGAGGGTGAGCACCCCGGTATCACACCCAGGAGGCCCTGCCGCCCTCTCTCCTGACGGTGCACCTTGCAGTGGGGTGCAGAGGAGCCCAGGGGGTTCTGTCTCCCAGGAGCAGTGACTCCTGACCCCCCAGTGCTCTCATGTGCTGATTACCACCCCAGCCTGGTTCTCCCCGAGGGCCCCAGGTGGTGTCCCTCTGCCCTCCCAAACTCCACCAAGAAAGCAAGGAGGCCAGTGGGGCCGGCGTGGTCGGCGTTCTCCCCCCGCCTGCAAGGGCCTCCTCTTTGCCCATGCTGATGGGCAGTGGCAAGCCACAGGGGACAGGTCAGAGGCTGCTGCTCTTCCCTCTGTCCCCCCACTGCGGGAAGGTCGCGTCCAAGTCTCCCACCTTCCCCCCAAAGCATAGGAGCTGGTGCCTCTGCCCCTTGCTTTGAAGTGCTGGCTGGGAGCAGGGACTATCACCCATTTACTTTAGCCCTAGCTGAGGGTTGGAGAACATCATAAACTTCCCTGAGTTGGTTGCCAGGCTTCTCAAACTGTAATATGCATATGAATGACCTGGGCGGCTTGCTGAAATGCAGATTCTGCTGCAGCAGCTGGGGCCAGCAAGCCCAGACTTGGAACAGACTGCCCGAGGCTCCGCTGTTGCCGGCCCAGGTGCCAGAGGTGTGGGCGCTGAGCCATCCGCAGTGGGATGGGGGCCGGGGGGCTCACCAGCGGCAGCTGTGGGAGCCAGCCCACACCCTACCCCCCAGGCCGGGCCGCCACACACCGACCTCGCTAGGAGGGCCATGTTGTTGGAAGGGGAGCCTGAGGGGCTGGGAACTAACTGCAGGTCTCGCCCGGGGTCCCCAAGGGGGCTGGTGGCAGACTGGCCTCGAGTCTCAGCCTCGGGATTCCTTGCCCTGGGTTTTCCAAACCTGACCCCCTCACCCCTCCCTCCAGCGCAAGGTGTGGCAGCTGATGGCGTGGGACCTGCTGAGAGCCCCGCATGGCCTCAGCGACACCCCCAAACACACCATGACTCCTGCTTCACAGTCGAGGAGCCTCTCGGGGTTAAGAAACTCGTGAGTCCCTGCAATGGGTCCACGGCTGGCTTTGTCCGTTCCCGGGCTCGAGTCCTTACCTGAGTCTCCCAGCAAGGAAGACCTGGGAGAGGTGACCTGGTTCCCTCCCCACTAGGCCCCTTACGGGTGGGCTTCGGGTCACCATTCAGGCTACAAGGGCAAGGGGACAGGCCGGGCTGCCCAGAGCTTCCCTGTGGCTTGAGAGGCAGACAGAGCCCTGCAGTGGGGTCGGCAAGCTGGTGGCGGGAACCCAGGGCTGAGTCTGGCCTTGGCCAGTGCCCAGCAGTCCCCAGCTGGGTCCCCTGCTGATCCTCTCAGAGGCCAGTCTGCCAGCAGGGCCCAATCTGGTTAGAGCGTGAAGGGGGATTAGCAGCAAGAACATGGGGTCCTGACCTCTGCTTCCCAGGCCCTGCTTTCCCCAGCCCCGGCAGAAGCTGGAGGGCTTGGCAGAGTGTGTGGGGGGACGGGGCCCCTGGGATAGCGCCCAACTCAGGGTGTGGGCCTGGCTGCCCCCTTCTCTTCATAGAACAGGGCCGGGCTGGGGTCTCAGGTGTGTTCCTAGACCTAGGGGGTGCTGTAATTGGCAGCAGCCTGCCTCTCAGGGCCCTTGATCTTGGGTGGTGGGGTTCAGACCGTGAGGATCTCGGCCTCAGGACTCTTAACTGGAGCCCCGCCCCGACCCCCAGTGGACTCTTAGGGGCACCAGCTCCCTCTCTATCTTGTGGGGTTCCAGGGGAGTCCCCTTCCTCCAACACTGCCAAACCTCCCAGCTCATGTTGCTGGCGCCCCTTCAGAACTACCCAAGGCTGTTCAGTTACTAAGGCTCCATGAGGATGTGTGAAGGGAAGGGCAGGGTTGATGGTGCAGCAAGAGGGACCAACGCTTCTCCCGTACATCCTCTCCCTTTCTGAGCTCCTGCTGGGTCTGCTGCGGCTGCCTTAGGCAGAGGAGGTTAAGTATACCCAGTGCCCGAGTGAGGAGGCTTGGTTTCTTGCAAAGATGAAACCAAGCCAGGCTGTCCAGCTCCAAGCCCCTGGCTTCCCCTCTCAGCCACACTGCCTGTCTTCCTTCCTTGTTTTGGCCAGAAAAATGCAGACAGGTGACAGTGAGAGAATGATGTACATCTGATGCGGGAAACAAAAACAGAAGAAAAATTATTAAATTTCTTTGCTACCTACAGCCCACCGACAAGTCCTTGAAACAGCCAGAGTGACATTCCTCTAGGGACTCAACTGCCTCGATGTTAAGATTTTGCTAAGGGCAAAAGGCAGTCTTAGCCTGACCACCCCCACCCCATCAGGATCCTGCAAATCTACCTTAACATCTAAAAATTCCTTTGGAAACTTCCTTTATCTCTAAACCCCCCAAGATACGTGTTGGCAATCATCCCCCAAGCATATGGCCCACTGATATACACCCGAAGGGTCTCATGACTCAGGTTTTATTAGACGGTAATAAATGACACTTTCCCAACAATAGCTAGCCTCCTCAAGGTCCTGGAAAACTTGCTTCCAAAATTCCTTAGAGACTTATGCTATCCCTAGCCCCCTCCCGGCTTGCAAGTATATAATGGGCCACTACCCATGACCCCAGCGCAGCTCTTTCTTCCCACGGGTCCTGTCCTCGTGCTTTGATAGTCACCCTTTTTGCACTAAAGACGTCTCAAGAATTCTTTCTTGGCCGTCAGCTTCGAATTCTATTAACGTCTTACTTATATCACATCCACGTTAGTTCAGTTCAGTTAAAAATTAGTGAGCTCCTGCCATGTGCTAAGTCCAGGGATACTGTAGGGAGCACAAGAGACAGTTCTGGATGGTCTGGAGTAGGAGCCGGATGTTAACCAAAAGTCAGTGTTAATTGTGTTCAGTATATTAATATTTCATTATAAATGTGGATTAAAGCTAAGAAGGAAAAGCATAGGGTCTTAGGAGTCTGAAACAGAGGGAGCAGTCAGGGGAAGTGTCTGTAGACTGAGATATGAAGGATGAATACGAGTTTACTGGGTGAAGAATAGAGGAAGAATATTCTAGGCAGAGGGAGTAGCAAAGGTCCTGTGGTGGGAGGGATTTGAGAAATTGAAGGAATGACAGCATAAGTGGTGTAATAGGCAGGAATGAGAGCCCACAGCACCTGTCACATCAGAGCCTGCAAAGTCGGTGCCATTTCTCATCCCCACCCCATTTTGCAGGTGGGAACATTGAGGCCAGAGAGTTTAAGTGACTTGCCTGAGACCACATGATTTAAGTGGGTAATCCAGGGTTGATTGAACCCATCTCTATGATAACATTCTACTGTGGGCTTTCTCCTCTCCACCCTGGCCTCTCAGTGTGTGCTTCCTGGACCAGCAGCATCCATATCCCTGGGGAGCTTGTCAAAGCCCAAGACCGCATCCTCACCCTCAGAATCTGGCCCCAGGCCTCTGTTTATCTCCCCAGTCTCTTTCCTGTCTGGCTGCTGTGTCCTTGCTCTCTAGTCTGCCTTTCACTGTCCTGCCCAGGACTTCCTTCTGTGCCCCTATCTGCCCTGTGGTTCTGCGTACTCTGCTTTCTCCTGGCCAGGGTCCGGCTACCAGCAGCTCGAAGTTTGGGTTTGTCTCTCCAGTTCTGGCACCTTCCCTGTCTCAGTGTGTCTCATTCTGCCCTGACCGACCCCAGGCCTGGCTCACCTCCGGGTCTGTGACAAGGTCACCATGGGATAAGGGTAGAGCAAAAATGCAGGATGTACATGGTGCCTTTTGGGATTGGAGACCAGCCTGGGGAAAATGGAGGTGAGAAACATTACTCCAAAGAAGACTGGGAAAGACAAAACAATTGTTGACCAGATTGGAGGTCAGTTGCCCTCCTCCCAAAAAAATGCGAGAATAGCTTTGTTCGGGGCTGTGCGGTGGCAGTGGAGAGGCCTTGGAGCCCAGGGCAAGCTTCTGGTGCCCCCTAGTGAGCATACTGGGGACAACAGCCAGACCCTTAGGAAAGGGACTGGCCTGCTGTGTTGGAGGAGGGACAGAAGCCCGCTCTCCTAAATACTGCCATGCAGGTCCTAGAGTGGAAGCTCAATCCTAAGAACTCATCTTCTCCAAACCCATGTGGTAGGTATTTTTACCTCTATTTTATAAGCACTGAGAAGTGCTCAGGTGCATACTTTCCAGAGGCCTGGCTGATCAATGGTAGCAGACTTGGAACCCAGATGCTCTCCTCCCAAGGTTCTGGCTCTTTCCAGCACCTCCTGTGCCCCCGGCATACTGCATTTTCCCCAGGCTTATGAGGCCCACCCTTTCCTCTGGTCTAGAGGCTGGCTTCTTCCAGGATCCTAAGTTCCCTTTCCTTTCCTCCTTTCCTTTTACCTGTGTGAGCGGCTCACTCCTGGGGGCTGGCCCTGGGCCACCCCCCGCCCCACCTCCTGCCTGGGCTCTTGGGGTCGCCTCTCCTACCTTCCCTGGGCAGGGGGCAGCCTGTTTCCTATGTAAGCACTGGTGCTCCAGAGCAGTGTCTAAAAGGCTATCGGATCAATACCTCTCTGGTGTAACCTGCCACCTTCTCTGGTCTGCAAAAGCTCTTTCCTGCAGACACATTGCCCTCACTTTCTGCTCTAGGCAAAGCTCACTGCTCCTGGGTCGTGCCAGCCTCGATTACGCCTCCTGCCTTTGCACAGAATATTTCTGCCCCTTCCTTCCCCACTTAGCTCCTGGTGTGCATCCTTACAGAATTGCAGTTCCTGAATTGTACTTTGATGCAGTACTATGATGAGAACCAGACACTTGAAACCCATTTATCATAAGGGTCTAGTATCATTGATTAGGCCACACTGTCATTTTTTATAAGGATCCCTGGAGAATTCTTGTCTCATCTTAGTACCTCGAACAGCTATCCTGAATTTATACGTATACTGGGGACGCTGTTAAGGGAGGAGTTCTCCCCTTTTCCATCAGCTCTCAGAAAACCCAGAGCCTGTGCTCTGTCCTGGACCCGACTACTGTGTTCGGGTGACATTTTGCCTCGTTCTCTGTGTCTGCCATTGATTTTTCTTCTCTTTGCCCCACTTTTCACTCTTGGTCTCTTGCTGTTTTGTAAATCCCTATAAGCCACCCTAAAGCCTTTCTGGAACAAGGTTGACTTAAATCAATAAACTAATCGATACAAATAGAAAACCTTCCTTGCAGGGTGGTGGTGGGGATTACACAGAATAATGGATGTGAGTAGCTGGCCCAGAGTTCCCTCCCAGGCTTGGCTGAAGGGTGAACTGCCAGCTGGGGCCGAGACGACTGTCCCGCTGGAGGTCCCCACCTCCTGTGCGCCCTCCGTTGTCCTGACTCTAGAAGTCTCCAGGCCCCTGCCCCTCCCTGCCTTGTCCTGCCCTCGCCATCCATGCTTTGTTCTCCCTGGTTCCCTGTGGGGAGGAGAAAGCGGATGGCTGTGTCTGTCTTCTCTTATCCTGCCTTCCTCAGAAAGCTGCTGTCAGCGATGGGCTCCCCGTCCCTCCCCATCCCCCGGGATCTCCGATGCCCCAGGAACCAAGCCTGCTGTGTGGGAGCAGGGTGGCTTGCCGTGGCTCGGAGTAGTCAGCGTGTGGCAGGATTGTGTTGGGGGGAAGGAAGGAAGGAAGGAAGGAAGGAAGGAAGGAAGGAAGGAAGGAAGGAAGGAAGGAAGGAAGGAAGAGGTCATCTGGTTCAGTCTGTGCATTTGACAAACGAGGAAACTGAGGTCCAAAGTGCAAAGTGATGGGGCCACATTGTGAACGTATCTCAGCTCATTCACGTCAAGTCTGAGGGTGACCCTGCCTTCCTCAGAGCTTCTCAGGGGCCCTCGTCCCCTCAGAGTCAGACCACACTGTCCAGCACAGCTTCCAGGCCTCTCTCTTGGACCGTTCCCCCAAAGCAGCCCTGCATTCGTCATTGACTGTTGAACCTTGAAACGCAGTGGCTGAAAAGGCCAGCAAACACATACCGTCGCGCAGCTCCTGTAGGTGGCTGCGAGGTCTTGAACGAGGTTGCCGTCAAGACTTGGCCGGGGCTGTGTCCTTAGTCAGTCCCGGCTGCTGTAACACGAACGCCGTAAATTGAGAAGTTGACAGACAGTGTTTGTTCCTCCCGGTTCTGGAGGTTGGAAGTCCGGGCCGTGGTGCCTGCACACTGGCGTCCGCTGAGGTCCCACCTCCTGCCTCACGGCTGTGTCCTCGCGTCCCAGGCCCCCCCTGGGAGACCCTCCATCCCGTTCACGGGGGCTCCCCCTCGGGACCTCGGCACTCGCCAAGGCCCCGCTTCCCAACACTGTCACACTGGGCATTGAGATTTCAGGGTCTGAGTTCTGGGGGCGCGTCGACAGAGTCCAGAAGCTTGACGGGGGCCGGGGAATCTGTCTCCTTGATGACCGACGGCCATTGCCGGAAGCCGGTGCTGGCCGTTGGCAGGAGGCCGCCGGTTGTCTCCGTGTGGGAGTCTCCAGAGAGCTGCTTCAGTGTCCTCGACACGGTGGCTGGCTTCTCCCAGAGGACGAGAGGAGGGAACCCGTGTGACCGCGCCTCCGCGAGCCGGCCGTCTCCTGCTGGCCACTGTGCCCACACAGCCCTCGCTGCCAAGCCAGTGGTTCACCCGTCAGACCGCCCTGCCTGGTGCGAGCGACTACTTAAGAAGAGGGAGAGATCAAGGTCACGGACCAGGGAGGCAATAGGGCCAGGCCAGTACAGGGTGTGTCTTCCTGGGAGCAATTACCCGTGTGACTGAAACTGGGCAGGGGACGAGCACCAGGCAAGGAAGAGGTGACAATAGGATTAGCAGGTAAGGAAAGGCTCAAGAGCTCTCTTGTCCTCTCAAGATGGGGGGGGGGGCTTGGAATTGTGGGGAAAGGGGAAAGGGGAAAGCGGCTATGTAGGGTGGCAGTCCTGGGAGCAGCCTGTCGAAGGAATGTCGATGGACTGTGTCCCCGGGAACAGGGACAGACGAGGCAGGGGTGCCTGAGACGTGCATAGACGGCGGAGATCAAAGCCCCTCGGGAGGAGCCGGAAGACCCGCCTGTGGGGTGGGGGACGGAAAATAAGACGGACACCAGCGTCTCCCGAAACCCACTGCCACCTGCCGGGAGGGGGAGGGGGCCAAGTGACGGTCGCATTAAGGGGCCGGGACAGCCAGCTGTGGTGAAGCAGGGCACCAGCTGTGATGGAAAATGGTGTCGTTGGAGGAGAGGAGTGTCTGTGTCACAGGCTTGAGGTGCCTTCCTTCAAGGAGGGGGATAACAGGGCCCAGGCTGTTGGTGATGATGAAGGCCTCGGACCACAGGTGCCTGGGGCCAGTTAAGGGGTTGGGGGACAGGAGAGGCTGGGGTTTGCAGGGCAGAGAGCTCACAGGCTGTCGGGGGGGACAGGGTTGTAGGGAGCTGGGGGACCGTCTTTGCCAGGCTCCTATCTGCACTTGGCTAACAAGGACGCCGTGGCTCGGGCAGGAAAGGGGCCTGACCTCCACGTGCACAGCCGGGGGGCAGGGGAGCCGGGATTAGAACGGCCTTTCTGAGCTCAGGGCCTGCGCACTCTGCTCTATAGTGCTTCTGTTTCACTCTCTCGGCGGGAAGACCCGGATGGAGGAGTGGTGGCCCTCACAGCCCAGGGACTGTGTGCTGGGGGGCCCTGTGGCCCATGCTCTGGGGCTAGCACTGGACCCTAAGGCCTGTGGGCTGAATGGCTGAAAGGAAGGACATGGTCAAAGCCCTGTGGGCTGGCCCAGAAGGGGCTGGGGCTCTGTGGAACTGCCCAGCATTGGGTCCCACGTCGGGACAGTCAGCCCCTGGCGGTCAGGGCCCCGAGGGCACATCCGCAGTAGGGCTCTCCCGCAAACCGCCAGGGTCCCCATCCTGCTTTAACCTTGGGCAGATTGCTTCGCTTCTTGGCGCTCGGTGCCCTCCTCTGCAGAATGGGGGAGGACAGCCATCCCCCGACTTCTAGCTCTTGCTCCTGGGGCAGCTGTGCAGAGGGGTGGCTCAGGGACCGTCTCTCCCTGGGCTTGGGTTCTGGAGCCACCGCTCACCAGCTCACCAGCTGTGTTCCCTTGAATTTCTCGGAGCCTCCCTTTTCTCCTTCGGGAAAGGGGGGCAGTAATAGTGTTTGCCCCGCAGTTAGTACCACGGTCAAATGAGTTCCCAGATGTGACGTGCTGGACAGTGCTGGCCTGGGGGCTGTGCTTGGAACATGGTGGCAGTTGAGGCCACCGCTGTGGCAAGGAAAAGCTGCCCTGAAAAGGGGCCTTTGTAAAAGTCTGTAGTAAGGATGCTCAGAGGGGAAGGGAGGGGCTGGTGGGCCGGTGCTCGAGGCCCTGTCTGCTCGCGGGACCCAAGGATGTGTCCAGAAGCTGGTCTGAGACTTGCAGAGGCCAGGGATCTGCAGGGATTTGCAGTCCCCGCAACTCCTCCTTCCTCCCATCAGGGCATTAATAATGCGGAGACTGATGTCTTCGGTGACCCTGCCGTCCGGGCTGCGGGGCAGGGAGGCAGCCCCATGGCCCCCCGCCAGCATGAGAAAGGGGCTGCATGGGGCAGATGCCGGCATGGGCTCAGGGTCTTAGGGTGGCTCCACTGACGGCAGGCCCGAGAGCATGGGATCTGTCGTTCAGACCCAGCCTGGATTTCGTGACCTGATCCTGCCACATACTGGCTGAGTTACCAGTGGCGCGTTCCTCCCGAGCCCCTTGTTCCTTATCAGTAAAACAGAGAGTGAGTCGTGGGTGAGCTTACCGCAGGTCCTGGGGTGGCTATGGGCTCATCGAGAAGCCCCTCCTTTGCTTGTTCCTTCGCAGCCCTGGATGATGCCTTGGGGGCTGAGCTGACCTCTGGGGGTCTGTGGGCAGGGGTGGGGTCTGGCAGAGTGGGTCACGGCTGCCCCAGGCTTGTCCCTCCAGCTGCAACCCCCTCTGCGCAGAGAGGGGAGGTGTTTGGGGACAAAGCTCCCTCCAAGATGGGGTGCCTCTCTCCAGCTCCCTCATTCATTCCTTCATTCAGTCATTCGGCAGATGCTCCCTAAGCAGGCCTTTGGGTGCCAGGCCCTCTCCCGGATGCTGGAGCACCATCTGGCCATCCCGGCCTCCCTGATGCATCAGGGCCTTCCGGAGAAATCTCTTCTGATCATGTTTTTCTCCCTCTGGCTTTATTCTCTTAGGGACCTGAGTGAGAACGCAATCCAGGCCATCCCCAGAAAAGCTTTTCGTGGAGCTACAGACCTCAAAAATTTGTGAGTCCAGGCCTGGGAGGGAGAAGGGTACAGGGGCTGGAGGGCCACCCCTTGCAGTCTCCCCTTGCAGCATCTCCCCGAGCCCCGTGGTCTAGGCAGCTCGGGAGCTGGCTGGTGCCAGCATGGCCTTCTGGAACAGTCTGGGGTCAAAGGAAACAGGCAGCCTTTGGGGACTGGGTAGAAGGGAGTGTCATGAACTGTGGGTGCTTAGGTGGGGTTCGTGGTCCATTCACGTGGCACAGTCTGCATGCTCTTGCCCTTCAGTAGATTGAGAGAGAGCTGGGTGTGAATTTCTCTTCCAGGTACATACTGTGGAATTGGCCGCAAGTCAGTTAACTTCACTGAGCTTCAGTATATCGTTCTGTAAAATGGGATGATCATATTTACTTCCCAGGCTTGTTCAAGTGCTATTTATTTAAATGTAATGCTTTCTTCCTACTACTCACATTTATCCTGGTCCAGGCTTTTCACCTCCCCGAGCTCTGACTACGGCCCGAATGGCAAATGCCCGGCCTGCTTGTCACTCCCTGACCCCACGACTGTAGTACACAATTGAGCACCGCCTTCATTCCCAGGGGACCCCAATCACAGCTCCAGTTTATTCCAAAAGCAGCATTCCAGGGGGCCACAGCTGGCCAGTCTCACTGGGCACTCGGGGTGAGATCTGTGCGCGAGCTGGGCTGCCACTGCCCTTGAGAGAGGCTGTCTCCTCCTCCAGCTGCCAGCACCCTCCGGGTGGTCCCCAGAGTTGGAGGGGGCACGTGCCTGCTCCCCGAAGGATATGCAAACTTAGATGGAGGAACAGAATATAGCTTTTATTTATACTTATTGTTTTAACAAAATAAGAAAGAATATAAGCTTTTGTTAGTATTTGCTATTTGGAGCTATACGTGTATCTTGAACAAATGACTGGGGCCGGGCCTCTTGGTTTTAAACTAACAGACTGCTTGATCAAAACGTTGGGGCGCCCCTGCCCTAGGCAACATGCCTTCCTGCACAACTTTGTTTTGCTTCACAGACAGCTGGACAAGAACCAGATTAACTGCATCGAGGAAGGGGCCTTCCGGGCCCTGAGGGGGCTGGAGGTGCTGTAAGTGGAGCCTGGGAAGAGCAGCAGGGGCTGGAGACCTGGGAACACGGGAGCTGGGGCCGGGCACCCAGAGTCGGGCTGGGAGCAGCCCAGGGGGCGGGAGTCCCCCCACAGGACGCTGTGCTAGGCCCAGAGCAGAGGCCCCACTCTGCTCTCCTGGACTCGCCACCCAGGAGCGAGGACACCTGCTCGTGGGGTCGTGCCTGCAGCGTACGATCCAGGCTTACCCTGCACACGACGAAGCCCAGGGCAGTGTCTGTGTGTTCCAGGACCTTCTGACACCTGCGGCACGAATGCCTCCCCGGGTGCCTCTGTGAAAGCCCGCACTCGCTTCCCAAGCAGCTCTAGCCGGCGGGCAGCCTTTCCCTCCTCTTGCCGTACCTTCCTGTCCGGCTGCCTTGTCACCACTGTCCCAGCTCAGGGGTCCTCTGAGGGTAGCTCCGTGTCTCCCGCTCTTCAGTGGGCGTATCTCCCAGGACGCAGCCCGGGCCTGGCTCCCCTGGGAGGTGGACGGCGGCTCTGGGTGTGAGAGCCGGAGCGCTTGTCAGAGAGGAGCCCCGTCCTTCCTTCCCGTGTCACTGCCGACCGCCCGGACGCCCGGTGACTCTGCTTTCCCCTGACCAGGACTCTGAACAACAACAACATCACCACCATCCCCGTGTCCAGCTTCAACCACATGCCCAAGCTGCGGACCTTGTGAGTCAGCCCCGGGCCGGCCGGGGCCGTGGGTGGCGGGGAAGGGGGTTCCTACTGCTGGGCTGGGCACGGGGGCCCAGGCGGGTGGGTTGTGAGCTGCCCTCTCCCCGCCCCTGCAGCCGCCTGCACTCCAATCACCTGTTCTGTGACTGCCACCTGGCCTGGCTCTCACAGTGGCTGCGGCAGCGGCCAACAATCGGGCTCTTCACCCAGTGCTCAGGCCCCGCCAGCCTGCGTGGCCTCAACGTGGCTGAAGTCCAGAAGAGCGAGTTCAGCTGCTCAGGTGGGTGCTGGCCCTGCTGGGGCTCTCGACTACCCATCACCTGCCTCCTGCTCCCTGCCCTCCCCCCATGTCTTGTTCCCTTGTTACCTTGCACCAACATCTGTCCCACCTGTGACCCCCTCTCTTGGCCCATCACTTTCTGCTCATCATTTCCTGTCCTTATCCACCACTCCCTGGACTGCCCACCTCTGTGGTCCTCACCCATCACCTCCCGTTTTCACCCATCACAAAAAACATGTCTGAGAATATTCAAGACAGTTTTCGTAATAGCCCAGAGTTGGAGACAACCCAAATGTCCACCATCAAGGGACTGGGTAAAGTAATTATGGTCTGTCCGTACAATGGAATACTGCTCAGCAGTGACAGAGGGCAAGCTGCTGAGACGCCCAACAACGTGAGCGAATCGCAAAGCTTTTGTATTAAGCGGAAGAAGCCAGAGAGATACAAGAGGGCCTGGTGTCTGATTTCATTTATGTGAAGTCTCCAGATCAGCAGGACAGATCTTTTTGGTGACAGGTCTCAGAATAGCGGCTGCCTTGCAGTCGGGGGCGTGAGGGAGCCCTTTTGGGTGATAGATATGTTCTGTGTCTGGGGACGGTTCAGGGGTGCCCCCATGAGGAGAACTTTAGCCACTATACACATAAGACAGTGCACGAGTGTGATAACTTTAATTTAAAAAACTTATATCAGCCACTACGGTTTATCCTGGTTTTGTCACCTATCAGCTGTGTGATTTTCCACAAACTAATTAAGTACTCCGTTTTCTTACCTGTAAAATGGCCACAAGGGGTTAAATGAGATGCCGCATGTACAACCCTTCCCATAGCCTGTGGCCCGGAGGGATAAACAGAGTCCTTGTCATTCTCTGGTGGCCAGTGAGGAGACTGGGGCTCCAAAGTGTTGGGTGACACGGACTAGAACCTGGAGCTTCAGAATTTAGGCCAGGATTTCCTCGTGGGTGAATCACACTCTCATGCAGCACAGTTGGGTTCAGATTCAAGTTCGGCAAACATTCAGCAAGCACGTGCTGTGTGCGGGGTGCCCGCAGAGTTGCCCGATCGTCCCCGGTGACCTCCTCTGGTCCATCCACACCCAGAGAAGCACAGTGTGCCCTGTCCCCAGCTGTGATGCCGTGTCTGGGGGGAGGTGCGGGTCTGGGACGCCCCCGGGTCACAGCCCACTGTTCCCTCAGGCCAAGGAGAGGCGGGCCGAGTGCTTTCCTGCACCCTCTCCTCGGGCTCCTGCCCGGCCATGTGCACCTGCGGCAACGGCATCGTGGACTGTCGTGGCAAGGGCCTCACCGCCATCCCCGCCAACCTGCCCGAGACCATGACGGAGATGTGAGTGTGGGCCGGGGTGGCTGCTGGGACGCGGGCCTTTGGACTGGGCCGGGCTCCGGTGGCCCAGGGAAGAGCTCGCCTGAGGCCCCTCCATACACATGTTGGACGGCTGAGCCCTCCACCCAAAACTGGGCAGCTCTAGAGAGTGGGGAGGGGGTGTCCCTCTGTGGTCCGTTTGTCCAGGCCAGCAGGGTGATTCTGCTGGAGTCGGTTTCTCAGTAGTAGCCTGATTTGTGGGCTCCTTTCGGCCACACAAATCTGGGGTAACGGGGCTCAAGTACAACAGCTCCTTTCTTCCGCTTGTGCCAACCTGTCTACTCCACACGGAGGATGGGAGCAGGGGCAAGGGGCCTGGTTTGGGCAGGTGAGCCCGGGAGGCGACCCCGGGCTTCCTCTGTGCTCTCTCTCTGCAGCCGCCTGGAGCTGAATGGGATCAAGTCCATCCCCCCAGGAGCCTTCTCTCCCTACAGAAAGCTGCGGAGGATGTGAGTGTCTCCTGCTGCCTCCCGGGAGTCAGCCTGGGGCAGGGGGCAGGGCCTGGAGCGGGCAGGCCCCGGCCTTGGCCACTGGGCAGGTCTTGACTCTGCCTGCCAGCTTCACCTGTGATGCGTGGAGGGCGGTGGTGTGACCTCCTCACAGTGTCAGCGTGAGGCCTACATGGGGTGTTGAGCCCGAGTCTGGCACATGACCAGAGCTGACTGTCGTCCTCCTGTCTCGGCTGGGGCACTCCTAGGAGCAATTGTGGACGTGAGAGGGGATGTGGGGCACAGCTCGGGTACGGGGTAAAGCTTCCTCAAGAATGGACCATGCTGGACGGCCCGACCCAAGCACGAGCTCAGCCTGTGCAGGGAAACAGTGGTCGGGGGCTTTTCAGGTGGATGGGAGAACTGGCCCTTCATTTCTCTGATGTCGAAGAAATGCCTGCCCTCCCGTGGCACCTGGGAGGCGGGACCAAGCAGGGCCCAGTGGCTGCCCAGGGATTCAGCCATCTTTCCTCCTGCTCACCTTGCAGAGACCTGAGCAACAACCAGATTGCAGAGATCGCACCCGATGCCTTCCAGGGCCTCCGCTCCCTGAACTCGCTGTGAGTAGCCGCGCCAAGTCTGCCAGGGCCCAGGGTGCCCCTGCCCCTGTGCTAGGGCCCTTCTGGAGGGGGAGGCTGTGTCCAGCTCCCCCTTCCTCGCTGGTGGACACTCTGCAGCTGGGAAGGGGTGGAGGGAATCCAGGCAGAGGTGTTGCCCCTGCAACTCTGATGCTCTCCCTGCCACGCAGGGGATGTTCCCAGCATTCTTTGCTGCAGTCACCTGACTTGGCCCAGCCTCCATGTTGGCCTTCCTCCCCCCACCCCCACCAGGGGCCCAGCATTCTAGGTTCCTAAACCTTACTCAGCTCACTGATAAGGGCAGACTCTCCCAGCTCCAGTTGTGACATCTGCCACACCTTGTGCCTTTTATCCAGGTGTGCCCCCAAGTTGTGCTGGACCTCTCCCCATTTCCCTTCCCTGGAGGGTTTACATGCGGGTGGGGGGTGGTGGGGGTGGTGATCAATCTACAAAATGCCATGCGGCATCAAACATTCATCTTGGAAATGGTGCTCCCTCTCTCTTTTCCCCAGAGCCCTTGCTTGCACCCCAGGTTCATCTGAGGTCCCACAGCACTTGTCGATACAGAGGACACTCAGGGCACCCTGTAGTTGGGTGAGCCTTCCATTGTTGGGGGCCATTTGTTACTCTGAGGACTGAGTGTTTCTGCTTATTGCTGGCAGCACTGGACACATGCATTGCGTAGATTAGGGGCCTGGCGAGTGAAATAGGGTGGAACTCCCCCTTGGAGCTGTAGGAGGCTGCCAGCTCAATGCCTCTGTGTGTACCCTCTTCTCTTGGAGTGGAGCATGAGGTAGTGGGTGGGGCCAGTTGTGAATGGCACCCCTTAAGTTGTGCAGTGTACATCCTACACAGCTGTACCTGACAGATTCTGGAGGTGGCCTGCCAAAATGCCAGGCTCTTCATCTGAGAAGTGAATGACACTCTTCCTAAATTAGAACATGACAATAACCCATTTAAGTGGGTCAAAGCCGGCTCCCCACTATATGGGGAACTTTTGTGCTGATGTCATGCTAATAGACCTCGTTGACAGTGGCCACCTTGGCAGAGCCTGACCTGGTCTTCCTGCTTCAGCCCCTGCCCCTGCCTTGCTGATCTTCCTAAGTGCAAATCTGATCCTGTCTCAGAGGCTTCCTGGAGCTCGCTGGGCAAAACCCAAGCTATTATTCCATTTGTTTCCTCTACTCAAGCCGTACTGAGTTCCCCTCGGGCCAGCCTGGATCCCACTGCGGGGCCCTTGCCCCTGCCATGCCCTCCTCCAGAAAGGATCTCGAAGACCATACTGTTTTTACACAGGCTGAGTTGTTTCCAGGGTGGCTCATGGGGGCTGCTTGCAATATTGAGAATGGAGTACACCCTGTCCTCAAGCCCCGTTGATACTTCTCCCTCTGCCTGAACCCATTCCTGCCTGCATGGCTTTTGGGAACCTTTGCTTTTTCCCTAATCACACACGGAATTCCTGCTCGACACAGAGAACTAGGGTGAAGAAACCCACTCACACCCCCACTGCCTACACCTCCGCACAGCTGAACTTTGATCTGTTTCTTTCTGGTGTGTTATCTGTTGCTTGACGTTAGAGCTCATTCCGTGCATGCCATCTGGCATTCGTGGTTTTTTCTTGTAATTCTCTGGAAATATGTTAATTATCCTGCCCATGGGATTGTCTCCTCTTTGAACAGTCTCCTTCTACATGTGGGGCCAGGTGAATTTCCTGTGAAGTTCCCCAAAGGGCCCCTTTGCAGGCTTCTGTGGTTCCATGCGTGAGGCAGAGAGCGGGTATTGGGGGAACACTCTGCAGTAGTGGGGGTCACAGCTGCCTCTAGCCTGCAGGGTACCTTTGGCAAACTACAAAAGGGAGGCCCCATCTTAAGACACTTTACTGCCACCTGCTGGCGACTTGTTACAGCAAACCTACACCCCCACGCTGTGCCCTGTGAATGGTTTAGAGGCGGTGCCATTGTGTGGGGGCGACTTGCAAAGTCACGTCCACCTGGTGGGCTGTCCTCTTACTCTCTCTTTCTGCTGCCTTTTGTCTCCAGGGTCCTGTATGGGAACAAGATCACAGACCTCCCCCGGGGTGTGTTTGGAGGCCTGTACACCCTACAGCTCCTGTAAGGACCCATCTGCAGGTGTCCTTGGGTGGCGCCCAGGGAGGGGGCTAGTATTCCTCTGGCCTCTCAGACTAGCCTTGCCAACCTCTTTGGGGTTTGGGACTCAATGAGCTGAGAAGCTTGGACGACGGCAGAGCTGGGGGTGCCACAAGGGGCTTTGGGGCTCAGCAAGGCCAGGGAGGGAGGGGGGTCAGGTTGGGAGCTGATCGCAGGACGCCTGAGCTGAGAAGATCCCAAGAGGCAGCCTATGTGCCCAAGGATGTCAGCAGGGCTGGGGACAGAGTTGTCTCCTACAGGGGGCCACCCGGACCCGCCTCAGCCTCCTCGAAGCAGGAGAGTTCAGGCAGGGGTGCTCTCCCAGGATCCCAGAGGCGCAGAGTCCAAATGCTCCATCTCAGATGGCTGGCAACCCGGCAGACTCTGGAAAGGAGGGGGGCCTCCAAAATGCCTTTGGGAGGTGGCCTGACCACTGTGCTCCCTGCTTCCCAAGAACCTTGTGAGCACTCGTAGCAGTTCCTTGAAAGGGAGAAGAGCAAGTGGCACAGGACGGTCCCTTGCACAGAGAGGGCAGTCAGTGTGTCGGCTTCCTGTACGGAGCGGACATCAGAGGGCCAGACTCCCCGCGCCTGCTCCTAGGCACTTCTCCCTGAGACAGTGTGTGCTTGGTGCCAGGGAGGTGCCCCGAGCATGCTGACGGGCCAGTTCTGCGCCTCTCCCCTCACCACTGGCCCTGGTCTGCCCACAGGCTCTTGAACGCCAACAAGATCAACTGTGTCAGGCCCGATGCCTTCCAGGATCTGCAGAACCTCTCACTTCTCTCCCTGTATGACAACAAGATCCAGAGCCTCGCCAAGGGCACCTTCACCTCCCTGCGGGCCATCCAGACCCTGTGAGTGCCCTCTTGCCCTCCTCCCCTCAGGCCCAGCAGGAGGACCTAGGGAGAAGGGACAACCTCCGAGGACAGGCAGCTGTCTTGCCCTGTGCCTTTTGCTCACCAGGAGTGGCCTCTTATAGAGGATTTTGGATATTGGGTTGGAGAGTCCTGGGTTCAACTCCCAGCTGTGCCTTTTATTGGCCGTGTGACTGTGGTCAAGTTAATCAGTTTCTCTGGGCCTCAGTGCACTCATTTATAAAATGAGGATACTCTTTTCTTCATAGGGTTGTTAAGAGATAAAAGGGGATGTTTGTACAGAGCTGAGTTCATCGTAAGTGCTTCTTAAATGCATGCTTAATGGGCATTATGAATTTCATCATGGCCATTGTTTATCTGCTGGACAGTGCTCTCCATCAGATAATATCTGCATGGGGGGAGCACAGCACAGGGGTGAAACAGGTCAAATAAAAGGCTCCGCTCCTACTCCCTGGGGACCCTGCACATCAGCAGGGACGGGAGCCACAAAGACAAACTTGTTGAAGCGCACATGCCCACCTGCAGCCCCCTGCTGCTAATTAACTTACTTAAGGCAGGAGAGGGAGACGGAGCATGGCAGGGAAATCTTGCCAAGTATGCGAAATCAGAAGTTACAGGGAGACACGGGCAAGGTGGGGGGTTTTACGCAGCTGGCGGGATGTCAGGGAGAAAGGCACCAAGAGATTTTGAGGCTGGGGGTGTACACACAGGAGAGCCGGGGGCAGGAACTGGGGCTGAGGGTCTCAGGAGTGGACTTGTCTCCCTCTCGGGGCGGAAGGAGAGTGAACACATCACGTGGACGGCCCTGCCTGGGGGCGGCCTCTGTCTTTGGCTGCATCTCAGAGGACGCTTCTGCCTGCCAGACACCGGGCCCAGAGCCAGGCCGCGGCTCTCGCCATGTGTTCCCTTCCTGAACTCTCACGATGGCCAGTGGACGTGCAGCCGGTCGTCCCGACCTCACTGATGAGGAAACTGAGGCAGGAGGTCCTGCGACTCACTCAAGGTCACACGACATTTCGTAGAGCAGGAATTTTTGGTCTCAGGCGTCTCTTCACCGTCCCTGAGAAGTTAGTTAGCTTTCCCCTCAACTGTGCTTTTTCCACGAGTCTAGACCTCATTATTGAAGGTGGGAGAGCAGAACTGGACTTTCACACACAACTATTATATATGAACAACCAGAGTACAGTTTGGAACAAGAATAAAAGAAACACAGACCCAGCAATAATCAGATACTCTCGATGCAGGTTTGGAGGGTTAAACACCTTGACTGAGGCACGGGTCAGGCCTGAGCAGATTTAAACAACCCACAGCCTGCTTGATCTCTCCGTGCGTAGCTCCGAGATCTGTGGCCGAGTGCCCGGGCCCCACTCCTGACTTTGCTGCCGTTTTCCTCGTTCCAAGAGATTTTTCAAATTAAAAAAAAAAAAAAACAGCTTTAATGAGGTATAACTTATATACCATAAAATCCACCTGTCCTAAGCGCACGAATCGTGATTTTTTGTATATTGCCAGTTGTTCCACGATCACCACGACCATATCTTAGAAAGTTTCCATCGCCTCCCCCAAATCCCTTGTGTCCTTTTTAGTTAGTCCCAATTTCCTGCTGATCCCCAGGCAACCCATAATCTACTTTCTGTCTCTATAGTTTGCTTTTTCTGAACATTTCATAAAAATGGAATCGTCATGAGGCGCGTGGGGGGTTCAGTCAGTTAAGTGTCTGACTGTTGCTTTCAGCTCAGGTCACGATCCCAGGGTCATGAGATCCAGCCCCCAGGTGGGCTCTGCAGTGGGTGTGGAGTGGAGCCTGCTTAAGATTGTCTCTCTCCCTCTGCCCCTCCCTACCCCACCCCTGCTCCCTCACTCTCAAAAAAAAAAATGGAATCATCATGATATATCATCTTTTGTGGCTGACTTCATGTTTTTGAGGTCTATTTGCACCTCAGTATGAATCAGTACTTGGTTCCTTTTTATGGCCAAGTGACTTCCCACAGAATGGATTGACCACATTGTGTTTATCCTTTCTAGTTGATGGACATTGGATTTCCACTTTGGGATCATTATGAGTAACGCTGCTGTGAATATTTGCTTACAAATCTTTTTTTTTTTTTATAAAGATTTTATTTATTTATTTCACAGCGGGAGAGAGATCACAAGGAGGCAGAGAGGCAGGCAGAGAGAGAGAGGGGGAAGCAGGCTCCCTGCCAAGCAGAGAGCCCGATGCGGGCCTCGATCCCAGGACCCTGAGATCATGACCTGGGCCGAAAGCAGAGGCTTTAACCCACTGAGCCACCCAGGCGCCCTGCTTACAAATCTTTATGCAGACAAAATCTTTATGCAGTTTCTCTTGGGCTTTCTGGGTTCCATAGGAAATTTATGTTTAACTTTTTAAGAAATTGTCAGTTTTCCAAAGTGGCAGTAAATCCCATTTTACATCCCTCCCAGCAGTGTATTATAAGGGTTCCAGTTTCTCTGCATCCTTGCCCATACTTGGCATCACCTGTCTCTTTGCTTCTGGCCACTCTAGTGGGTGTGAAGTGGTGTCTCATTGTGGGTTTAATTTGACTAATGACGCCGAGCACCTGCCCCAGAAGGTTTCTAGCTATGACTTCTTCATGCATATTTCAATGTTCCCTTCTGCCTTCTACTCTCGCAAATGTTCATGGAGGGAACGGCTTGGCCCCACGTGCAGTTCATTTCTGGGGGTGCCTTTAACATGATGTTATTTTCCCAAGCAGGTATTCTTTTCCTTCTTCCTGAGCATTTTCCCTTCTCAGCTCCCCGCTCTTTGCGATTGTTAAAAATTCCAATTTGTGTCAAATGCTTAAGCCACTTGTCTCTGTGGGTGGTTCAAGTTTGTATAAATTGGCTTTGACACAAATAACCTGTTCTTAGAAAGGATATATTCTACCCCACACCCATTGAACATTTTAATACATGCCTGAACAACATAATTGGATTGATTTTAAACAGAGTTCTCTACCAAGATTGTGATAAAGGGAAGCAATTAGTTCAGGCAGAGGCCAGGCAGTGAGGCATGGGCTGATGTGGCTGCGTGGCTGGGTAGATCCCAGAGCAGGCCCCGAATCCTAATGTATTTTCAGTCATCGACAGATTCTGCCATGGGGCGTCAGCAAACACATCTTCTCTGTGCAAACTGACAGTTTAAATGGGGAGACAAATGTCCAGTGAGATGCAGAACGGGGGGGAGGGGGGCAGAGGCTGGCTCAACCTGGCGATGCTGACAGGCGCCAGGACTCAGGCAGGAAAGTGAGGATGAGCCCAGGGAGTGGCAGGGACATCTGGGCAGAGAAGGCTCCAACCAGGTAGCCCAAGCAGGAAGCAGAGCCCAGGAGGTGACGAATAGGAGAGCGTGGCCAGGGTCAGAGCTGAGCTGGGTGCAGATGCCCTGTTTGCATCAGGGCCCTGAGCTGAGGCCAATAAGTAGATGGCCTGAACTGGTGGCATTTGACGGAGAAAAGTGGCCATCCATGGCAAGTCCTCCGAGCTGGCCCCTGCTCTGTCTGTACTTCCATGCAGAAACATTGGCTCTCAGGTACAGGTGCTAGAATATTCTTCCTTGGCTGTGTCAGTTTAGAAAGAAGGGCATGCCCAGTGCTGTGATGGCTGAGACACTGGCCGGCAAGCTGGCTGCTGGGGCGTTCAGATGTGGCTGGTCTGAGCCTTGTTGGGGTGGGAGGGCCCGCGAATGGGAAAGCCACCCGTGTGGATGCTGAGGGTAACCCAGGTTCCTACCGTCAGCATCACCTGCCTGCTGTCCCCTCCCACATTTATCCTGCTGGTCAATAGGCAGCCTGGCTGGAGAATATGAGTGGTTTCCCAGTAACTCTTCAGCCATGTTTCCTGAGTTTCTCTTGTGTCCAGGCACAGGGTATATAATGGTCGGGGTGGGCAGCCCTGGTGGCCTGGGGCGGGAGTGGAGAGTCCCGGAAGAGACCGCAGCGGGCACTCGGAGACACGTCCACCCCAGCTGCAGGACCAGCCTTGCCTCTTCTGGTCCTGTCCCCTTCCTGACAGGGGCTATGGAGAGAAGCTGCTGCTGCCCGAGGCCTCAGGGAGGGGACCACCCACAACAAAGGCCTCTGGGCACCGACAGTCCTGGGCTTTAATCCCCGTTCTGTCCCCTCACCCATGAAAGGCTGGGGTGGTCCGGCCAGTCTCCAGGTCACTCTTGCTTCCGCTCGTGTTTGTGAAATGTCCGGGGGGGTGCGTGCGGGTGGACAGGGGACGGAGTGAGGCTTGCAGGGGGAGTGCAGCAGGGACTGCAGGAAGCTCCAGAGCCTGTGGAGAGCCTTCCCTGCTGCCATGTTCTGGCAAGACTTCTCTGTAGTTGGTGGGCGAACCCAGGTGGTGGCCCAAGGCCGTGCCTTTCAAGCCACCAGCAAGCAGCGAGGCCCCCTTCAGGCAGAGGTCAGGACGGGTTTGCTGCCCTGTCTCTGAGCCCCGCTCTGCACCCCCCGGACAGGCATCTGGCGCAGAACCCTTTCATCTGTGACTGTAACCTCAAGTGGCTGGCGGACTTCCTGCGCACCAACCCCATCGAGACGAGCGGGGCCCGCTGCGCCAGCCCCCGGCGCCTGGCCAACAAGCGCATCGGGCAGATCAAGAGCAAGAAGTTCCGCTGCTCAGGTAGCTGTCCGCTCGCCCACCTGTCTGTGCACCGGCCGGCCTGTCTTCAGTCAGCTCAGGGACCCGGGACGCTTTCTGACTGGCCCCAACGGCGTGTCCTTGGCCTCTCCAGACCCTCGCCAGCGGGCGTGGATCCCAAACCGTAGCCCCGGATCTGAGCGGATGGCCAGCCCCGCCCGGCCTTGCACGACGCTGAGGGAAGACAGGGCTGGCCAAGGGTCCCTGAGGGAGGCCTGCAGGGTTAAGGACCTGGGTTCCTCTGCTCCCGGGCCAATTCGCTTTCATGCTACTGCTTTCAGACTCGAGAAGTCTGGGACCTCTCCTCAGTGAGAGAACTGCCCCCTCCAGGCTCCGGGGACAGTGAGTCAGCTTCTGAGCCTGGATCCTGGTCAGGGGCCCGGTGCCTCGCAGCCCATCCCATCTTGGGCCATTGCCCATGAGTGTTCCTGTGTTTTTGGCACCCCCCTCACCCCCCCCCCACAAGAGGTTCACTTAGCCTGGGTGGGGAACATCTGTGCTCCGTAGCAAGGCCTTCTCCACCTGGAGGCTGGCCAGGTGGGCTCTGGAGTCTGGATTTGGGGCCCCAGAGTTGTTCCTGGGGTGTCCTCGCCTGGGCAGTGGGGTTGGGGCCTGGGCTCTTCTCACAAGTCCTAGAGGATCGCTTCATGGCGTCTCTGCTTCTCTCCCCAGCCAAAGAGCAGTACTTCATTCCAGGTAGGAGAGTGGGGCCGACCGAGGCCAGCCTGCAGAGGGGGGTGGTGGCAATGCAGGGGCAGGGGCAGCAGGCTGGAGGGGCCAGGGAGGTCCTGCCCCGGGCCCCTCAGCCTCCCGCCCCTGCCCTGTCCCCTCAGGCACGGAGGACTACCAGCTGAACAGCGAGTGCACCAACGACGCCGTGTGTCCGCACAAGTGCCGCTGTGAGGCCAGCCTGGCCGAGTGCTCCAGCCTGAAGCTCACCAAGATCCCCGAGCGCATCCCCCAGTCCGCGGCTGAGCTGTGAGGCCCCCTGCCCTCCGCATGCCTCCCCTGCCCCCAGGCCCACCAACCCTCCTCGAGCCGCTCTGGGTTTCCCTCTGGTCCAGCTCTGTTGGGAAGCACAGGAGCCCCCAGAGCGGCAGCTGCGGGCTTGGCAGGGAGCCCCCTCCCCCGCCCCGCAGCCCCTCTGCTTCCCCTCACAGCCCGCAGACCCTCGAAGCAATCTCCGGCCCACAGGCAGGTCGGCAGCCTGAACCAGAGGGGGCTGTTCTCGGTCATGTTTTTGCCTTCTTCCCCGGGATATGATCCCATCAGATCGAGGTGGCTCTTAAGCCATCCTTTAGCTGTTTTCTTTCTTTAAAAATATAAATTTGTGCACATGTGTGTGCATGTGCATGAATAGCTACACATACCTGTCATTTGCGTAGGTACATTTTCGTGGCATTTTTAATGTTAAAGTATTCCCATTCACCCCCCCAGCACCCCCATCCATCCTTCCTTTGAAATAGAATCAGTTTGCCTTGCCAGATGAATTCTTCTGGGAACCCCTTTGTCTGAGTCCCAAATATTCTCAGTTTGGAAGACACTCTCACGTCTGTCATTTACGAATGTGTAAGTTCTCTTCATTGCCTCTTACAGACGATTAAACAACAATGAGATTTCCATCCTGGAGGCCACTGGGATATTTAAAAAACTCACTCATCTGAAGAAGATGTGAGTTCCCCGCTGGCGGGGAGGTCGAGGCCAGGACTCTGGCTGGGGAGGGAGCAGGCAGATACTGGGTGTGGGGGAGCTCCCCGGGGGGAGGCAGGGCTCCCGTGCAGCGGGCCGGTGCTGGAAGGCAGGAGGGGGGGCGGGGGTCCTCAGCTCCGTCATCCCTCTGTCGCCCCTGGTCCAGCAATCTGAGCAACAACAAGGTGTCAGAAATCGAAGATGGGGCCTTCGAGGGTGCAGCCTCTGTGAGCGAACTGCACCTGACCGCCAACCAGCTGGAGTCCATTCGGAGCGGCATGTTCCGAGGCCTGGACGGCCTGAGGACCCTGTGAGTGTGCGGGCCAGGGAGCGGGGCCGCTCTGCCCCAGGCAAGCCCAAGCCAGAGTGTGGGTGTCTGCACCGAGAGGATGAGAGACCCCCTCTCCCCCTGAACCCCAGCTTGCAGCAGGCGAGGGACAGCCGGGGACCCTGACTGTGGTGGGGCTGGCGATCAGATGTCACCTGGGGGGGGGGTTGAAGCCTGGTGAAGGGGTGAGTGGAGGTGGGCCCTGTTGGGGGTTCCCCTCTCGCTGCCCTCCGATTGGGCTGTGGGAGCTCCCCCTGTGTTAGTTCAGGAGTAGCTGGCACAGATGTAGGCAGGAGGGCTGGATGGCCCCAAGGGGGGGACATTGCTGAGGGGACTTAGCCGGCACAGATGGGGGAGCAGAGAGGGCCCATCATCTCTGGGAATCTAGGATCCCGTGACCCAGAGCCCGGCCAGAGCCAACCAGACATCAGGACTCAGCAGGACCCCGGGGTCACCCACCCCTCCAGGGCTGCCTCAGGGAGCCCCCTCTCGCCACCCAGGCAGCGCCAGCCCTTCCGATGACCATGTAGACCTTTTGAGTGTGCAGTAGTCCATGCTGTCCGGTCGGGCTTCCTACGGTGACAGAAGTGTCCCACGTCCACACTGTCCAGTCGGCAGCCCCGTGTGGCTCTGGGAGTTCCTGACGTGTGGCTAGCGCCACTGAGACACAAAATACTGAATCTCACTTCATCTTCATTATCAACAGCTACACGTGCCCCCACGCTGGGCGGCACGGCTCCCGACGCCACCCGGCTGGGCTCCCGGCCGCTCTGGTGGGGCTGGCGATCGTTTCCCGAGCACGTACTGTGGGATTCGTGTGAAGGAAATGAATCCATGAAGAGATTCCCCGTGGGTTTTTGTGTTTCTCCGTCGGTTTTACAAAAGGGGCTTCTCTTTGTGCTGTGTTTTGCCACTTGGTTTTGTCACGTGCGAATCTGGTGTGGCCGTTTTCCCAGGCTGCGCTTACAGGGCTGCCCCGCTCGTCCTCACCCTGGCCAGGTCGCCCTTGAACGAGGGCTTGTGGGCTTTTCAGCACTTGGGTTCCCCGTGAGGGAGGCCTGGACGGGGATGGAGGCAGGGCGGATGCTGGGGCAGAGCTGGAGCCGAGCAGCACACGGGAGCCACAGTGCAGGCGCGGGAGAAAGGCCAGAACCCCGCCACACACACAAACGACTGCTCTTGCCGTGGGTAGCGCGTTCCGGTCTCCTGCTCCTCCTGCTCCTGTGTTGGCATTAACACACACACACACACACACCTGCACACAGGATGCTTCCATGTAGCTATTTCTGAACGGAATCCTAGAATCCATTTTATTCAGTGACCTGTTTTGTCCTCAAACTCGATGCGAGCACTTGTACGTATCATTAAAATTTCCTTTACAACATTATTTTGAAAGACTACATATTACATAAGTATTGGAAATTTGGGCTATTTTAATTTTTGTTGTAAGCAATGTGGTGGTTGATATCTTTATCATGAAATTCTATGCCCTCCCAGGGTTCTTCCCTTTTGATAAATTCCTAGAAGAAGCCTGGCTGGAAGAAACCATGAAGGGCCCTTTCAGGGTCTTTGGTGCCTGTCACTTCCAGGGAAGCCCCCAGTCACTCTCCTGCCACCCCAAGTGTGAAAGTGCCCGTTCCCCCACACCGACCCTGGGCATTATTATTATTATTAGATTTTTAGTTATTTTGCAGTTTGTCAGGCAAAGACTCAATATGCTTATGTGTCCTTGGCGACTATTAAGTTTAAACATTTTTTATCAACTTTCATAAGCCATTTTAATTTCTTTTGTGAGTTCCTATCCTGTGTCAAGCTTGGTTTTGTTTTTAGTTGGGGAGGGGAACTGAGCCAGGTCTTTGAGGATGAACAGAGACTTTCGCAGGTTTACATGAGGAAAGGGGTCATTCTAGAAGGAAACTGTAGCCAGGACAAGGCACGGTGATGCAGGCCTGGACAACATGCCTGCAGGCCGGACGAGTCAAGGTGCATCGCTCTCTTGGGAAGTGGGCAGGTGCTGGTCCCAGGCTGTGCCAGGCGGGCTCCCCCGGGTCACAGTAAAGAGGGGAAACATTATTCTGAGGGCAGTCTGGGGGCCCCTGGGCCTGCAGGCTGGACAGGAACATGACTGGGTGTAGGTTTTAAGCAAGTGTCCCTGGGGTAGATGTGGGAGCTGGCACCCAGGGGGTGAAGGTGGTGGCAGGATGGACAGGGGAGCCTCTAGGGGGGAGGGCCTCGAGGGGAGCACGGGTGCAGGGAGTCCTGGTGCTGCGGTCCTCCACCTCGGCTCACTGCCTCGAGAGATTTGGCGGGGGGCCTGCCTGCGGCCTAAGCGCAGGCAGGTGGATGGCAGCAGGGCACAGCGGGGGCTGCCCCCTTCCCGCCCCCCAGGATGCTGAGGAACAACCGCATTAGCTGCATCCACAATGATAGCTTCACGGGCTTGCGCAATGTCCGCCTCCTCTCGCTCTATGACAACCAGATCGCCACCATCTCGCCCGGGGCCTTCGACACCCTCCAGGCCCTCTCCACGCTGTAAGTCCGGCCCGGAGGCGGGCGGGCCTGGGGCTCTGGCACCAGCGTCTGCTCCCCACCAGCCACCCGCCCTCCCGAGGTCGTTACTCACTGGGGGGGTGTCGGGCGCTCATGGTCCCTGGGGTCCCACTGTGTCCGGGTGCCACGTCTTCGTAAGTGCTGGCTGGCTGGGAGGGAGCGCCGGTCAGCTGGGTGGCCGGGTGGCCAGTCCGTGGTGGCACAAGAGGGCTCCGCAGGGAAACCCCGCCTGGCAGGGTGTGTTGGTGGTCACAGGGCCGTCTCTTCCAGAAACCTTCTGGCCAACCCTTTCAACTGCAACTGCCAGCTGGCCTGGCTGGGCGACTGGCTGAGGAGGAGGAAGATCGTGACCGGGAACCCGCGGTGCCAGAACCCGGACTTCTTGCGGCAGATCCCCCTACAGGACGTGGCCTTCCCGGACTTCAGGTGTGAGGAAGGTAAGCCGCGGGCCCCTGGGCGGGAGGGGCGAGGCGGGCTGGTCAGCCCTGGAGAGGAGGGCTCCGGAGCAGGGGGTGGGATGGGGCGGGGAGCAGGGAGACCCCCTCCTCGTCCTGCACCGACCCCTGCCTGGCGGTGGCTTCGTGCGATTTTAAGAACAGTAATATGCTTATTGTTAAAAGAAATGGGAAGTATGGATAAAAGAAGGAAATAATTATTCCAGCACTCAGAGAAAATCACAGTTCACCTGTTAGCGTGTTTTTCTTATAGGATGCCTTACGCAGGGAGGGATCTGCCTCCTGGCCGCGCCTCGGCGCTCCAGGCTTACGGCTTCCCCATGTCCATGAGGGGCAGTGGGACCTTCCTGGGGGGGACCCCCCTCCTCCCCGTGGGAAACGCGGTCACTTCCGCACCCATGTCCATTTCCTCTGAATTCCCAGTCTCTCTCCTGCGGCCCCTCCCTTCCTGCCCCTGCACGTGCAGCGCATAGCTCCGCCCCCTGACTTCCCCGCAGAGCTCAGCGCACAGGGCAGGTTTTGACCCCAGCGACAGGGCAAGGCTGCAGCTCAGCCGGGCTGTCCCTCTTCTTGAGCCCTGCCCCTGCCTTCGGCCTCCAGCCCTCCGTGCAGCCCGCGTCCAGACTGGCCCAAGCAGGCCCGGTGAGGGTGGTCCTGGGTGAGGACCTTCAACTTTCACACCAAGAAAGATGGTCAGGGTATTCTTCTAAACAAAACCAACGGATTTTTCTAGAGCGATTTTACGTCCTATTGAAAAAAAAATTCCGTACTACTCATATATATTTTTTATATCACTTTATATAATAATAACGTGCTGGTCTTTAAAAAAATTCTGTTTCTTTTTTTAACTTAATTTTAAATTCTAGTAGAGTTAGCTTACAGTATTATTTTAGTTTCAGGTGTGCAATATAGTGATTCAACCGTTCCATCTGTCACCCAGCGCTCATTACAGCAGGTGCCCTCTTTAACCCCCATTGCCTATTTTACCCATCCCCCTACCCAAAAATTGTGTTTCTTTTTAAACTTAACTATTCTGGGCATTTTCTTATGCCATTAAGTATACTTTGAAAACACTATTTTTCTCCAAGAAACAGTTTCTTTTCTTTTTTTTCTCTTAAACATTTTTTAAAATTTTATTTATTTGAGGGAGAGAGAACACGAGCCAGGGGAAGGAGCCCAGGGAGAAGCAGACTCCCCGCTGGGCAGGGAGCCCGATGCGGGACTTGATCCTGGACTTGATCCTGGGAATCCAGGATCACGACCTGAGCCATAGGCAGATGTTTAACCAATTGAGCCACCCAGGCGCCCCCCCTCTTTTTATTTTTCCTATTCCAAAGGGAGGCATCATCGTTTCCTTAAAAAGCAACAATAGACAATCCAGAAAAAGATTACGAATGTGTCCCCTGCTCCTGCTTCCCAGCCCTGAATGATTCCTGTCACTATTCTGCTGTATGACCTTCCTGAGCTCTGCGATGTGTGCGTGCACACATGTGACACACCTAGGGTCGTGCAGTGCCATCTGTGCAGACCTTTGCCACATGATGGTCGTTGTCTGGAGAGCGTCGTGATGAATTTAACCAGCCCTGCTGCTTGGCGTTAGACACTCTCCATGCCTCCTGCTGCCGGGAACATCCTGGTACATGGCTCTCTTCAACTCACCCCCGTAGGAGAGCTTCCTCAAGGTGAAAGGATGTGATGTTTTGAGATGTTGCTGCCAGGAGGTAGAATGTAGCGGCCGAGAGGGTAGCCCTGGCGGCGGCCGGCTTCGATTCCTGTCCCGTGCCACCTTTTCTAGGCTGGGGGACCTGGGGCATGTTACCCAACCCCCTCAGTTTCCCTCATCTCTAAATTGGGCTCACAGCACACCTGCCAGACAGCTGTTTTGAGGATTCGGGGAGTTCATCCATATTGCACGGGGTCTGTCCGCAGCCAGCCTCCCTAACGGACAGTCACCTGCTTCCTAGTGCCCGCAGCCACTCCTGCTGTGGCGTCCTTATTAGTCGTTCTGCACCCAGTCAGAAGAAAAGATAGACAGAGGCCTCTCAGCAGTATTTACGGAAGGAAGGAAGAAAGGAAGGAAGGAAGGAAGGAAGGAAGGAAGGAAGGAAGGAAGGAAGGAAGGAAGGAAGGAATGATGAAAGGGAGGGAGGAAGGGAGGGAGGGAGGGTGGGTGGGTGATAAGAGCCAATTCTGTGTCAGCCAGATGTGGGTGTAGGCCCTGTGCTGCCTCTGACTAGCCTTCTGAGCTGAGCACCTTATGGACACTCTCCACACCTCAGTAAAGTACATATCCATTCACTCAGCTGATCTGTTTTGAGGGCCACCGTGTGCCAGGCTCTGCTCTGGGAGCAAAGAAGAGGAAAGAGACGAGTCTCTGTCCTTGGTTCTTGCGTTCTAGGGGTGCTAGTGGCCTCCCTTACTGCACTCGTAAAGAGATGATGGTCAGCATAGTGTCTGGCACACAGTAGGTGCTCAAGAAATGGTGTGGTTGCCATCATCCTTCCGTGCTGTGCCTTCGTCCGCCTCGGATCTGAGGCAGGAGATTGACCCAAGACCCATCTCAACCTCAGGACAGGTCCAAGGGGCTTTGTTTCTGGTGGGGAAGGGGTACCGCTAAGAGGGGACTTCCTGGAGCCTGGGGGACTGTCAGAGAAGGTCTTCCGAGGCACCGTGGAGCAGGGCCCCGGCCGCACAAGGCCCTAAGAAGGCCCGTCCCCTCATTGACGTGGCTTCGGGCCTTCCTCCCCAGGCCAGGAGGAGGGGGGCTGCCTGCCCCGCCCCCAGTGCCCCCAGGAATGTGCCTGCCTGGACACCGTGGTCCGATGCAGCAACAAGCACCTCCAGGCCCTGCCCAAGGGCATCCCCAAGAACGTCACGGAACTGTGAGTAGCCCCAGGCCTGGAGTCAGGAGGATGAGGTAACCGAGAACAGACAGTAGCTGACTAGGGCTTGGAGTTAGGGCCTTGCAGGACACACAGGTTCCAAGAAGGCTTTGAGCTTCGGTGTGACACCCCCTGTAGTCCCCTGACAGCCTGAGTCACTCACAGTGGCTGCTTTCTCACTTTCCGCTGATGCCTGCTCTTCTGATAAGAAGTAATGAGTGTTTTCCAATTCACATCATGAATGAGCATCCCCTTCTATGGTGAAAGCTCTCACAGACGTGTATTTTTGGTGGCTGTATACTACTCCACCCCCATGAATCTGCTCTGATCTACATAACAAATCCCCTTTTGTTGGAGAGTTGTTCCCAATTTTTTATTAAATTGTATTATTATAAATAGTGCTGAAGTGACTGTCCCTTCAGTGAAGCTGCTAGTCAAAGAGCGATGCCTTGTTAGGACTCTTGCTGCCTTTGGCATGACAGCCTTCCAGGACAGTCGTTGCCTTTGCACCCCTACTGGCGGGGTGTGGAAATAGCCTTCCTCCCACCACTATCCCCCACCTCCCTGGCCCCGACCCCATCAATCCTGGGTGTCATGGTGCTAAAATCTTTGTTGATATGGATGTGGTATCTGAGCTTACATGGGGGTGTGGATGTCAGTGTGTGTGACACACAGAGATGGAGAACTGGGCTTCTTTAACAGACACCCCCAAATAAGAGGCTGTGGTCCACCCCCTGGGATTGGTCCCTCCAGGCTGTGCTTTTCTTTCCCTGCAAGGAGCATGTGAGGTTTTCACTTGTGTTTCTTTCTTTACCTGTGAGGCAGGCTATTTCCTCACAAGCACATCAACTCCTGCAGTCCTTGTCCTGTGACCTGCCACCCTGTCCTTTGCCCAGTTTTCTATCATCCGGTTAGTGACCCGCTTCCTCCTTGGTGCCTCGTAGCAACCCCGAGCATAATGGGACAGGAGGGACCGCCTGCCTTCTTTGACCGAGGTTGCTGAAGTTCAGAGCCTGGGAAGATCACTTGACTTCTCTAAGCCATTGTTTTCCCAGCTGTCAAATGGGGCCACTGGGATGTATTGACAAAAGCCATTGAGAAGGTCACATGAGATGATTGGGAGGTTACTTTGTATGATGCAGTGATGGGTCAGAGTGAGTAAGGTCCTGATTTTGCTGCTCTCTGGATCTTTGGAAGTTGGGGACGAGCCATCCTCAGGATTGTACTTGGTGGGGGTTCTGGGCAGGGAGCCCAGCTGGGGTTTCAGCTCCTGGTCCTTGGGTCACTGCTCAGCAAGGATGGCTGGGGGCAGGTAGATGACCTTCACAGCATCTTGAATCCCAAGCACCACCCTGTAGACACGGGAAACCTTTGGGAGTCTTAGGATTTCTGGTGGGCTTGGCTTTTCGGACCACAGCTTGGGAGGTGGTGTATATAGTGGGTCCCAGAAGGGAGGCTACGGTGGGGGAACAGACAGAGGTGGCTGCAGGAGTACAGACATGGGTGATCACGTGCAGTCGGAGGAGATGTGAGTTTGGAACACAGCAAATGAGCAGTGACCAGTAGGTGGAAGAGTCAGCGGCCCTGAGGTGCTGTTGAGTGAATAGGAGAATCACCATCAGGGCCTGACCCTGGGTGGGTAGGACATGGGTGTGATGCTGATGGAGTCAGGGGAAGCCAGTTTGGATGTAAAAGCACCGAGATCAGGTTTGCGCCTGTCTTGGTCTGGGGCTTCCACAGGACCAGCCTCATGCACCTTGCCAGCAGGTGCAGAGGGGCCCTGCTAGCTGGCGAAGGGCCTGGCAGGTGGGCCTGGGAGGGACCAATGTGCAGATCAGGCCTGTCTGGCCAGGAAAACCATGGGGCAGAGAGGGGATGGGTGAGGAGCCCAGCAGTGAGCCCTGGAGGGTCCCCACCAACAGGGAGGAGGCTGAGAGGGTGAGGCAGGGGCAGGAAGGAAGCCAAGGGAGGCTTTGTGTCTCAGGGCTTTTACCAAGGTCTTTGGCTGGCACCTACGCATATGCTTAAGAGAGTGCATGTTTTCTCCTCCAGTTAGCGATTCTGGGCCAGTTGTGTGGCCTGCATGGAGGAGAGGAGAAGAGAGGAGAGGGGAGGAGCTGGCTAGTCCCTGGCTGCAGGGGGAGGCTTCCCAGCACCACACTAACTATTGCATTCTCTCCTGTAGCTACTTGGACGGGAACCAGTTCACACTAGTTCCGGGACAGCTGTCCACCTTCAAGTACCTGCAGCTCGTGTGAGTATCCAGGCCTCTCAAGGATCCCAGGCCTGCCTCAGAGGCCAGGGGGGCCTCTGGTATCTAACAGTCCGGCTCCAGCTTTCCTGGGATTCCTTAGCACCCCACTTCGGGCTGATCCGGTTTTGAATTTTGCCCCTTCCCGCCTGGAAGTCCATGCATAGAGCTGTGTTGCCACCTAGTGGTCATGCTTGGGAATGACATGTTCCAGGCTCCCTTGGGTTGGACCCCGTCTGCTTCTGCCCAGCACATCACCCCAAGCCTCCCTCTTGGGCTGAGAATGATTGTTAACGAGGGTCATCCTGGCAAAGGAGGGGGCCAGAGCAGAAGAGGCTGATGGGAAACTTCTCAGTTCCACCGTGGCCCCCAAACCAAACACGAAATATGACAGCTACAAATACACATCGGTGACTGTTTTTCTTTAGGCTAACATCTTTTTCTGTTATTTCACCCCATGAAAGTATATGAGATAAGCCTCCAAGCAACTTCAGTTCCTCTTAGCCTTCACTTCACCTCCATTGTCTCGGTCTGCTTATTGGCCAGATTCTCCCCAAAAGAAGTCCAGATAGCATTCCATCTTTGTTGGGCTTGGAGCGGAGCTCCGCAGGTGTGATCTACGGGCCAGGGGTCACTAGAGAACTGTTTGTAATGGGTCCACAGTTAGATAAGAAACTTGCACCAGAATGTAAATCGATGTCTTGCTTCCTTCACTGAGAAAGTGTTACTAAGACAAAACTGTTAGCTAAACTACGTTGTGTGTTTCAGTGTCGTAAATGATGGGCTTTGGCAGAAGTTCCTGGTTGTGGGACATTCAGTTCAGGGACTGGCTACTCTGAGTAGCACTGGCTTCCAGAATCTCGAAGCTCTTGTGTGCCTGTCTTTGCTAAAGACCTAGCAGATGTGTTTTGACTGTTCCCGTAGTGGGGAGGGGTAGGAAGGCAGTGATTTGGTGGCTGGTGACAGAGTAGCAAAGATGTAGACAGCCTTTCTCTGCTCTGATTTGGGGCAGCTGCCCTGGTGGCTCAAATACACTTGGGAGGGAGGGAGGGAGGGAGGGAGAGGGGACCGATGTGGGGCCAGTGCTTGTCCATCACAAGGAGGAGCCACCCAGTGTGCTGAGCGCTCAGAGAAGAACCTCAGTGGGTCCTAAGAACAAGGGACCCATCTTGAATGAGATTAGTTAGAGGAACGATCACTAAGAGAAGTTGAATGCAGGGCGCATGGTTTCACATTACAAATATTTCTTGAGTAAGAGATGCGTGAAGTGAAGAGATATGAAGGCCCCTAAGTCATGGCCCCTCCCCCGAAGATGGTGGTCTGGGGGGCATCCGGAGGGAGACTTGGGACACACAAAGTCATGGGACTGATGAGTGTTCCAACAGAGGGAAATGCACATTAGGGGTGTGGCTCAAAGTGAGGGGGGCGGTGATGGACTCAGTGTGGGGGGTGGCTGGGGTGGAGGCAGAGCTCACCAGTGGGCAGAGGGAACAGGGGCAAGAGAATTTCAGGAAGGGTAGCAAATCCACGCCAGGCATGCGGGAGCCAGTGAGGGAGAGGTGGGCCAGAACCCAGAGCACCTAGCAGGTGTCTGGGCTAATTTTTTAGGCAAATGGGAGCCACTGTGGGATTTGGCAAGGAAGTGGCTTAGTTAGATTTGTGTCTTAGAAAGACGGCGGTGGTGCCCACCCGTGTGGAAGATGGATTGAAAGGGGGCAAAGCTGCAGGTGAGAGATGCGGTAGCACCTGAGCCAGAAGCTGGGAGAGAGATGGCTTGAGTGAGCAGAAGGGGAGGAGGAGGAGGCTGGGGGGCGG
>LNAC01000020.1:6471746-6569210 GCA_002007465.1 Ailurus styani | reverse complement strand
CCCCCTCCGGCCCTCCCTCCCCCACCCTCTCTCTCACAGGATCCTCAGCTACAACGCCCTCCAGTGCATCCCTGCTCTGGCTTTCCAGGGGCTGCGCTCCCTGCGTCTGCTGTAAGTCTCCCTGCTCTTCATTCCTCCGTAAAAACCCAGCTCACGGCAGGGGCGGGGGGGCCCCTGCGACCCCCCTGGTGGGCAGACATGTCTCTGTGCCTGTGGCCCCAGCAGGGCCAACAGTGTCCCAAGATGGGAGGCCGCCGTGCACACTCAAGCCTCTCACGGAGGCCGAAGAACGAACGGGAAACTGAGAGATGGGGGCGTGCGGTCCGCCCCACGTTGTGTTTGGGGCAGCAGTGCGTGGGAGGGGGTGGCGGTGAACAGAAGGGGGGCCCTTGTCTGCGTGTGAGTCTCTGGTTCGGGTGGAGAACGTCCGCAAGAGGTCTGTGCACCTTTTCTACGCGGTCCCCCTGGGCGGTTTTCGCCCTGTGATCCGAGCCCGCCGCCACGCCTGTCAGCAAGGCCCCTTGCGGATCCGTGCGTGGGCTCGCCCGGGCTCGGGGGCGTTCTTTGCCCCCAGCCTGCGGCTTGCCGTGGAGACCTGTGTGCCGGGGGAGCCTCCCTCGGGCTCGCGGGCCAGCGGAGGGAGGGCCCGGGCCGCACACACGTCCCAGTTGCCGTGTAAACAGAGAGGGGCCTTGAGTTACTCGTGCCGCCGAAACAAGCCCTCCAGAAGGGCTGCGGCATGGGGCCGGCTACCTGGATTATGAGGGGCCCCCTCTCCCTGGCCAGTTCCCGGCGGGGCCAGGTCTGTGAGCGGGGGGCCGTCTCCCTCTGGCAACGACAGAGACGGTGGAGAAGCTCGGCGCCTCCGTCAGCTCTCGAGTCTCCGTCCCTGGGTGAGGCACCGACGGCCTCGTCTCTCCTCAGGTCCCTGCACGGCAATGACATCTCCAGCCTCCAAGAGGGCGTCTTCACAGACGTGACCTCCCTGTCTCACCTGTAAGTATTTCTTCGGGACAATTCTCGGGGCCTTTTTGGATTTAAACAGAACTTGGATTCTGAGAAAGATTCCCCCACCTCCTGAGACTGGCAGAGTTCGTGTCTTTTACCCTGAAGCTAGTCGAGCTCAGGAACTTCAAACAGCCCCCACCTCAGACCCTTCCACGGTCCGTGTTTCATCAGCCCAGCAGCGGGGGTTGAGGACCGATCCTCATAAGCAGTCCTTACGGGCTGCGCCAGCGGATTCAGTCCTCACAGCCTTCCCTCGACATGGGCACAGTGATTCCCATTTTACACGTGAGGAAACAGGCCCAGAAAATGCGAGAAGCTTGCCCAAAGCTGCACAGCCGGTAGGGGCTGGAGTCTCCTGGCTCGGAAGCCCGTGTTCTTAAGCTTGACTCCCCTCTTGCGCCTCCGACTCCACAGGGTGGGGGATAAGCTCTGGACGTTTACGACCCGCAGGAAGTGGTATTATTCGATATGGAATTGCGTCCGAAGCCACTTAGCTGGCAGTACCGCGTGGGTTTGTAAAAGGCGGTGTGCTCAGTTCCTCAAAAGGCTCAATGCGGAGCCACCCCGTGACCCAGCAATCCCACTCCTAAGCGTCTACCCCAAATAATCGGAAGCAGATTCTCACAACAGAAAACTCGTACACCCGTGCGCACAGCAGCCTCCTCCACACAATAGCCAAAAAGCAGGAACAACGCAAGTTGTTGGACGAAATGTGGTGTCTCCGTACAACGGGATCTTTTCCGGCCGTAAGACGGAGGGAGACTCTGGCCCCCATCACAGACACGGCCGAGCCTGGGTGACACGCGCAGGGAAGTCAGACAGACGTTACAGGACAGGTGTGTGATCCAGTGACGTGGGGGTGATGGTCGACCCCACAGCTACAGGCCGGAGGAAGGAGGCTTCCCGGTGCCAGGAGCAGGAGCCCACGGCGAAGTCTTGTTTAGGGGGTACGGAGTTTCTGTTCAGGGGTGGCGAAGCGTTTTAGAGCCCGAGAGTGGCGAGAGCTGTGCGATATTGTGTTCATGGATGGCCCTGAACCGTACACTTAAAATGGCCAAATGGCGAGTTTTATGTTGCATGTGTTTTTACCACAATGGAAAAAAAGGAAGAAAAAGCAGTGGGGCCGGGCTGGGCCCATCCTGCTTCTGGGGGCCGGGCCTGGGTGCCCAGCTTTCTCTCCCAGGTCCCAGCTCCAGGCCGGGGCAGGGATCAGGCCAGACGCCGGGCCACGGGGCTTCCTGGGGCTCCGTGCTCTCTGCCCACACTCGCATGCACCGCAGAGCGCTGATTCACCCCAACAGAGCCTTCTGGAGCCCCCAGCATCACCACCTGGGGTTCATTCATCCCGTAATCTTACTGGGTTCTCTCTGTTGGGATGACTCACCTTTTCTACACGTTCGTCTCTGAAATCATAGTGTACTGTACTGTAGGGAATGAAATCATTACCTGCAGTAAATGAGCTATCTATTTAATATGATAATATTTCTCCTCACCTCCTGAAGCATGTTAAATCAGTACTGCATTAACAACCGTAGACTTGAGGAAATAAACAGTAATATGTGCTATTTCTTGAGGGTCTGTCTGGGACAAATACTTTACGGTGTGTGAATACGTTTATCTGTGGTGTTTCATTTACTCCAAGAGAAGTGAGAAGTAGGTATTGTGCTTATCAGTTCCGTGGATTTGACAGGGACCGGTTGAGCCCACAGCGAAGATTCCAGTGTTGGTCTGGACTCCGTGGGGAGAGTGCCATGATTGATTTGTGATGTCTGCCACGGGAGTAAAAGGCAAAAAGGGCTCTAGGTCCTAGGTGGTAGGATTTATTATTTCCATTTTACATTTATTATTTACATTTATTACTTGTATTTATTTACATTTACTATTTACATTTTCCACTCAGGCCCGGGCTTGGAAAAAGGAAGCACCTTCCCCAGGTCATAAAGCTAGGAAATGACAGGGACAGGATTGGAACTTAGGTGTATCTGATTCCAAAGCTATTTATTTATTCTATATTGCCTCGATAAATACGCCACAGTGAGTCAAGTGCTGAAGAATTTACTACCACCAAGTTTCTGCCCTCTGTGACCATCAGGGATATTATAAAGCAAATTTAAAGGCAGCAGGGACTAACTTTTGGGAAGTCTGAGGAGCTTCACAGAGGGGGTGACATTGGAGAAGATAGGGAAAGACATTCTAGGAGGAGGGAACAGCATGTGCAAAGGCGAGATGGCAAGGAAGTGAATGACATATTCGGGGATGTCATCCAACATAGAATAATAGGGGGTTGGTTGGGTGAGGATTGTGGAGTGGGAAGAGATGAATCTGGAAAGGGACATTGGAATTCCATTGTGAAGGGCCTTTTGTGCCATGCTAAGGGGTGTGGACTTTATGTTACAAATAGAAGGGAATAGTGGAAGAACGAAGTTGTAGAAAGCTCCTGGAAAGCCGTGGTGACTTGTGGAGGCCCCCTGGCATGGGACGAGGCCGGAGGGAGCCTGGCTGAAGATGGCGGCTCTAGACAAAGGCCAGGCAGGGGCCACGCTGGTCATTGCTCATGATGACTCCCATTCAACAGGGTCTTGTTTCCATCAGTATTTGGTGGTTAGTGGTTGTGAGCTCATTTTTTGCTGAAGTTTGGAATTCTGAGGACCTAAATTAGAGGTGCTTCTCTCCAGAGAGTATCTGTGTTTATCCCGGCGGGCATCAGGGCAGGAGTCCCCCAAGAGTTGGCATCCAGTGTCCCTGGCTTCTGGAGGTGCCCTTTGTTCCTACTGGGGCTCTGGCCTGGGGCTCTTCACTAGCAGTATGTGGAGGGGGCAGGTAGGCCGAGGGTGTGGTGGAGGCTGAGGTCCACCATATTTAAACCCCTTGAACTCTAGGAATCAGGATGTGTGGTGTTAGGTCCTTGTTCTGCCATCAACTTGCAGTGGGATCTCTGACAATACATTCATTTATTTGGGCCTCTTTCCTCACCTGTACAAAGGTTATTTCTAAGGTCCAATATGATCCATATACCATAATGATTGTGCGCTCTCACTGCCCGGGCTCCAACACCCTGCACACTTCTCTACTGTTGTTAACTTTCACATTTACTTCGTAGTTAGCTCATCTTTCATCCATTTGTCTGTCCATCCATCCATCTCTTCATCGACGAATACTTACTGTGTGCCAGATCCTGAGACAGTGCTCTCCGACATCATTCTTTATTTCTCTAATCTGGCATTTTATTGCCTCTGATTTACCGCATGCTGGGAATCTAAATTCCGAATTCATTAAGAATTCATTGTGGTTGAGAGCCTGGTTGGCTCAGTGGGTTAAGAATTCATTGTGGAAAGTAAATACGGAACGGTGAAATAGATCATGGCATGCCCATAGGACAGAATAGTGAGTAGTTAGAGAATTATGGCACCGTAATTTACTATTTGATGAAAACGCGGCACAAGGAAGACCCTACACTTAGATTTCACTGATGTACGTGTGTGAACACAAGAACTGGAAGGGAACACACAAAAACTAAATTAGTTACATTTACGAGACGATGGAGGATTCTTTTCTTTGTGAATCTCCTTCGCTTTCACACTGAGCTTCGTGCATTCCTCATGCTTTCGGGCAGGGTCAGGGGTTAGCTGGTTCACAAGCACTCACGGGCACTGACACCTGCTGGTGTCAGACATGGCCGGGGATGGTGGCTCCTGGGCTCAGGAAGCTTCAGGGCAGGAGAAGGAGACAGTGAGGCGCGTGAGGAAATTGCCTGAGAGGAAAATGGGCAGAGGAGGTACGGCTCAGGTGGAGGAGATTTTGAAGTTCTAGTTTGTGCTAAACTCAAGTCGGTGGCTCTGGGAAACAGCCACAGGAGAGTGATTTTGGCAGTGGTTACATTAGCAGAAGCCCGCCAGGGCCTTGGCGTGAACACACTGAGTGTCTGCTGTTTCAGCGATTTCCAAGTTACACCAAAGATCAGCAACACAGGATTGTTTATACTCTGGCTAGGGTGTAAACCTGAATCACAGCCCTTTTGGCTTGACAAGCAGCCTGCCTGCTGTCCCCACCACTGCGCCTCAGCGGGGGCCCGTGACCCTCCACTCCGCTCCAAGCTCTCAGTCACTTTTGGTGGGAAAAATGGCCCCCAGGTGAAAGTGAAGTCTTAAAACCCCCAGCCTTCCGGTGAACAAGAGTGTGAGTCGTTGAAACCAGGTGTGGCTCAGAGTTAGCTCTATAGAGAAACAAACAAAACGTGTGGGTCTACCCTGAATCTACTTTTGAATGGCATTATATTGATTTGGGAGCTTTTATTATTCTTTACTATTATTTTTACGTAAAAAGTCAGAAAGGGACCCTTAGACTGCAGGTGCACATGGGGTGCCTGGCTGGCTCAGTCCCTGGAGATTGTGACTCTTGGTCTCAGGGTTGAGGGTTGAGCCCCACTTTAGCTGTAGAGATTACTTAAATAATAAAACTCTTAAGATTTGAGGTGTGGGGTGCCTGGGTGGCTCAGTGAGTTAAGCCTCTGCCTTTGGCTCAGGTCACGATCCCAGGGTCCTGGGATCGAGCCCCGCATCTGGCTCTCTGCTTAGTGGAGAGCCTGCTTCCCCCTCTCTCTCTGCCTGCCTCTCTGCCTAGTTGTGATCTCTCTCTCTCTCTGTCAAATAAATAAATAAAATCTTTAAAAAAAAAAAAAAGATTTGAGGTGCACTTTTGCTGCCATTTATGGGGAGGGAACAAAGGGGGAATTGGCTTTGTGACAATCCTGACCTGTCAAGGTCTCCATATTCACAGTGGCTTCAGTCTCTGGGGCATTTTCTCTAAATGAGCTGCAGGACTGAAAGAAGAAGTCATGCATAATAAACTTTCAGCTCATGGCTCATTAGCAGACCACACTCTGGCAAGCGCACTACCAAAAAAAAATTTTATTTATTTAAGATTTTATTTATTTGACAGAGAGACATAGCGAGAGAAGAAACATAAGAAGGGGGAGTGGGAGAGGGAGAAGCAGGCTTCCCACTGAACAGGGAGCCCGGCACAGGGCTTGATCCCATGACCCTGGGATCATGATCTGAGCCGAAGGCAGGTGCTTAATGACTGAGTCACCCAGGCGACCCCCCTCAAAAATTTTTAAATAAAGTCTGTATTGAGACTTTGAATAACATAATCACATTACCTTGCACTTTTTACATTAAAAATATTAATCTGATTAATGTAAACATTTTAAATATAGCACAATTTTTGTATTCCCATTATTTACAAAAAGTCTTTCTTTTTTTTTTAAACACACTGTAGCTTCAGAAAAATCAAAACATCTGAGCTTCCTCGACTGCTAGCAGCCCTGGCACTGTTCAGTGGAGCAGGGAAGGTGTTGCCCCCTGTCCCATTAGCAGGATGGATGCTGTCAGCAAATCAGGACAGAAAAAATTAAACACACGTCGAGGTTGAACTGGCCTTCTTTTCCATGCTGCGTTATTCCCTTGGTGCCCATTTTAGGTTATTTGTGCTTGTCTTTCTGCCCCCCTCCAGACTGCAGACTCTTTATCGAGTCATAAAGTGAGCCCCAGAGAGGTGACGCGGCTGCTCAAGGTCAGCGGGCAAGGAGCAGCCGCGCTGGGGCCTGAGGCCAAGTCTTACCCAGCTGCCTTGTAAGACTGCAGTCATCAGCTGGGCTATTTTGGGGAATTCCTGCTCTGAGTTGCCGCTGCTTTCATCAGACTGAACACACCTCAGGGGAGCCGCTTCCTCTCTATCGCCTAGAAACAGGTGGAAAAGGGCAGAGCAGCTGTGATTTAATAAATGCGCCCATTCTCATTATCATCACACAGCCTTGTATTTGCAAAGTAGCGCTGATAGCAATGAACTGCAGTCCCGAAGCTCTGATTTTTCTCTTTGCTGGACCGAGGAGCTCTGGCCCCTGCATTCTCCCGAACCCAGCTCTCGACCCTCTCCATATCTCCCACTGTTAGGGAGGTGTCGAGTGTGGTGGCTGGTTGGCAAACACTGCAAGGTTGGGCTGTGGTGTTGGGTGGGGTGAGGCCTGGCCTGATGCTGCTGCCAGCGAGCGTGAGCTGACACAGCCTTGCTTGGGAGGGCAGCTCCGAACATCCTGCCTGCACTTCCTCTGTGACCTGAAGCCCACTTCCAGGCACCTGTTCTAGAGAAATGCTCACACCGTTGGAAACAACCGGAATGTCTGGCAGTGGGGAAATTGCTCAGTAAGCTGTGGCTGTCCATTCTTTAGGATGCTATGAAGCACTTTGACAAAATGCAGTGGATCTCTTTGTGCTGACCTAGAAAGATCTCCAAGACGTGCCACTTAATGACAAGATGCTGCTCGATGATGATGGGCGGGAGTGGATATACTTTGAGCCCTAGGTGTTGGGGGATGGGCATGAAGGAGGGCATGTGATGTAATGAGCGCTGGCTCTTACAGAGACTGATGAATCACGGACCTGGACCTCTGAAACCAGTAATACATTCTATGTTAATTAATCGAATTAAAATAATTAGGGGAAAAAAGAGCCCTAGGTGTAACTCTGGGAGAGACCGGAAGGCTACAGGTCTGGGTGTGGTGACCGTGTGACACGGGTCCTTCTGTGGTTGGTAGCGACAGAGGGCAGCCTTTCTTTGTAACGTGGGTGTATTGCAGTTTCTTTCTTTCTGTTACAAACAGTGCTGTGATCAATACCACTGCGCAGATGTCTTTACACACTGGGGCAGGTGTGTCTCTGTGAGAATCTGCCAGAAACAGAATCGCCAGGTCAAAAGGCCCTGCGTGGGTGATTTGATAGACATCACAAAACCCCCCTCTGCCGCTGTTATGCCGTTTTGCTCTCCCACCAGTAACAGGAATGGGCCTTTTTGAAAAAAATTAAGGTGACGTTCACGTAAGATAAAATTAACCATTTTAACATGTCTAATTCAGTGGCATTCGGTACACTCACCACGTCATGCAAGGTGGAGACTTTTGTTTGCAGTATTTGAAAGTGGTTTACAGTGAGAATGCATTCACGTGCTCCTTGTTTAATTAAAAATGAAAAGAAAAATGAAAGAGTATGGGCTTCAGAGTCAGACGGCCTTGGGTCTGGAGCTGGGCGCTGCCCTTGACTAGTTGTGTGACCCCAGGGAAGTTACTCGATCCACGTGAGGCTCAGTTCCCCCTGTTGGAGACTGAGAAGAAAGCTTACACAGTGGGGCTAATGAGAAGATTCGATGCGGGGCCGTGGGAAAGCAGCTAGTTCATTTCAGCAGTAAATGGTGGTTCCTTCCCCCCCATGCACTCTGGAGGCGGCCGTGGCCTCAACAGCCCCGGTTCAAATCCTGCCTCCCCCGCTTCTCTGCCATCGCAGGCAAGTGCCCAACCTTTAGAGCCTGTTTCAACATGTGCCATGAGGAGAGTGGGCTGTGGGGAGGATTAAGAAGATAACACATAAGGGGGTACCTGGGTGGCTCTGTCGTTTAAGTGGCTGCCTTCGGCTCAAGTCATGATCCCAAGGTCCTGGGATCGAGTCCCGCATCAGGTTCCCTCTTCCTGTCCCCCTGCTTGTGCTCTCTGTGTCAAAGAAAAAAATGAAATCTTAAAAAAAGAAAAAAAAAAGAAGATAACACATAGGAAGTTTTCAGAGCAGTGGCGGCTGTGCAGTAAAGGCTCACGCTATGGGGGACCATTAGGATTTTTGCCAGTGCCCGCTGAGTGCCCGGCAAGCTCAGTGCCTGGTGGGTGAAGGACCCCATTCTGGATGACTGCTGCCCTCTGCTCTCTGATGCAGGGCCATTGGGGCCAACCCTCTGTACTGCGACTGCCACCTCCGCTGGCTGTCCGGCTGGGTGAAGACAGGCTATAAGGAACCAGGCATTGCCCGCTGTGCAGGGCCCCCAGACATGGAGGGCAAGCTGCTCCTCACCACGCCTGCCAAGAAGTTTGAATGCCAAGGTGAGCCCAGGAGCACCAGAGCAGGGGCTGGGGGCGGGGGCGGGAGGTACAAGGTTGCTTCCCCACCGCCTGCTGCCGGGGGCCCATGCGACCTGCCTAATTCTGCCAGGGCCTTCCAGGGGCTCCTGTGTCCCCGAGGTGACCGGCCGAGTGGGGGGTCGGGTGGCAGGAATGATGGGCCTGCTGCTTGTTAGCATGGCTACCTTCTTTCTATTCCTGGCGTCCAGAGAACGAGAAAAGCCAGGCAGAACAGCTCAGGCTGTGAGGGCCTTAATCCCTCTCCCCGGGGTTATGTAAGGAAAATAAAAATAGCAGCAGCATTTCCGGACGCTCCCAGCCTCTCAGCGGGGGGAAGCTTGGGGCTCCCTTTGGTAGGAATTGTCCGCAGCCCTGAGCGTCCACCCCGGGCCGCTGGACCCCGCTGCCACTCGCCTGACATTTGCAGAAACACAGGGCCTGAGTGTGATTGGAGACTCCGCACACTTTGCCCTGAAGCTGCCTCACCTGGGGCGTCTGGAAATTCTCCTTCAGAGGAGGATCGGCTGGTTGACTGATGGCCCGAGAGAGGGGGCTGAGGGCTGCCCCAGGTCCAGCTGTGCGTGCCGGTGGGTGGGGGACCCGCGGGGGGCCCAGCCCCTGCCCTCCGCCAGCTCGCAGCCCTCCATCGGAAATGCAACTGACAGCGCTGTGTTAGTGGCCACCTGGCGCGCAGGCTGCCGGCATGGGGGGGTAACAGTTCAGAGGGGCCTGGTCTGTGGCTCCGCTGTTGGGAGCTAAAGTGGTTCAGTATTTAACTAATGGTTATTAGATGGTATTGGTAAGTTAACAAAAATTTTTTGTTGTTGAAATAGAACATGCATAACAGCAAGGTACACAGATCGTAGGCTGGGGGAGGCGTCCCTGGATTTTCACAGACTGAACACACCCGGGAAATAGCACCCGGAGGAAGGAACCGAATCCCAGCAGTACCCGGGAAATCCACGCATGCTTCCTTCCAGTTATTACTGAAAAGTGTTTTTTCTCTTAAGGCTCATGCCACTGCAGCAGCACCGGCATCTCTCCGTTTCTAGGAGTCCTGAGTGGAAACCCGAGTTTACCGGCTTGGGTTTTCTATTTATTCTTGTGATGTCCTCATGCCCTTCACAGGTGGTGCTCTAGGCAGCCTGGCTGCTGGCTCCTCGCCCACTTCCAAGTTTAGGGAGGAGGACTGTGAGTCCTGCAGGGGCTGGAGAAGGTCTTGACTGTGGTGATGGGACAGGGTCCCCCCCCATTCAGCCTTGGAGAGAAACAACTTGAAGGCAAATGGACTTTTTCCTCCTAGGCGCGGCCCTTCACAGAGCCGTTCCCCTCCCTGCGAGGTGGCCGCCCGTGGACTCCTGCTCCTTGGGACGGGGCTGGGGTGGGGAGCCAGAGCCCACCTTGGTCACTGTGATTGTGATGCCCTCACACTGGTGACTTTGCTCTGACCACGTGGACGCCCGCCCACTGAGTGCTTTTAATTAGCGAATTTAGTCCTCATGGCCCAGGTGCTGTGATTAACGTCAGTTTATGGAGGCTGGTCCAGAGGCCGGGGAGGCGGGATGAGAGAGGAGGGCATGAACGTGACCCAGAAGAAGCACAGGGAGGGCCCAGAATCTCCTTGGGGAGAGGGCTTCCACCATTCTCCCTGAGAGCCAACCTGCCCTCCTCTCCCCTCTGCCCTAACACTTCCCCCCTGCCTCAGGTCCCCCCACCCTGGCTGTCCAGGCCAAGTGTGATCCCTGCTTGTCCAGCCCGTGCCAGAACCAGGGCACCTGCCATAATGACCCCCTTCAGGCCTACAGGTGTGCCTGCTCCAGCGGCTATAAGGTGAGTGGAGGCCAGGCCCCAGGAGGGGGAGGGCTGCTCTTTCAGGTCAGGCGGGGTTGGGCTGGCTTGTTCACCGTTTGCCCACTGTGCCCAGGACAGGCGCGTGACCCAGCATGTGAAAGAGTGAATGAATGAAGAGGTAACTCCCAGGCCAGGGAGGCGTGCTGCTGAGGGGGCTGGTTGTCTTGTTGGTTCACGCCAATCCCTGGGTCTCTCTGAGGTCCTCATCACTCACTTTGCCCCCCAGGGCCGAAACTGCGAGGTGTCCTTGGACAGCTGTTCCAGCAGCCCCTGTGACAATGGCGGGACCTGCAACCCACAGGAGGGCGAGGATGCTGGGTTCCTGTGAGTTGCCTGGAGGGGCCGGGCCCTGGCGGGCGGGGTGCTGATGGGTCTAGCAGCCAAGCCTCGGTTCCTCCTTTCTCCAAGGGGGATGGCCCCAGTCTCCCTGTGTTGGAGGAGGAGGTGGGGCTGTGCTGGGGAGGGCAGGCACCCCTAGAAACCCCTCCATCCCAGGCCGGGCCCCTACTGCCTGAAGAGATGGGGGCCTGCCGAGTCTCACAGCAGCATGTAGGGCTGGGGCTCAGAGCTGCACTGCCCACCCCTGCCCCAGGCCTCTCCCTGCTCGCACCAGGGGCCAGAGGGTCTTCTGACGGCCCTGGCAATCTATGGCCAAGGGCATATGTGGTGGGCAGCTAAGGGGCAGTTCAAGGGCTTTTAAACCCCCTTAATCTCCACTAACTCCCAAGGTCTCCGACCTGAAGTCCAACGCCTGCTTGCTGTGCCCATGTTGCCTGAAGGCAGGGCCCCTAGCCAGTTCCTTGGTATCAAGCAGCCCGCAAGACAGGTGGGGAGGCCTTCCCAGAGGTGGGAGCAAGCCCCAGGTGCGCGATCCAGGACTTCCCCGCCATGGTCTCCTAGGTCCCACTGATTTCCCCGAGGACCCCTCGATGAGCCCCCCACCTTCTCAGAGTTCTCCTGGACCCAGAGTTTTTCAGAGGAATAGAGAGTATTGGGTTGCTGCAAATAAACTGCCAACCAAAGAAATCTGCTTTTCAGAAAATGATGTTGAATCTGCTTGGCAGGATTGGCCAAACCTGTCTTTGCAAACCCGAATCACCAGATGTAAAAAATAAAACACTAAACAGCCTCTCGCAGGTCGTCCCCTTGGAAACGGCGTCCTTACAAAGTCTCCCTCCTCTTCTGGGCTTTGGCAGCCTCTCCATGCAACCCGTCTCGCCCACCCGCCCTTGCTAGACTCCTGGGGAGGGGGGGGTTCTATCGAGCTTGGGGGGCTGAGAGGACCCCTCAGAAACGCCGGCTAGGCAGAGTGAGGGTGCAGCTGGGGTAGCCCCTCCTAGCTGGAGGGCGGGCCCCGAAACTGTGAGCGTCACACCTTCATGCTCACCTGCGCCAAAGAGGTGCCTTCAACTGCATCTCCTCTCACACATTCGGAGAGTGACGGCCAGCATTTTTCAGTGTAAGTTGAACTTTTATTGCAAAGGAGTGAATTTTCAGGATACTGTAAATAGGAACATTAAAAAAAACTCCCTTTTTAACGATTTTATTTATTTATTTGACACAGAGAGAGATCACAAGGAGGCAGAGAGGCAGGCAGAGAGACAGGGAGAGGAGGAAGCAGGCTCCCCGCTGAGCAGAGAGCCCGATGCAGGCCTCGATCCCAGGACCCTGGGATCATGACCTGAGCTGAAAGCAGAGGCTTTAACCCACTGAGCCACCCAGGCACCCAAAAACTCCCTTTTTAGTTCACTTTTATCATTTTGCAGTGGAATCTGAATCAGCACACCAATTGGATCCCACTTTTAAAAATCACCCCAACAAGCTCGTTTAACAGCTGAAACATTTTACCTCCTTTTTCTCCTCGAACTAGTATTTCCATTTTACTCCTCACCCCCAGCTCCATTTCTCTTCCAATGTCTGCTCTACTTCTCTGCACCCACGTGGGGATGGAAGATTATAGATTTTTTATTATTTGTCACCATCAACCTCTGGAAAGTTTCCTTTGCAGAGTTGTCATTACAATTGTCGATAATACACAACCAATCAGAACATAACTCTCCAAACTTTATTGATAATTATTAGACATGAAAGAGACATGTTATGTCTCTGAATGAGCTAGGGGGAGCTTTCTGTGTGCGCTTTTCTTCCAACTGGTTGCTGTGTCCCAGGGTGAATAGGACAGAATGAGAGAGAGCTCAGCATCCAACATGTTCCTTTTTTAAAAAATCTGTGTATGTAGCTAGAAACGCTGAGAAAGTTTGTGCACATAAGTCATTGGGATTAGAAGTTTTATTGTAGCATGTCACTCAATTATTTGAAACCCTTCCAAGTTTATATGCCCAAACCCCAGACTGATCTGTCCTCAGGTTTTTTGTTTTTTTTTTAAAAGATTTTATTTATTTATTTCACAGAGGGAGAGAGATCACAAGGAGGCAGAGAGGCAGGCAGAGAGAGGGAAGCAGGCTCCCCGCTGAGCAGGGAGCCCGATGCGGGCCTCGATCCCAGGACCCTGAGATCATGACTTGAGCCGAAAGCAGAGGCTTTAACCCACTGAGCCACCCAGGCGCCCTGTCCTCAGGTTATTTTTAATGCTCGATCAGCTGACCATTCTGTGAGGTCTCCCTTCAGTGATTTTTTTTTTAATACGCAGAACTGGAATGTCTTACAAAAGCGTTTGTCCAGTCACTTGGGAAACCTCTGCCTTCCTAATTGTCCCTTTCTTTGGTGCCCGAGGGTTTTAGCCTCCAGGCAGTCCCAGCTCACACTCAGGTTGGGAGAGGTGTATATGCATTTCTGAAGCTCTGGAGTAGGTCTGTTCAGGGAAGCATTTGTGCAGAACTTGAATATCTGGGAATTTCTCAGATCTCTCTGACCCACCAATCACTTGGAAGACCCCAGTGCCCCCTGGGGGAAGATGTACGCCGGCTGGAAACCACAGATTTCCAGGACCCTCCATGAGCTGGCTTCTGTTCCCCTTCCAGCCCTGTTCTCGCCCCATCCCTGATGTATGAGCTAAGTGTCCCTGGCCCCTGTCCAGCCTTCCCAGCCTCTGTGGGGCACCATCCCAATACTCCCCAACTCTTGTCTCCTCGTTGTCTCCCCAGCTAGACTGGGAGTGAGCCCCTGGAGTGCAGGGCTCCGATTCACTCTAACCCCAGCACCTAGTGAGGGCCTGGCCCAAGCTGGGGACTAGAGTTCTGGGCTGAGGAGAGTCACCGGCAGACACGGGCTTCCACTGGTGCCTCAGGAAGGCCGCTGGCCTGGCCTGGGCCCACCTGCCGCACTCTCCTCTCCTGCTCCCCTCAGGTGTTCCTGTCCCACCGGCTTTGAAGGACCAACCTGTGAGGTGAATACGGACGACTGCGGGGAGCACGCCTGTGCCAACGGGGGCATCTGTGTGGACGGCGTGGGCAACTACAGCTGCAAGTGTCCCCTGCAGTACACGGGTAAGCGCAGCAGGGGTTCATGCCCTGAGCCTGTTCCTGGCGGCGGAAGGGCCTCGGCCCTCTCCGTGTCTGCAGGGGCCTTCTGCTGGGCCAGCTGCCCGGCAGAGCAAGGCGGCAGCTTCTCTCCCCCTTCCTTATTCTTTCCCCAGGAAGGGCCTGTGAGCAGCTGGTGGACTTCTGCTCCCCGGATTTGAACCCATGTCAGCATGAGGCCCGGTGTGTGGGTACTCCAGACGGGCCCAGGTCAGTGTTGCCTGTTTTCAGGGCCAGACAAGGGCTTGGGCCTTGGAGTCCCCTCATCTCTGTCCTCCCCATTTTATTTTCTTACTTGTCAAGTGGGTTTGGTCTTGGCTACACAGAGTCCCTGTGAGTCAGCGTGCGGACAGGGTGGTGCGTGTAGCTTTGGTCTGCCCGACCTGGGTTTACACCCTGACCCTGAATGGATGCCTTGACTGCTTGGAGTCTGTCTTCCCCTCTGCAAAGCGGCCCCCCTGTAGCTTCCTCCTGGGGTGGTTGTGAGGGTCAGATGAGCAATGCATGGAAAGCGCTTCGCTCCAAGTCTGACATCTGGTAAGTGCTCTGTAAAGGGCTCTTATCTTTCCAGAGCCACAATTTTGCTACCCCAAATACAAGATGCACAAAACTCTGAAAACCAAAAGCCCATTTGATAGCAAAATCTGGTCTGACCAGAACGCATTTGGTAATAAAACCTGACTCTCACTGTTACGAAGCTACTTAGGATCACTATTCTTGCCGTGTAGTGTGAACATACATAGAATTTGCCACAAAAATGTGAACATGTTTAAGGGGCTGCCCCAGATCCCACTGATATGTTACATAATGCCTTAGGCATTGTATAACCTTTCCAAAATCCCAAAATTTCAGAATTGCAAAACCAGTCCAGCCCCAGGAGGTTTGGATAAGAGGTCATTGACCGTTGTTGCCATCTTTGTCGCTGGCCTATATGGAAGTGCACGGTCACCTGAAGACTACATGAAGGTCATGGGTTTTTAAAATGTTTCCATCTGCAGCTTTGTAAACACAGTCCCATTTGTGGGACCCCTGTTCCACTGGTAAGGACAGCACAGGTGGTCAGGGTCGAGGGCCTGTGACTGAAGGACCCAACCCCAGCCACTCAGGGCAGGGTGGGGAGTGGAGCCTCTCAGGAAGCCCACGGTCCAGCAGGAGCCACCCAAGGACAGGGACAGGAAGCAAGAGACAAGGTGGTGGAATGTGGAATAAAGCAGGACTGCCCCTCCTCCCTCCCCTTTTGGAGGGAAGGTGGAAGGAACTCAGCTGCACCTGGAACTCAGCAGGTGTCCAGTACCTGCACTGAGTGAGTGAGTGAACGTAAACGTGGGTAGAGGCTTAGCTACTGCAACATTGTTCAGACTGCAGCTCAAGCCCTGGTGGTGGATTATGATCCAGTGGGTCAAGATTAACATTAAAAAAGAGAGAGGCATCTGGGTAGCTCAGGTCGTGGTCTCTGGGTTGAGCCCTGGGTCGGGCTTAGCACTCAGGGCAGAGTCTGCTTGTCACTCTCCTTGTGCTCTTCCCCCTGCTCGTGCGCTCGCTCTCAGGAATAAATAAAATCCTTCAAAAACAAAACAAAAAACCACCACCACCACAAAAAGACAAAAACAACCCCAAAATAGAGAAACTATCCAAGCACCATGCCATTTTATGTAGTAAAGAGTAGTATTGTGGCATGAAACTCACTTGGGGGGTGTGTGTATGTGTGTACATACATGTATGTACCTGTATGTATTCTTACTTGGGTAGAAAAGTATTTCTTACAGTCTAAAAAACTGGGAATGAAAACATCCAGGCAGGAGCAGAGTACCTGCCTGTCAGGTTGTGTGATTGAGCTGTGGAGTTTGCAGTTTAGCTTGGAAGAGCTTCCCACAGGGATCCCTTGATGGCAGCTGGGAGGGCTTCCTGGAGGAGGTGTGGTATCGGCCAGGTTGGACTGAGGCAGGGAGAGAGAAGACGATGTTCAAGAATCAACAGGTGTGAAGGCAGGGAAGTGCTGGTGGGGTGGGGGTTGCTGCCAGTGCAGACAGGTCTGACCACAGGGTGGGCCTGATATGTGTATGGGGGGGGGCAGCAAGATGGGGCGTATTGCAGGCTGTGACTGAAAAGTTAGGTGGAGTGTGCTCCTTATGTGATAGGCAAATGGCTGCTCTCCAGGTGACCCGGGCAGCACCGTGAGGGCTGGGAGGCTGGGGGCTAGCCTGGTGTCCCTGAGCGGGGGCACTAGCTTTGTCAGGGCAGGGCCAGGAGGCTGGTCCGGTGGACTGGGGGAGGCTGAAGAGAGCTATTTGAGCCCCACGATGCAGGGCCTTGTTCTGGGGAGCAGCTGAGCAGGTCAAGAGGGGCTGAAGTTTGGCCTTGGATGTGCTGTCCGTGGTCGGGGGGGTGGGGGTTCCTCCCTGACAAGATCCCCTTCTCATGCCACTGGACCTCCAACCTCCCAGCCAGAATCTGCCCCCACACAAGCCTCCCTTCCTGTACCAGAAAAGGGTTCCAGGATGGGCTGGGGGGCATCTTTTTCCCCAGAGCTCTCTTTGACCTCCTGGTTGTCCCAAAGAGGCACAGGCCTTGAGGTTCTCTGTTACACACATGGCCCACAGGCTCCTGACTGAGAGAGGGCCTGACCGCCCCCCCCCCAACCGTTTGCCCTCCACCCTGTTCGCCTCCAGGTGTGAGTGTGCACCAGGTTATGCAGGTGACAACTGCAGTGAGAACGAGGATGACTGCAGGGACCACCGCTGCCAGCACGGGGCCCAGTGTGTGGATGAAGTCAACAGCTACTCCTGCCTCTGTGCTGAGGGCTACAAGTGAGTGGCTCCAGGGCACTGTGAATGACTAAGGCCTCTTAGCCTCCAGCTCCAGAGCAGGCAGAGCCCCCAAGCACAGCTGGTGGGAGGGAGTAAGGGTCCAAGCCTGGAAGTTGGATCCTGGGGTTTTTTTTTTTTTTTTAAGATTTTATTTATTTATTTGACACAGAGAGATCAGATCATAAGTAGGCAGAGAGGCAGAGAGAGAGGAGGAAGCAGGCTCCCCGCTGAGCAGGGAGCCCGATGCGGGCCTCGATCCCAGGACCCTGAGATCATGATCTGAGCCGAAAGCAGAGGCTTTAACCCACTGAGCCACCCAGGCGCCCGGATCCTGGGGTTCTAACCGTGGCTATGCCATCCCCAGCTGTGTGGCCTTGGCAAAGTTACCCAATCACTCAGACCATAAGCACAGGGTCCCTAAACTGTTTGGTGGAGACACTGGGAGGTGGGTACAGATTACTGGCCAGTGCCCACCCCATATCTGCCCAGTGAGCCTCTGAAGACACCTCCTGGTATAAAGGTCATTTATCTTCACAGCCTGGCTTCTCTGAAAGGTTGGGGTGGGGGCGTACCCCCCTCTTTCTGGCTACCCACCTCCTATGCCCCCCCCTTTTTTTTACAGTTTTATTGAGCTATGATTCACCAGTTTTGGTATATAATTCAGTACCTTGTAGTATACTATCAGAATTGAGCATCTATTAACCATAATCAACATTTTCATTACTCCAGAAAGAAACGCTAGACCTCCTGTCTGTCACCCTCCACCCCAGTCTCGGGGCTCCAGGCAGCCGGTAATCTAGTGCTTGTGTTTATAGAGTCGCTCATCCTGGATATTTCCTATAAATGGAATCCCCATCTGTGGTCTTTTGTGACTGGCTTCTTTCACTTGGCATCTTGGTTTTGGGCTTCATCTGCCTGGCAGCATGCATTAGAACTTCATTCCTTTTTGTGGCCGACTAATCTTCCATTGTACGGACAGGCCACAGTCGTGTACCTGTTCCCCTGCTGAGAGACTTTGAGTCTCTGCTCTCGGCGGCCGTGAGTACCGGTGCTGGGGGTGGAGCGTGGGTCAGAACTCCCTACTGGTGGTCCTGTCCCCTCTCTTATTTCTGTAGTCATTTGAGTCTTCTCTCTTTTGCTTGTGTCTTTTTTTTTTTTTCCTGTGTAAAATGTGCTGGCAGACTTGACTGCCCCTGGCCCGTGAGTGCTTCTCAAACTTTAGTGTGCACACGATCTTGTTAAGCAGATTCCGGTTCCCCATTTCTGACCAATGCCCAGGGGAGAGCGATGATGCCAGGGACCATACTTGTTTCTCACCTTGTTCTCCGTATCCTTCTGGCTCCTAGTTCTCTCGGGAAAAGTGTTCGTTAGGAGCATCTTCTGTTGCTTTAAGGATCCAGCTTCCCAAGATGTTCAGCAAAATTCTCTCCAAGACCATGGGAGAGAAAGTTGTCCCCTTGCCCCTTCGCCTGGCCTTCTCTGACCTGTGTCTTTCCCCTTTCAGTGGGCAATTCTGCGAGGCGCCTCCCCACCCTCCCACCCCCAGAAGCCCCTGCGAGGGGACTGAGTGCCAGAATGGGGCCAACTGTGTGGACCAGGGCAGCGGGCCCGTGTGCCAGTGCCTCCCAGGCTTCGGCGGCCCTGAGTGCGAGAAGCTGCTCAGTGTCAACTTTGTGGATCGGGACACCTACCTGCAGTTCACGGACCTGCAGAACTGGCCCCGAGCCAATATCACGCTGCAGGTGCGTTGTGCCCAGGGTGCCTGGTCACAGGGGGGAGTCGGGCAGGTCAGCACAGCAAGGGGCATCCCTGCCCGGGAGAGCTGGGAGGAGCCTATCTTAATCAAAACTCTTTGGATGTGGGTAAAGCAGATGTGGGAAGGTTATTGGACCACAAAAGCAATCTCTGATCAGGGAAAGAGGGCCCCGGGGTCCTCTCCTGCTGCCCTGTCTCGCCTGCTCCTCAGCGCCAGCCTCCAGCGCTGCACACTCTCCATGGGGCTGGCGGCCCAGCCGGAGTTGGCTCTGGGCTTCAGCTCTGGTCTTGTATCTTTAGTCTTCTGGCTCTGGGGCCCTTGTCTTGCCATTCCGTGTCTTCAATTTCATCTCCTAACGTCAGTTTGGGGGCGGTCAAAAAGCACATCCCACTTGAACGGCATTGTTTGCCCAACAGTTCTTGGGGAGGGAGAGGAGGGGATGGCACACATCACACGATGAAATGATCAAAGTCTGCGTGTCCTCCTTGGCCAGCTCTCTTCCTCCAACTGCACTCCCCAGCCCAGAGCCACTCGGCCTCCCAACATGGTCACTGTGCTCCCCGCCATTTCATCACCTCTCCCAAACCCTGCCCACGTTCACTGTCTACGCTGTGAGAACGCAGCTTGTCTAACTGCTCGACAAATTCCCCCACATCCTCCCGGCCACAGCCTCCAGCACCTCCACGGAGAGCTGAGCTCTGCCCCGCTGTCCCATCGCGGGCTCTGCCCGGCCAGCTGGTCGGATTGCAGTCCCCAACCTCAGAGAAGACCTTTGATTGGCCTGCCTTCAGTCCCATGCCCATTGCTGGCCCAGCCACAGAGTCCAGCCAGATGGGGTGCTATGATGGGTCCCGCCTGGGCCCTGGGCCAGCCCTGTGAGACCAGGGAGTCAGGCTCTTTACCAGAAGCACTGGGGGAGGAGGGACAAGGCAGGATCATGGTTGCTGCAGCGTCGTGGAGAGCTCTCCCTCCCAAGGTAACTCCAGCTGTTGCGTGCACAGCTCGAGAGACAGGTACCTTCTGAATGGCTCCTCCCAGCCTGGGCTGGTCGTGGCTATTAGAGAGCCTTCCTTTACTTGTTCTCTCGGTGGCTCCCAGAGGCCCACAGAACAGGCCACCCCACGTCCATCAGACTTTCCTCTCTGGGCAGGTAGCCCTAAGGTCTCTTACCTGCCCCTCCTAGCACGTGGTTTCCAGGCCTCAGCTGGTCATCTGCCTTCTCTCTACTGGCAGCGGATTGCATTTGAACCAGGGGCTACTAGCTTCTGTCGGCATCCCCTGGAGGATGTGTCCCCTGGGCAGGCTGGGGTAGTCAGGGGGTACGGCCCTGCACACAGCATTCCTCTCCCAAATGTGGGTCCCCCATCTGCCCCACCTACCTGGACCACTGCTATGTGGGAGAGAAAGTGCCCTTGCCCCGCAGGTCTCCACGGCAGAGGACAACGGGATCTTGCTGTACAATGGGGACAATGACCACATCGCAGTGGAGCTGTACCAGGGTCATGTGCGTGTCAGCTATGACCCGGGCAGCTACCCCAGCTCTGCCATCTACAGGTAAGGCTCCATCACGCCCACTGCCCTCCCTCAGGGTCTCCCGGGCCAAGAGCAGGTGGTTATCAGAACCACCAGAACCTGGGCTGCTCCAGTGGGAAGGGCCTTTGAACCATCTAGTGCGGCCCCAGGCTGGAGCTGAGGCCTGAGCAGTGGGCCCACCCTTCCCTATCCCACCTCCCCTTTACTGGGGGCTCCTTAATGGGAAGGGAGAGATGGTAAGTTGGAAACTGCTATCCTAAACTGCTCAGCTTTGCCCAGAAAATCCCAAGAAGGGAAGCAGGAGGGACCAGGCCCTAGGCCACAGGGTCTACACACCCTCCTCCCTTAGAGATGCTTTTCCCTGGGAAGCAGCTGCTGTACCAGTGGCCTTTCTGGGGAAGGGCCCAGGCAGAGATGGGCCCAACTGAAGCCCATTCCCTGGGGTGGGGGCACCCCATCTTCTTCCAGTGCCGAGACAATCAATGATGGGCAGTTCCATACCGTTGAGCTAGTCACCTTTGACCAGATGGTGAATCTCTCCATCGATGGAGGCAGTCCTATGACCATGGACAATTTTGGCAAACACTACACACTAAACAGCGAGGCCCCCCTCTACGTGGGAGGTAAGGACCTGGCCCAGGGAGAGGCTGTGGCTGGCTCAGGTGAGGGGGACAGCCATTCTAGGTGGGGCCTCTGTTGCTCTCTGGCCAAAGGCTTGCCAGGAGGGCTGGCGCCCAGTCCACTGGACTGTGGGGGTATTCCAGCCCACCGGTGGATGGTCCTTCCCACTTTGGAGCCCAGGCTGACCACGAAGGACAGGTACCCTGGGTTTGGTCTGAGGCCTGGCCTTGAAGGGAGCTTGGAGCTTTCCCAGCTGTTTTCCAAAGTGGGCACCTTTCCTCTTGGCTTTGGGCCAGCGGGAGCTTGTCAAGTGTTCAGGGTCTGTTCCCAGTCTCAGAGCCCTCCGAGGCCCAGAGCTGCTGCACGAGGCCCCAGCACCCGCATCAGCTGGGGATGTCCCAGCTGGCTTTCTGTGCTTTGCAGGCTAAATGACCCTGTTTGCCACCTGCAAACATTTCCAGGGCCAGACAAGTCCGGTGCCTGCAATAGTGGGGCTTTCTCAGTGCTATGGAGGGCCTTGGCAAGACTCTGAGCGGGAGTGAAGGCGAGAACCCTGGGTTCTAATCCCAGCTCTGCGGTTTATTAGTTGTACTTTGGGCAAGTCATGGAGTACCAGATGGGGTTAAGCCACTCCGACCTTACAGGGTTGCTGTGATGACCACAAAAGCGGGTGACAAAGCTCTAGGCCCAGGTCCTCTGTGGCTCTTGGAGTAAGGAGGTAAGAGCTTGTGTCCCACAGGGCAGGAAGGAGCCTTGGGTGAGGGCAGCCAGGGCTTTGTCTGCTGGCTGCAACAGGCCTGGTGCTCCCGGGCTCTGGTTGTAGAGAGTGCAGGTATCTCTCTTCCGGGAAAGGAGTCTGGACCCTCCAAGGTGGTAAAGGACCTTGGCCCAGGGTTGCAGAGACAGAAGGACAGAGGCCACGGGTGGGAGGGAACACTGTGCAGATGCCCAGTGGACCTCAGTGTTGAGTGCCAGGCATGGTCTGAGCCACCCTCGGCCCAGCTCTGGCCCCTCCTGCCCACCCCAGGGATGCCCGTGGATGTGAACTCCGCCGCCTTCCGCCTGTGGCAGATTCTCAACGGCACCAGCTTCCACGGTTGCATCCGAAACCTCTACATCAACAACGAGCTGCAGGACTTCACCAAGACGCGGATGAAGCCAGGCGTTGTGCCGGGCTGTGAGCCCTGCCGGAAGCTCTACTGCCTTCATGGCATCTGCCAGCCCAATGCCACCCCGGGGCCCGTGTGCCACTGTGAGGCCGGCTGGGGGGGCCTACACTGTGACCAACCAGCGGATGGCCCCTGCCATGGCCACAAGTGAGCTGAGCTGGGTTCGGGGAGCCCTCATCCCCTGCCCCCCTCTTCAGCTTCCCTTCCCTGCCAGCTCCTATCCCCAGGGTGAGAGCTACTTTATGGACTGTATTTTTAAACCCTACCAAACTGGAACATGTGGCCCAACATGGGATTTTTTTTTCCTAGTTTTCAGTTTTTATTAATAGGAAGAAGGCCCTAGGGACACAGAATCCCATTTTGCTCCCTTTTGCTCTTGGGCACAGAGTAACATCCCCTGGAGTTGTGGGGTACCCTAGGGCTGGACTGGCTCCAGCCTCTTCTCACTGTACCTTGTCTCTGTCCCCTCCAGGTGTGTCCATGGGAAGTGTGTGCCCCTCGATGCGCTTTCCTACAGCTGCCAGTGCCAAGATGGGTACTCGGGGGCTCTGTGCAACCAGGCTGGGGCACCTGCGCACCCCTGTGGGGGCTTGCGGTGCCTGCACGGCCACTGCCAGGCCTTGGCCACCAAGGGGGCACACTGTGTGTGTGATCCTGGCTTTTCGGGCGAGCTGTGTGAGCAAGGTCAGGGGCCCCCCTCCTGACATGCCCTCTCCATAACTTGCAGTAGTGATTTCCTCCTCCAAACCTGGCACCCCCTCTGTGCCCCCTCCCCTCTCCTGCACCCTGGACTGCTCTTGGGCTGTAGTACCTCTGGGCTTTGAGCCCCACCACCAGACAAATGGCCCAGCTTGCCCTGAAGCCCCCTTACCAGGGGCATGTGCCCCCTCTGGCTGGGGTTTCCCCTTACAGAAGGGACTGCCCCGGGTAACAGCTCCTGCCCAAACCTCCACATCTTGGCCCCATTACCTCGGGCCTCTGGGAGCTGCAGGAAGTCCGAGGGTTGGGAACTCTTCCCTGGGTCCTCCCTGGCCCCTGTGACCAAGATGCTTCTGCTGGGCAGAGGAAAGGGAAGTCCAGAACTCAAGCACCTTCAGGGTCCCCGAGGCCCTCCTGCTCCTGGCACAAATTCCTTCTCTATTGTTCTTGCCTTCCCAGGCACCAGCCTTCTCTTGCACGGAGCCCACTTACCTGGCAGCCCAGTCTGTCCTGGAGGGTCCTGGCTGCTAGAAAGTTCTTCCCACCTACTCACTGGACTGTGGGCCCAGGAGGAAGCCCATGCATGTGCATGTCTGGTGGGGATGGAGGTGGAGTCTGAGCGCTAGAGGACCTGGTCCTTGGAGACTGCCTCTCCTCCTCCTCCTGCCTTACCCCCGGGCTGGCCTAGGCCCACGGGTGGCCCCTGAGGCTTTTTCTTGGTGTCTGCCCTATCCAGAGTCCGAGTGCCGGGGGGACCCTGTCCGGGACTTTCACCAGGTCCAGAGGGGCTATGCCATCTGCCAGACCACGCGACCGCTGTCGTGGGTGGAGTGCCGGGGCTCATGCCCAGGTCAGGGCTGCTGCCAGGGTCTGCGGCTGAAGCGGAGGAAGTTCACCTTTGAGTGCAGCGACGGGACCTCTTTTGCGGAGGAGGTGGAGAAGCCCACCAAGTGTGGCTGTGCCGTCTGCGCCTAGCGCCTGGCTGGACGGGGAGGGGTGAGGCGGGCGAGGGGACACGACTGCAGCGGAGCCCGGTGGCCTGCAGCTGGGCTGGAGGTGTGTGCCAGCGGAGCGGCTCCTGGGCCTCTGGGCCCTCCGAGTGCTGCAGGGCCGACCTCCCAGAGCAACCGCGCTGCGGGTGGGACGGGTGGGCGGGGCCCGGGCTGCAGGCCGCCCTCTCCGGAAGTGCCTTGCACAAATAGGCGCTTAATAAATATTTGTTGAATGAATGTGTGCTTGAGGTCAGGCCAAGAAGTGCAGAATGTTGACACCCCCTGCTTGCCTAATACTTGGGTCTGAAGAAGGGACTGGCCCCTTCCCAAACCAGCTTTTCCCTCTCAGCTGTGGCCCACGCTAGCCACAGAAGGCCCTTGCCCACTGTGGATAACCTTGAAGGCTCCCCTGGGTAGCCAGCCTGGCTCTCTGCTCAGTTTGTTGCTGTAGCATCTGCTAGCAGTAGACCAGGCTCAGAAGGGAAGGGCCCCTCCTGCTGGCCAGGAAGGGACTGACCCTTGCTCCCTGGGCTGAGGAGCCGTGCAGCCACTGCTCCATGAAGGAGGCTGGGGATGGAGGTGGGTCTTAGGACTAGACCTCTAAATCCTAAAGTCAGGGGTTGACCACTGTAGCTTCAAGGAAGGTGGAGGCTTTAACAGACCCCCCTGGGTCTGTTTGGGGTGGCGATCCCACCAGAGGATGGAGGGGGAGGGTGGTTCTTGGTTCCAGCTGAATAACCACCCCATCCAGACACTGACCACCCAAGGGGCATTGGTCCTGTGCTCTCCCAGCCCCTAGCCAGGGAAAGGGGTCTCCTCCCACGGACACTGGGTTCAGCTCCCCTCACAGTGTAGACCAGTAGGGAGCAGCAGTCCACGCACCAGGAAACCTCTGCTGCCTCTGTGACTCTGGGCCTCAGTCTCCTCGGCTATCAAATGGTGAGGTGGTTTTGACTGAACATAGGCAATGTAGATCCTCCCACTGTGGCTCCAGAAGGGAGGCTGGAGGAGCTAGAAGATCCATCGTCATTAATCACATCAAGTACTTACGTGCCTAACGGCTGCTGGTACTGGGCTGCTCTAACGGACAGATCTGAACGAATCATAGCGCATCACAGGAGCAACCAGGATGGCTGGGAAGGGATGAGCTGAGGGCTCCAACCACAGACCCTGGCCCAGGCTGGGGCTGCTTACCTAGACGTTTGCAAGGAAGGACTCTGTGTTTGAAGGGTCACTGAATATGTGGCCATGTGACTACAAATGCTTTTCCATGGAGAATGAAAACACAAAAAGCTTATCTTTAAGTAGCAAACTGGCTAGGCGATAGGTCACACTCTCCTGCCCAGATGTCTCCCCAAGAGTGTGTGCCCCCAGGGGACCCCAGTGGGCAAGGGGAGTGTGCATGTCCCTTTCCTGGCCCCTTCCATCTGCAACCAGAAGACAAGGTTGGGGGAGCAGGCTATAGTGTGGCTGAGGTTGTCTTGTGCCCATATCCTCAGCCACCATGGGTGGGAGGGGAGGTGGGAGCTCTGAATCCTGAACAGCAGAGGCCCGGAGCCTCTTACAACTGGGGAAACCTGGCATGTTCCACTACCCTGGGACTCTGGCCAGCGAGTATGAGTCCCAGAAGCCCTGTAATGCAAAGGGGATCCTGCCCTGCCCAACTGCAGAGGTGTTTTCATGGCAGGATCTGGTTTTCACCAGGGACTGGGCTCTACTGTAGTTCCAAGCAAGGCTGCGGCGCCCCTCCGTCCATGCACAGCAGCCTTGAGAAGCTTCTCCTAGGCCTGCACGTCAACCCTGTTACCTACAGTTTCTGGGGGGACCGCAGTGAGCAGCTCTAGCACAAGGCAGGTGCTCATCTATGGAGGAAAGCTCAAGCATAGCTGGCTCACCCCTTGCATGGAAGACAGGTGTTCTGGGACCACGGGCCCCGAGACACTTACCTTCCTTTGGCCATCACCGTTCCCATCGCCCTGGAGTAGATGAGGCTCCCTGGGCTTGAGGGGCACCAACAGGCAGCAGCCTCCACCTGCAGATGGGTGGCGGCTGCCAGGAGTCCCACGCTCCCGGTGCCACGGGGTCGGGAGGGCAGTGTACGGGAGGCTCTGTTCGCAGGGAGTACCCTGTGAGCTGGCCACAGCCCCCACCCGCCCCTCCACGACACCCCACATCCCAGCCTGGCCCCACACTCACCTTCCGTCAAGCTGGAAGACTGGGCTCCGCCACAAGAGTGTGGGCGGCGGGGGGCGGAGCTCCATGGCCCAGGAGCCACATTCCCTCAGCTTACCCGCCAACCCGCAAGTTGCTAAGGAGCCGGATCAGCACTCTGCTTGCCTGTTCACACTGAGGCCCAGGAGGCTCTGGCCAGATCACCTCTGCTAAGCCACCTCCATACCTTGTCATCCCTTCGGTAAAGACCTTCGTTCACTTTGATGTCGCCACTGGCTCTCCCCATTAAACACGCACTGAAGAGACACAAGCAGGACAAGTCCTGGGTTGCTGCTGTCACTGCTGGCCACGGCAGCCCTGGCTCCCTGTGAAGGTGTCAGGAAAAGGCCAGACTTGTCTCCTTTTTGCCTATTAGCCTAACCATGAAAGTATCTCTTTATACAGAATACTTAACAGATTCTAATATATATTTGTATTTCATTTTGTTATAGTATTTTTATATGTTAAAGTCAATATCTGGTGTCTTGTTTTGCTTTTCAGATGTGGTGTGGTTGTGACATTTTGTGTAGGGGTTTCTGTAGTCTTGTCTAGATCACTGTTTTAGAGAGACTGGTTTAGAACAGGCCTGTGAGGGAGCCACACCTGCCCTTTCCCTAGAATTGTTCTGGAACGTGTTGTATATTGTCTGTTGTTTTCCATATGAACACGACATTGATTCACTCAGGTTCTGCCTCGTTGATCTCTTTTCCTGCACCAAGGATGAGCCCCCGGCTGCTGACGTGGCTGCCTCCCAGGCCTTGGGGGTTTCTGAGCTGCCCACAATCCAGAGATGGCTCTCAGATGCAGCACAAGTAGGACATCTGCCCTTGGAACTCTGGGGGATGACTCGGTCAGAGCTCCCAGGGGATGTCAGGGCAGGCAGACCCCGGCATGGCACAGCACACGCAGAGAGGTGGAGAGGTTGCTCAGCCTTGTTTCCCTTCAAGTGTCTGCAGCCACACCCACATTTTGTGTTTGTGAACAGAGCCACATCCACATTTAACCTGGCTCTGAAGGTTTCAGTTCATCAGGACAACAGATTAGAAAGCGATGTGGCTTCTGAAACTGTCCTGTAAGGTCAACCTGTCACCATGAACCAGTGGTTCATAGGGATCAATGGAGAAAGAAGGCAAACACACTTCTATAGTAGTTCCACTATGATTTCAGACTGCAAATTTGCCCTGGGAGCTTTGTAGGATGCGCGACCTGAGCATCTAGGGGAGGCCTGGCCCTGGCAGTCAGGCGGGACAAGGCCCCTACCACCAAAGCAGACCCAGGCTGGCCCTCCTCTGTTGCCATGACTACACACTGATTTCCCACTAGATCATGATGATGGTTGCCCAAGTCATACCTTAACAGCACGTGGTCACCTTGACAGTGGGCAGTGATGGTAACAGCAGTGCCTACAAAGCAATTAGACATTTGGGAGGCAATGTAATGACCTGGGTATAGGAGAGAAAATGGGTTAAAATAGGGTTGTGAGCTCAAGTGTCTGGACAGTGGGTTACCTAAGTAAGTCAAGTGGGCACATGCCAGTCTGGCCCATCGTTTGTATCACCACTTCTGATAAAGCAGCAGGTAAGAGACCTATTTCCCTACCGTTAAAGAAAAAAGGGACCATGGTGACCTTAAAGGCACACTTTCCAACCTACTGAGCTCTAGCTGGTTCTTACCATGCACTAACTTTATCAGATCTTTATTGTCATTTTTTAAAAAAAGAAGCCAGAAACCAAAATTTTATGTCAACACTCATAATTTATGTGTATAATTTTTTCAACACTAGGCTAAATAAAACATCTGTGAGCCACTAGTTTACAACCTCTGAGTTAAAGTGAAGTAAGGAGCAAATTTAACAGTTGAGAGGAAATCCCCAGTCAAGGAAATGGGCATAGCAGGGCTTGGCGGGCGGAGTGGAAGCAACAGAAAGGATGACCAGGCTTCCAACTAGCATTGCCTAGTTTTCCTGTGATCGGCACTAACGCATCGCTATAGTCCCCACGCCCTGTGCTCTCAAGAGAGAATTTTCAAGATGGCTCCTCACCTCCAGCCAACAAGTCTGCACCTCTTAGATAGAGTCTAGGTATTCTACCATAGGATCAATATGGGAAGAAAAGAAGTCTCTTTTAACAATGAAAAGTCCTAATGTAGAACAAGATGGTTCTCTGAATCCAGACTGAGAGGTAGCCCGAATGTCAGCTGCAGGGTTACTTTTACTGGATATAGTTCTACGTGTCGATGGCCATCATCCTATAACTTATTAATGAAATCATGGCTGATTCTACAGGAATCACTGGCCCCCTGGACACTTACACAGACCCCTCTCAAGCAGAACTGAAAGAATACAGTGGAACAGGTCACGAGGTTAGGAAATGCAAGAATTTCCTGCCCGCGTTCTGCCAGGTCCCAACGTGGGCACCAAGGAATGGGGGCAGTCCTCCTCTGGGGCTGTGCAGATCACCCCAAATTTAATGTGGCTTACCTGGTTCAGCTGCTCTCTGCCCCTAGGATGAAGCACGGGTGCCTTTCCAACTCTGCGGTGGGAAGTCCCAAAGATTCGTCCGTGGTGTTTTCTTGCCCCTGAAGTTAGGCATGCCTCACAAAATGGCCACAGATCTACCAATGTTCCTTTAAGTCCCAACACTGTGGCTGAGGCAAAAGTACAAAGAAGTATTGCTTTTTGTTCCTTCTGGCAACTTCTCAACTTTGCCAGAGGCTTCAAGTGGAATACTGGGCTTCCATGCATTCTGCTCCCTCTCCAGTAACTACACAAACACACTTTAATATCAAAGAAGTTTAATACGCTGCAATAAAATAAGCGCCTAGAAAAAGCTCATGGAATAGATGTCAATGTTAGAGAAATCCCTCCCACACATCCTCTAGCTCCATACCCCATCCCTCAAACCCAAACAAGAAAATCTGAAACAACAAAGGAAATCCTTCCAAGCTTGGATTTCAGTGAGGGCCCCTTTACCAGTAACAAGAACACAGTTTCCTACATGGCCTAATAGGAAAGTAAAACACAGAAGCACAAAAAATCCACAGATTTCAATATTTAAGAGACTTGGTACATATTCAAAGTTAAAATAACTCCAACTTTTATAGCTATACATATTGTTTTAAAGCAACTTAATATATTTTTAAATTTCATATATACACTCTCAAAGGTTCTTCAGGTGAGGTATGTAAACATTGTCTAATGAAAATTTTTCAATGTTTCAAACCAACAAATTCACAGCATACATTGAATTTTCATCCATTAAAGACACAGTATTTTCCTACACTCACTAACATCATGGAAATCCAGGCCCAAGAGATACACGCCGACCATCCAGATTACCATTTGCAGAATTTCTCAATTCACTGCTTTTGGAAAGACCACCTTCGCACAGGTTAGGAGCACACACTTGGTACTGGATGGGGGCTAAACCCTCTGGAGACTCTCTCCTTGGGCATCTGGATCACTGGCTAAGACTCACAAGACAGCAAAAGGAGCACATCTGAACAACTACAAGATTGACCTCGGCAATGAAAACACTGGGAGGAACCAGAAAGACTTTAAAGGAACGGTAGAGATTCATCTTAGAGCTCCCTGAATCCACAGCCGGATCAGCAGCCCCTGCCCTAATCTCATTCTGAAGGGTTGTGGCCTACAAAGAATAAAAACCCAACACAGCACCTGAGCTTCAGTTAAATTGCATGGGCCTCCTATGCCCCCCTGGCCCCTGAAAGGCATTGACGCTAGCCTAAAGTAGGACCCTGGGCTGTGCTTTTCATACAGGTTGGGGTTGAATTTCTTAGTATCATAATGTATATGGGAAAATAATGCCATGAGTTCACAAAGATGACCAATGCCTGCATTCCAGCACTGGCCAGTGACCTTGGAGGAGCTCAATTTTGAAAACTACTTGTTCCCTGAGGGTAAACAGCAGGCTTCTATTGAGATTAAGTGAGGCTAATAAGGGGATTATTTATTACAAGGTAATAACACTTGGGGAGCTTCAGGCCAGAGTTCTATTTTACTCCCACATAATCTACAATGCCCCCTCCCCGCCCTCCCACCACCACAAGTAGTCACCTTCCCAATGACACAATATAGGTCAGTTTCTTCCCTCTTGCTTGCCTTCAGGCTCAGCAATGGAAAGTTTTATCCTAATGCACTCACTTCAATCTAAAAAAACACTAGTGAAAAATTCCAAACACCATCATAAATACAAAAGAGAAGACATTCCAAAAGCCTAAAAAACTACATTATTCTATTCATGGTTATTTGGGTGTGGGGTATTTTTCATAAAGTTTAGGACGGTCACAGGAGAGGCTGCTAAACAGCTTAGAAAGCTGTGGAACTGGACACGCTAGGAGCCGAGGAAGAGGGACTGCCTGCCTCGCTTGGATCTAAAGGGTTTTACCCAGACATTTCAAACCCAGGCACAGAGAAGGATACCAGGAAACAGGCTTAGCTTTCAAAGGCAGGGCAGAGAGACTCAAAGGACTTTTAGCTGGCAATTTAAATTCCTAATACAAAAATTCTTATGTTTACAGCCAAATGAGCTTTCCCTCAACTAGATTCTGGAAGCCCTACAAATTCATAGAAAAATGATCATTTTTCAATCTCCATGCCCAACTTTTGATGTGTCTGGTGCTGGCAGATTTCTCATCCATTGCTAGAGTTGTATGACATCAAGAAGCGTGCAGACAAACAGAAGCAACAATTCAAGTACAGCCACCTCTCCGGCAAAGGCAAGAGGTCTTAGCAAGAGCTGTTCTACCCCGACCCTATCCTCTGAGACAAGGGCCAATGCAGAGCCCACAATAAACGTTATTTCCTAGGATCTTATTGCTTATGCGCAACACATCAGAAAGAACACCTGGAAATCTGCTCTGCAGATCTGGAAAATGACCAGTTTATCATACATACGTGTGTGTGTGTGTGTGTGTGTGTGTGTGTGTGTGTGTGTGTGTGTAATATATAACATAACCAGATGAGAAGAGGGGGCAGTTAAAGCTTGGATTGATGTAGCATTACAGATCAAATGCCCCAAACACCTCTCAACCTGCTGGTTTCTGTTCTTTCTCCATGTGTGAACTGTGTTATGAAAGTAAGTCCACTGCTCAAAATATATCCTTCTACAATACTACAGTGCAGACCAACACCACTCAGAACGTGAATCTGTATACAGCGCACATAATAAATATTTTTAAAAAACTATTTACAACATTACTTCTTGTGAACATTAGATGAGAGCAAAATCTATTTCCTCCTGCAAAGGTTAAAAAAGTGTTGACTGTCTAGTTCAGTGCTAAATTCCCTGGCACCTAGTTACCCATTCACATTTCATCTTAAAATCAGATTTGCTTACAAATAGTATCTTAGAAAAAACATTCTCCAGCATTACTGTTCAAGTGTCCTCCTCATTTGTTAGAAAAGACAAAGAGAAGCCATTAGAAAATATGCAAATTACGGTTCAATTGGAGGACAAAACCCCCTGTGTGTCCAGTCCCAAGTGCTCTGCGGGCCCGGAGCCGCAGTTCTCAGTCCGGCCAGCTGGGCAGAACGAGAATCATGACTCAGACAGAGGTGCCCAGGAATGGGGCACAGGGAAGAGGGACGTGATCATAAAGCCATCAGTTCCATTCCATCTAGGGGTGCTGTGAATCACAGACGGAGACTCCTGAGAAGTAAAGCTGCACACATCTTAGAACAGATGGTCTCATTCTGTAACCATGGGTTACAGGTGGGACTGGCCGACATCTGCACAGATGCTTGCTGAGACAGGGGGGAGGAGGAGGACGAGGAGGAGGAGAGCTGAGGTGCCCATGAGTACTATCAAGGTGCAGAAGGAAACATGCTTATCTCCCATGGTAGGTGTGTGTCTTTCACAAACATGAGAAAGACTAAAATCTATCTTAATGCTTTCTTTAGGCAACCAGTGGTTTCTCCACATCCCACAGGTATGGGTTTGGATTTTCTTGGGGTTACAACTAAGGCTCATTTCCCTGCACAGGCTGTTGGACAGTCGGAAGGTATCAACTGTGTATGTAAAACGTGGGTTCCTCGAGGCGAGCCCTGATGCCATGCCTGGCACAGCCATACCGGTGGTGGGAGACCCACTTTGTTCTGGGATGGGATGACAGTGGGGGGAAGCACTCAGGTTCCCAATCCACATTGCATATGCCCAAACAGAGGAAGGGTTTCAAGGCTGCACCCTCTGCCTTCACTATGTTGTTTGGGGGTTCAATGGATGAGCGTGGTAACTGGGGAAGATGGGTGGCTAGAAAGAACACTTCTTTTGGAAAGCCCTTTTGATAGTTAATTTTTTGTTGTTAAAATAAATACTTTCTATAGAAGCATTTGAACAGGAAAATATCACTATTTACACAGTGAAATAAATTCCACAGTGGTGTGCATAACTGTGAATTATATAACATATTGAAACCATAGTCAATAACACAGTCTCCTAGAACACTGGTGAAACTAATACCCTCAAGCTACAGTGGCTCTAAAACGAATCCCTATCTGTGGTATAAATATACAAAATTATGCAGATCTTGTTTGTAGAGAATCTTTCCCACAAACTACCTCCCAAATACTACAGCTTCAGCTGTAAGACAGCATGAGGTACAGATTACAGAAAACAAGTGGGCTGAAAAAGTTGATAAACTAAAGAGCATCTGGACCCAATGGCTAAATTCTAGAAGGAAAATGAAGAGTTATGGAGAGAAAGATGCTTCTAGCATGACATGTCTGCAGTCAATGACATGCTTAGGAGATGGGAGACCGTCCCCGAGAAGACACCTCCTGGAAGGGGGCTGGGTGGCTTAAGCAGACAAGGGAAGAGGTGAGGTGTCGAGGATGGCTCCTCCAAATGAGCTGAGCCAGGCCAGAGGGCTCTGAGCTTCTTCAGTCTATAGCTGCTGGTGTGCCAACAAGGTGCCATCCACATGCTGGTGTTTTCAAGAGAGCTGAGAATGGCTAGGCTAGATTCGAGGTTCAAACAGGCACAGGCCAGCCAGTTATATTCACAAGTAGTGACCAAAGCTTGGAGAGTGAGCTTGCAAATACACTGTACATGAAAAAGAAAAGGAGGGCTCTAGGGGGTAAAAGGAGCCCACCTGTGCTGGCCAGGACAGGCACTATTTTGGCTTTAGGTCCATTATTAAATTTGTTTGCCACAGAGGAAGACTTAAAAGACTTCGTACTTCTAGTTTTAACTAATTCTAGTAGATAAGATCATGATTCGACAAATATTCAATCAACGAAGGGGGTATTTTCTTTTTCTTTAGTGCACAAGCATTACTCAGAAATAACGTGCAACAACAGTTGTATGCCGAGATGAAGTAGCAAGACACCCTCAAATCTAAAAGGACAGAAACAGTGCAAGGCTGGAATACAGGAAAAATGTTTGTGCCTAACTGCATAACTGACCTTGAATGACATACTACAAAGGTCAGTAAGTCTTTTTTTGTAAATAGCCAGGTGGTGGATATTTTATATTTTAGGCCGTGTCAGCTACACAGTAGGTCCCTGGTTTTTTTGTTGTTGTTTTTTTAAATATAATCCTTTTTTTAAAAAAAGGTAAAATGCATTCCTCCAATCTCTGGTATATTATAAAACCACAAGCACCTGTTTTTTGCTGCTGCTGTTGCTGTTTCATGGGCAACCTGTACTTTTAGGTACCTTGCCTACTGCTGAGTACCTTGTGTGATGTTGACTGGTCTCAGGCAGGGGAGAAAGCCTCTGTCCATCACTGTGCTTGCCAGGCGGGCACAACCACACAACTGCCCCTCTGAACACCGAAGCCAAGGATGTCTCCTGAGCACTGAGCGGTACACCACCAGTGCTCTGGGAAAGGGAAGAGCAGACAGACAGGAGGTAACGGAAGCAATTGACCGGCACTGGCTCAATTCCAAGAGCAAAAGTATGAGCAAGCACTCCGTCTGCAGAAGTGCCCCAGGTGCTCCTCTGGGTCCCTCAGCACAACATGGCAAAGCCTGAAGTCGGAAGCAGCATCAGAGAGCTCTGGGTTCCTGCCTGAGTATGACTTCATATCTTTAAAGGAAAGAAGTCAGACCTTTAAGTCTTCCAACCCGTCGTCCACTGTAGAACAAGCAGTTTGTTCTGACATTTCAAGGGAAGAACTGTACTGAAGGTTGCCTCAAAAGGCTTTCCATAATTCTGCTGGTTTTAAATACAATAATCTTTTTATTTTCATTTCTTCCCTGAAAAAGGATTTGGGAGCAAGCCGGGGGAAGAATACTTACTGCTGGGTTGTGAGGACTGCCTTGCCAATGTGATATACAGAGACATGATTTCATACGTGGAGAAAAAAAGTCCAGTGTTTCAGTGGACATCGAGCCATAAGAAAACAAAAATTAATAGCTGAGAAGTCAAAATAATAATTATCTGTTTCAAAATAATTGTAACGATCTCTGTTCTGGGGCCATTGACAGAAATTTTTTCACTGACACGACATTCAACTTCATTTGTAGAACAGTATAGAAGCTTACCCTTGCATTGTGGGGGAGAGGGAAGACCAATAGCTTGGAGATTGACTGCATGTGATCCAAAGATACAATCGACAACTTCGCAGTCACATTCAGATTCTAATATGCTCCAACTTTCTATTCTTTTCTAAAAGCATGTTCAAAGCAAGCCCCTATTTTTTTATTTGTTGGCTTGCCTTTAACGAAGTTATTTAGAAAGGAGAGTATGTGACTGAAAAAAAATAGCAGTACTGATACATTTTTATTTTCCTAGAAGCTGGTCAAAAATACTACATAATGAATATTTTGGGTTAGTGACCAGACTTTGTTTTCCTTCTGTGAAAAGGTTTTTTCTGTATCTAAACATGGGGCTCAAAAAACTGAGCCTCCGACTAAAGTATTCTCAACTAATTTTGAAAAAAAACCCCAAATCTTGGCTTGCCTCAGTAACACTCAAGATGTGAAGCCAGAGTCAGGCCTAAGATAAGGACAGAGTGAAATGAGAGGCCCGGGCTGCACGGAGAACTCTGAAGCCCTCTTTGGCTGTGGGGCCTGACTCTAGAGGTTACTGGAAGCCTCACTGTGGGCGGCTCGGAGAAGGAAGATGTGAGGCTGCGGTGGCTCAGGTGTCAGGAGATGTGTTCGGTGTGCTATAACAATACATCGTGTCTCTTCTACAGCAAGGAGAAATAAAGAAATGTAAAAGGAAGAACAAAACTAAGGGAAGATAAGGAGGAAAAAGAAGAAAAGAGGAGGGGGGCGGCAAAAGAAAGGAGAAGATAAATCAGGCAAATTTGTTCTTGAAAAAGGACTATTTTCTTAAATAAGGAAGGTCAACAAATTTCTTTTCGAAAGGCCCAGACAATAAATCTTTCCGGCTTTGCAGGCCATATGGTCTCTGTGGTAGATACTCCACTGTGCTGAAAACCAGCCATGGAAAATACATAAACAAACGGGCATGGCTATGTTCCAATAAACTTTTATTTACAAAAGAGCAACCAGACCATATTCTGCAGACCCTTCATAGGGCGTCTGTAAAAAAAGAGTTTGTGTGGGCTGACAGGAAACCAACAGGAACCGGGGTGGCACCTGGGCCCAGCACGTTGGGAAATTCCAAAGCAGTCCCAGGTGTGGTGACAAGCCACCAGACTCGCTGATGATGACATCTGCATTGCATTGCATGCTGTCCTTTCCTAGCTAGCTCTTAGGTCCTTCAGTCAGCAAGACACTGCCCCCGAGAGGAAAGCAACAGCTGTAGCCCTTATTACAGAATCCACCACAAGGCAGAAAAGAGACCAAACTTCAGTTCAAAGCAACTGTCTTGAAGTGATGTGTCTCACTGATGTCCTATGTGAACAGTGAGAAATGCACAGAGGAGCCCATCAGGAGCACCGTGTCTGTGAAGGGACTGTGACCTGCACCTCTCCTATCCATACTACCACAACAGCCAAACCTACAGCCCAAGATTATTGTTTTTGGATAAGGCTTGTGTAGAAATCTTTACCTGAAATACAGATGCAACAGAACTGGCCTACCTATGGGATCCAAGGGGCTAGCAGTTGCAGATTAACAGACACTAGTGACATTCCCATGCCGGAGGCCTTAAGAGCAGAATAAAGTGTGGCTGCCTCCCTGCTGTGCTGTAGCTTGCTAGGGGTCTGAGAGAGTGCTGTGGGTGAGGCGCTGGGCCCTGACTAGGGAGGGTCTCCATGTTATCCTCCCAAACCTAGGGAGCCGTAGGGGCCAGGAAGTGGGAGCTAGGAGATGGGTCTCCAGAAAAAAGCCCAGTTCTGAGTTGCTAAGGTAGAGCTTCAAAGATTGCTTCCCAGGCCCCCGGTAGCTCTCCCAGAAGCTCAGAGGTAATACCAGTGTTCTCTGGTCAGCAACTTCAGCCCCGGTGCTGGAACAGTCACTGCACTGAGTGACAGTCCTGCACTGAGCGCCCAGGAGCAAAATTCTTTTGTGATTTGGAATCTGGAATGTGGGACAGGCTGCCTTTGCATCTGGCTGCCAGCCATACTGTGAAGGCTAGAAAAAGGACATCTTTGCAAGACAGGAAAATCCAGAGGAAACTTGAGCCAGTTGCAGGTCTGGCTTGGAGATGTCTAGGAGATGGTTTTGCCAGCATCGGCTGTAAGTGTAAAAGGGTGTTTCAGAGCCAGCCCTCAAGTTCATTATTTTTCCCTTTCTTCTATTAGCAAAATTAACTGAATCAGCAAAAATGAGATTCAACAAATATAAAAATACCTCTAAACTTTTAAGCGTTCTAATTATGCAGAATCCCAGTCTATTTAAGTGTTACTACTATAAAATGTAAGTTGATTTTAAAGATGATCCACAGCAGTGTATATATTTTAAAAATGCATACACATTGATACCTTTTCTCCAATGCTGCCTAAAGTGAGAGAAAAGGCTATTATCTTGAAGCAAGCTTTTTAAAATGAAAAAGAACTTAAGAAGGTAATGGAATGAGCTATAAGCCCAGAACTAAAAGGGCTGTACCCGTTCACTGCCTCACACCTCTCCCTAACCTCATCCAAGCGCTGCTACAAGGCAGTCTGCATGCAGCTAAGGGGGCACCTGAAACAAATGTACAGGAGTCAGCACACGTGACCTCGGCAAACCTCAGCTGTTTAAGTCACCACAAAAACAGTATCCAGTGACGACTATATGAAAATATTTTTTAAAAACTTTAAAACCACTTTTTAAAGATTAACCGAACCTACTCAAAACATACTAATGCTTCTGTGCAACTTAATGCTGAGAAAGGGCTGCCCAACATACACACTCAGCAGTTTCATTAATATAGGTAGCTCTTGAATGGCCAAAGTCAAAGACATTAAAATGAAAAAAAGAGACTCATGGGATAGAGGAGATATAGGGGAGGGAAAAAGTCAAGGCTTCATTGAAGATAGTCTACGAAATTCAACACAATTCTCAATTTCCCATGAATCAAACATTTCTCTCCAGTCCTATCCAGTCAGCAGAAGTTCTCATTATATAATACAGCAAACCTTTAACAGAATGGGTAGAAGACCTGTTTTATCATGATTTGATGGAACTATGCATGAAAAAAGTCCATCTGGGATGGACAGATCTGAACAATCTAAATGGAAAGATTTTAGTAAGAAGGACAGAGTACCCCCTGTCCATACAAGCCTACTTCTGTGACAGAGCACAGTAGAGAAGCCGGTTGAAGCACTAACAACCAAGCCTTTTTTGTAGAGTGGCCCAGTGGAAATGTTGAGTACACACTGTGTTGTAATGGAGCAAGTTATAGGCACCAAGGTAAAACCAATGCAACCACCTCAGGCGTCACTCGGGAAAGGCAAACAACATTAGTTACAAACACTGCAGCTCTCACTTTTGAGCCAAGGAAGAGTCTGACTTGAGAGAGGCAAGAGTGATACTACAAGCATTAACTACTACGAGTATGGTGCTAATCAATCAGAATCCTAACACCCACTCTAAACATGTACATTCACATTGGGACAAGCCAATGGAACATCACTTCCAGGTGGGAGGAGGGGTGTGGGCCCCACTATGAGATGCTGGAGCTGCTTCCTGCAACTGCAAGGTTCCTCTGACCTTTACGTAACTCTGTGCTGTTTAGACCTTTCTGAGTCTGGTGCCAAACTGGTTTTGCGGATACTCATATAGAGACCCTGGGCCACATTTAAACCATCTGGCCTGTGCTAATTATGCAGCTCATGAACACCCTAGCACACTGCATGGGGAAGAAAGAATTTTACTGTAAAACTGGGGCTGGGAGACATCTGTGGCTAATAACCACAGGCAAATGCACCCAAATGCACATGCACACACAAACTCCTGAACTTTTCTATTACTGAAAATAACAACTTGGCTTTCTTTGAATATGGAAGTATTCAGGGTAAGAAAGAATATTAGAACAGTCACTCTCATCCTAATTGTCAAGTTACANCCCCCCCCCCCCCCCCCCCCCGCCCCAAAGTCAGGTGAAAACCTTGTTAGAGTGCCAGCAAGCTTGCAAGGCCAAAAATGAAAAGGATGGCAAGAATCAGTAATGCAAATCACCTGGGGGGGGAGGTAAATTATTTTTAGAGGTCATAACCCAATAGTAACACCTTGTGACACATCTTTTGTCCCATGGGCACATAATTTAGAATACATTTTTTTAAATGACATAGGTCAAAAGTGAGAGTGACCAATCATGATTTTTTTAAAGGAGTAACAGAAATATTTATCTTTCATAATAATTATAAATTCCCTCTGCAATCTCCACATACCATAAAAATGATTTGGTTTAGCTTTTGAATATCATTTAAACAAACAAACAAGACAGAGAGGGAAGTTCACTGCTCGGGTTTGCAAAGAGGAGCATCTGTTCACGGACAGACATTGCAGGGCGGCTGCTGAAAAGCTACTTTTATGTGCATGATGGTGGTCTTCTCGGCTACAGTACAAGTGCTTGTGCATCAAGTATAAAATACAAGCCTTTAATCACATAGATCAGCTTTTTAGCTTTCGTAAATTTAAAAAGAAAAAGGATAAATAAGGCACTGTACTTTTAAAAACTAAAACTGCTTGGTTCCAAGTTTAAAACCCAAGGAACAACCAGAATATAATATATAACTTCCCTTACTCAGCCTCAGAGAAAGACTCTGCAAGTTCCCTTCTCCATCTGAGATGCATTTTCTGACATCTTCAATTGTGGTGTTCTCCATTAACTGCAGATTTGAAAGGCTGGATAAGCTTATAAAAGCAGATTTAGTTAATGCAAAATGAAGGGTTACTTCTGTAGGACAGTTGAACTCGTGGCTGCCAGCCTTCCAATCACTTTGCATCCAGCCGTCTCCGTTTGCCGTGAGAAGAGTCCAGCTTTGCCTTTAGCTTTCGCTTTCTCTGGGCCACAGTGCTCTCCGGGGTTTTCGTCAAGGGTCTGGCCCGAGTCTTTCCACTGCTCTGCTTCCTGTTGGTGGCTTTCTGTGGCCTGGAAGAGGATTCACCTGCCGCCTTTTGCTTGGCAGGTTTCGTCCCTGTCTCCGAGGCAGCTAGCTGTGTGGGTCTTTTGTTTGTATTCTCTTTTTCCCTCCTGGAGGGAGGGCAGTTCTTCCCAAGAGACTTTTTAGGGATCTTCACTTTATTCTCTTTCAAGGATGTCTTTCTGGGCAGTTGGCTGATTCTGTCCCTTGCAGCTGGCTTCTTGGCAGCAGGGGTTTTGGTGGATCCATCGGGATGCTTGTCTTTGCTGGCTTTCACCACAGGTCCCTTATCCTTCCTGTCCTGAGTGCTGCCGCTTTCTGTCCTCTTGCGTTTATTCTGCACTTCTGCTTTCGGCAAGATTTCACACATTTGCTTCCCTTTCCTTCCCTTCATTCCATCAGTACTCTTGGGCTTAATAGGAAACCCATCTGCATCCACTTGCAGGGCAAGCTTAGGGGACATCAGAGGGTTGATGCATACACTCTTACAACTCTGTTTACTTTCCACAGCCTGCCCAAATGGGCTTTCCATTTTCTCATTCTTGATCAAACACTGCTGGGCTCTGAGCTTTCCTCGAATATTGGAATATTTTCTAAGGATCCGGGTACTGGCTGGGGTAGGTGAGTTTGTGGGAGGATGGCTACTTCGACCTTCCTTGACTTCCTCTACGCTGTCTTCAGAATTGGGTCCGAGGCTGACATCACTGTGGTCCTCTGGCTCCACCTGGTCAGGATTCTCTCGAAATTTGGCCCAGAGCTTCTGTGTTTTCCAATTGTTCCTAGCAGGAGTAGCTCCAGGAAATTTCTTCAAGTGCTTTTTCAAGCGCTCGGCCTGTAGTGAACTGGGGTACAGGCTGGAAGGAGAGTACTTCTGAAGAGGATGCTTGACAGGGGGGATGTCTCCCGGAAGACGAGTATTGAGCTTCTTCACGATCACCAGAGACCGGGTTTCAGTAGTCTCTAAGAACCATTTGCAAACATTAGATAATTTAAAGTTTGTCATAAACAGCATCTGAACAGGAGAAAACTTTTGAACCTCCAATGAACCCCTACATTTCCGTGACCTTTTCTTGCTTTTCCAAATCTCCTTCAGTTTATCTGACTTGTTCCTTGATCTTGGTGTTGGCTGGGCTTCTTTCTCCAACTGGATCCAGCCTTTCTGAACTCTCATGTACTGGGCATTGAAGTTGGCAATAAGCTCTTGGTTCTCCTCCTCTGCACACCATTCCACAAACTTTGGCTGATCGTCTACCACTGGGTCCACATCCTCCTCATCTAAGGGATCTCCACTCTCTGAAGCTTCATCTTCCTTTGGCATTGGGTTTCCTTGTGCTGCTTCCTTTTCTGAAGTCACTTTTGCAGTATCCGAGGAGTCCAGAGAATGAGCATGTCTTAGGTTGTAGGTTGAAGAGGTCAGTCTTGTAAGCCTCGGTACCCATTTTGGGGGCCCGGCAGCATCACCACTTCCACTGCGGGACAACCCAAGTGCACTGGATGGCGGGTCACTATCGTCATCTCCACACTGGGTGTTTGCAGTGCCAACCTCATCCACAACCTCCTCCAGATCTTGTGCGGGAATTGGTTCTGGCTTCTCTTTTGATTGTTCAGGGAAAGTACAAGGAATACTTTCTGAGGGGTCATGAGCGTTTTTCTCCCCTAACTTAGACTGAACATAGATTTCCAGTCTCTCTCCAGGCAGGGGCTGGCCAACTGTGGTTATGGGGTCACTGCTGGGGAAAATATCTCCTTCTTCCTTCTTGACTTCTTTTGCCAGCATGTTTTTAAAAGTCTGCCTGGTGATGATCCCACCTCCTTCGCCCTCCTGCTCTGTGTCTTTCTCAGAGGGATTTTCATCGACACCTGAGTTTTCAGCGTCCTCTGGCCCTTTTGTATGGAAACCATCAGCCAGAAGGCCCTCAGATGCTGTCTCCCCAGGGTACCCTTCTCTTTTAGAACGTTTCATACCAGGATTTTTAGAAATCTTGATCTCAGGACAAGCAGAGGAAGAATCTGAACTTTGACTTCTTAGGCACCTATCGGCAGAGGAGGGATCTGAAAGCTGACTCCTTAGGCACCTGTCAGAGGCCTCAGGGAGTTTTTTACCTTTTTTCTTCTTGTCCACATTCTCTTCAGGTGAATCAATGTTTTGCTCGCACGTATCTTTTTCTGAACAATGTTTTACATCACTGCTCTGTCCCTCTGATTTTCTTGTACCACCTGCTGCCTCATTGTCCTCAATTTCACTGGGGTTTTCATTAGTAAAAGTGCTGCTTTCCTTCAAGAGTGGGTAGGTATCTAGCTCCTGAGTGTCTTCTTCAGTCTCGGCCTCAGTACTGATGCTTTGGTTGTCTTCAGCTTTTCTCAGCCTCAGCGGAGGTTCCAAACCTACTGGCGGACTCTGACTTTCTGAGCACAGAGGATCTCCCTCTCTACCGACTGTCTCAGGAGAAGAATGAGGCCTAGAAACCACATCTTCACTGCCTCCCTCAGAAATGCTCTCAGTAGAGGAAACCAGGTGACAGTCTTGGGTGACAGTCCCCTCCTTGATATCCAGCAGTTGGACTGGTTGTTGGTCTTGTTCAGGAGAAGCCATCCCACTTGCTGTGGGAGTTGAGTCCAGGGAGCTACCTTCTGGTGTGTCCTCTTCGGGAAGGTGAGCAGGGAGAGGCGACACCAAGGTGGAAGCTGTTGTTTCCTCTGACCTAGGAGAGCTGCTCGGATTTGGTTTATTTGTCATGGGGCAAACCTCAGGCTCCTGAGATTCCTTTTCAGAGGGAGCTTCTCTTTCTCCTTCCTCGAGGGAGGGTATTTCTTTACTAGGTTCTTCATGGTTGTGTTCTCTGGGATGCTGCACATCCACTGCAGGTCCAGGGGCTGAAAGTGTGAGGGTCTGCTTGGGAATGACCACTGCCTCTGGCTCCACTGTTGAACAGCTCGCTTTTTCTTGGGAGTGTAAATTTCTGGCCAGTGTGCGAACAGTTGGCAGCTCACAACAATCACCATTGAAGAAGTATCCTCGGGTACTCTTCCTGGCTGTTTTCCGAGAAGATAATATTGATCTTTGATTCTCAAAGTGGCATTCTGTTATTGGCTGACTGATATAAACGACATCGCACTGGTTATCATAATCATTTATCCTCAACCCTGATGCCCTCTTACTTTTCCGAGCTGTCTTAATGGAGGTTGATATCATCTTGGTTCGTGAATGTCCATTAGATGCTTTGTGGACAGCTGGCATGGGGCTGGGAGCTAACCAACCATCTTTGGAATGATCACACTGACCCTTATCATTGGGATGTAAATGATAACTCACCTTATTTCTTCCTAGTGAGTGAAGATGGCTCTCTTGCTTTGGCCTTGAATCTTGTTCACTGGACTCTAACTCCTGGCGCAGAGGTGTTTTTGAGCTACACAGTAAAGCATTCTCTTTGTCAGCAGTTCTAGGTGAATTCCCAGTAAACCCTGAGTCCCAAGCCTCTTCTGATAAAGCTTTGAATGAATTTCTTTGAGAAACAATACAGCTGTTGCTCTCACTATTCTCAGCTGCCACTTTCACTGCAATCAGACTTTCTACTAAAGCTGAGTTCTGCATATGGTCTTTCCCATCCTCACATATTTTCACATTTGTGTCTTGCTCCTGTCCAGTGGTTTGCCCCTCCAAGCTCTTAGAGATGTGGTGGAAGCTTAGTGAGGAAGAATTAGATGCAGTGAGGTATCCCAGAGTGGAACTATCCACTGAACTACCAGAATTAGGTGTAGTGGTTGGAAGTTCAGAGGACTCTTTCTGGATAATAGTCAAGGCATTCTCCTTCCCATCTGCAGAGTTTGTCTCAGGAGGAGGCTCCTTCAGGGCCTGTTCTGTCAAGTGTGGAGGGCTGTGCGAGTCTGATGAGTCTACGAACAAATCTACAGAAGTAGGAGACTTCGTATTGAGACACGCAGCATCCTTCTCCTTATGTCTGGTGCCTCGCTGGGCACAGCCAGCATTGCAAGTGGATGAATCCATCGCTCCAGAATCAGGTCGCAGGTCCTCGGTGCCCGGCTGGGATTCAGTGTACAGATCGTTCAGGACACGGATGAACTGTTTCTGATGATGAGTGCACAGTTTGACCATAAACTTCTCCAGTGGGGACTTCGACTGATTGTTAGAATCTACTGCTATAGCCTCTGTTGAGTTCTCACTAGACAGACAAAGAGAAAGGAGAAATTAGTACAGTCATTTTCCAAAGAACATCTTTACATTATGAAATTCACCAGATGTTACTCATGCTGTAAAGAGAAGGAACAGACACTCTAAAAGTGCTTCTAAGCGCCGGTATAAATTTGACTTAATAAATGAGTATTTACCTAATTAAGACCAGCCCTAATATAGTCTCAAATTTTAGTAACATCCTTCATACTTTTTAAGTGATCATTCACAATAATTTTTATCTTATAGAGAATAAATAATTGAAAAGAATTTTTCAGGAAATAAAATATGGGCCACATTATTAACTTTAGTCAGTCAACAAATACTTTCATTTTAGGCCTCGGTATTCCTGTTATTAAACAGTCATTGATTTATAAGTCCACCACACTGAAAAAAATTCAGACACACTACATTACAAATTTTGAACTTAGAGAAATTGTACTTTTAACATGGTTTCTCAGCATGACTAAATTGACTGGACTTCTAATTCTGCAAACAGTAACGCAAGAATTCTTCTGCCCCCTTCCTGGGGCAATGAGAAATAGATCAGTAATTTCACATTTCAGACACAATGACAGAGTTATAAGCAATTGTTGATTCCTAGGCTCTAAGCAAGGAAACAGGAAATCCTGCTGTAAACTGCAAGGTTCTGTCGCTGCAAGGAGGCAGCAGGATGTCTTCTCAGTTAAGCCCCACCTGCTACGTTCTCTTAGACTTTCAACAGACATTCTACAGTACTTCACAAGAAGTCATTCTACACCAGACAACTACTTCCCTAAGTTATCCAGGATAACTCTGAAGTTTAACCTACACAGTGGGGGGTGGCGGGTAAAGATGATACTAGATTCAAGACAAGCTAAAAGCAATTCCCACTCAGACAGCTGAGGGTTTTCAAGAGCTGCTCAGTGTTTCTGGATGTCTGGGTTTTACTAAGCCCAAGCAGTTGGAGAACTCCAATTTTCTGGGGGTTTTTTGTTCATTTGTTTTTTAATTATTCATTTGAGAGAAGGTGAGCAAGCCCAAGCCAGGGGGAAGAGCAGAGGGAGAGGGAAAAGCAGGTTCCCTACTGAGCAGGGAGCCTGACCTGGGGCTTGATCCCAGGACCCTGAGATCATGGACCTGAGCTGAAGGCAGGTGCTTAACTGACTGAGACACCCAGGCGCCTCATCCAATTTTCTGGAGTTTTATACAACTTGCCAATTTCTCTCTCTCTCTCTGGACCTCAGGAGACTATTATCTGACTATGAAACTGTCGGAGCACTGAAGGCAGCTTAATAAACATGTGTTGATTTGATGGTATCTTCCAGCTAATTCTTTTCTTCAATCTCTGACTTTCTCTCCCAGCCACGAGGTGCCTTTCCAAGAAAGCTTACCTTAGACAACCTACACTGGCCTCCTGCCTTCCTCACCCCCCTGATCGCTATGTCTATGAGGTGGTACCAAAAGGGTAATATGTGTAACAAGATATAGTACTGTGAGACAGTAGCGAGTGTTCTGCCACTTAATAGTTGTGTAACCTTGGCCAGAACACTTAACCATTTTTGGTCTTAACAGAGGTGCTCCCTTTTCCACTTAAGATTAGTGCAAAGGAAAACCTACAAAGTTATCAGTTACCATTACTGTCAGCCAATCATATTAAACATACTTCAATAAAAAATAACTCAGAGATGTGCATTAATGCTTTCTCACAACCTACAGTGAATTTTCCACATAAAGTCTACACTTCAAGTACCAAACATTTAAAATTTTTAAAATATTTTTGATGGAAGTCCTAAAAATTATATCCTCCTCTGTACATAGTTTATTCTTTCTTAATGACTCAGGGTTGTTACCATGTTCACTATTACTAAAGTTTAGCTGTTATCTATTTGTTTGTTTGTTTATTTATTTTGAGAGAGAGGGCATGTGTGAGTCAAGTGGGAAGAGGGGCAAAGGGAGAGACAGAATCTTAAGCAGGCTCCACGCCCAGTGTGGAGCTGAACTCAGGGCTCGATCTCATAACCCTGAGATCATAATCTGAGCCGAAATCAAAAGTCAGATACTTGGGCGCCTGGGTGGCTCAGTGGGTTAAAGCCTCTGCCTTTGGCTCAGGTCATGATCTCAGTCAGGGTCCTGGGATCGAGGCCCACATCGGGTTCTCTGCTCAGCAGGGAGCCTGCTTCCTCCTCTCTCTCTGCCTGCCTCTATGCCTACTTGTAATCTCTCTCTGTCAAATAAATAAATAAATAATCTTTTTTTAAAAAGTCAGACACTTAACCTACTAAGGCACCTACACATGCCATAGCTGTTAGTTTTATTATACTGAACTAAAATATATAGATATAGCTTTGGGGGCTATTCAATTAAGTAAATCTGACTGCCTTAATACAAAAAAGTCACACTGGCAGTCTATGTTATTAAAATCTTTCTTCTTATTGGCTGCCAAATAGCAGTTGTTAGGAGCCTTACTTTAAGTGCTAGACTGGTACTTTTGGTAAAAATAGAGATTCTGAATGAAGGCTTCAGGAACAGTTTTATGAGTAAAGTACACGGATTTTCTAACAACTTCAACTGCTCAATGGCCTTTATTTCTCAGTTTTTGGTTTTTGGAGGTGTCCCTGATGTTTCTGAGAGAGGCGACTATAAATAAGTGGGATATCACTGCCTTTTCAATGCATCAAAAAAGTGCATTTTAGTAACACATGAAAAAAGGTAAAAAAAGGTTGATCAAAGTTTATGAAAAAGATAAATATCATGGCATCTTACTGCAGAAAAAAACTAGAGATAAATGTTTCTCTCCAATTCAAGAAGCACAATCGTCCCCAAAGTATGAAAATCTGGTCACTGCTCCATGCCTTATGGCTTTGCTCTGGAAAGCTGGTTTTAGTATTTGGGGTTAACAATATGCTTACAGATTAATGAAATCAAGATGAATACCCAATAAGAGGACACAGTGCTCTGAAAGAAACTGAGAAAGCACTTTCTTCTAAAGTGATGCTCACACAGAATAAAAAACTGAGTAATAATGGGCGCCTGGGTGGCTCAGTGGGTTAAAGCCTCTGCTTTCGGCCCAGGTCATGATCCCAGGGTCCTGGGATCGAGGCCCGCATCGGGCTCTCTGCTCAGCAGGTAGCCTGCTTCCTCCTCTCCCTGTCTCTCTGCCTGCCTCTCTGCCTACTTGTAATCTCTCTCTGTGTGTCAAATAAATAAATAAAATCTTTAAAAAAAAAACTGAGTAATAATTAATCCACAGATGAGATCTAACCTCTTTTATGGTTTTGAGACATCTGCTGCTGTTCCATATTTCAATAATTTAATAGTGCTTCAGTATTTTAATTGGCCTCGACTAATGTTAAGATTTCCAAAGGGTCACGAAACCATCCCTGAAACAAGATGGTTGTGGCAAAATGGCTTAGTAGTCCCAAAAGACAGAACAGACAACCACAGGTAGGTACGAATCTGTTTGACAGCACTACAGAAAGGGGAAATGGGGGTCTTCACAACCAAGGCATACATACTGCAGAAACATCAGTACCCACTGAACGCTAACCAGGAACAGCAGTATAGCATTTGGGTGCTGAAAAACATCAGAGAGGGAGTCCAGGAGATGAAAAGATTAAAACTGCAAATGGCAACTTTGCTTAAAAGAAAGAGACATCAACAAAGGGTCATTTGTGGGTGTGTTTTCCTGGCAAAAGGATCACGGAGAACGTACTTGTGAACCACAGGTGATCAGAGCAAGTAGGGAGTTATATCTTCATCAGTTATATCCTGGGCCACCTCAAAACTAACCCTACCTGGGGTTCTTTTCCTGAAATCCTAAGCCATAGTAGTCTGCAAACTACACTGGCAATCATAAGGAATCATGTGTATTTATCCTACACATCTTGTATCTTGTCTCTTTTACTAACTTGTCTGTCTTAGCTTTCCAAGCAAATGTAAGCTACTTGAGATGTAAGCAACAAGGTAGGGATCACGTTTCATGCTCTTCTGTTTTTTCTTAGCAAAAAAGAAGGGAGAGAAAAAGAGCATCAAGAATGCTTCCTGGGTTTTCTTCCTGGGCAGCTTCATTTGCTGAGATAGGAACATAGGGAATGAAGCTGGGGGCTGGTGATTGTTGCAATAGGTAAGTCTCTGATGAGTCCTTTTCTTACACATTGAGTTGAGGTGTTTAAAAGATTCTGAGATGTTTGGAGGGCAACTGGAACAGTAGCTTCACTTGGATCTGGAAACCTTCACATTAATATTAACCTTTGTCCAAGTGTTATTAAATGGCCTTGTTATAATAGCTAACTTTATAACTAGAGTAATAAAATCACTTTTGACTATGCCTCTATCTTATCAAGATTCCTACCTTGTTTTTCTCTAGAAAATTTTCAATAAGATTTTAGGTTTAGATGAATTTTAATTTCAGATGATTTGAATATTTAATTTTAAGTTAACCTCAACTTCCTGAAGTTTAATGCTATTATAATTTTTTCATGTTTTTTTTTTAAAGGCTAGTTTCCACCTGAGTTTTAAACAGCTAGTCTTTACCTTTGCTTCCAGTTATTCCATTTTTTCCTATAGTCTCAGGCCTTTGAGAGAGCCTAAATATGCATTTGCCCTGATTTAGAATACTCTCAGGCACTAAGAAGGTAAAAAAAGAGAGGGGCGAGCTTCTGTCCTGCAGCCCATTCCCTCAACTTGACTGAAGGGGAAGCACTGCTACAGTTCAGTGACTACAGTTGGTATGATGGTATGTCCCTCACACCTGACTAGGTAAGATCTTTACAAGAACGATAATTCATCACAGATTTCAAAATTGCTTGTTTGATTTCATGTTCTTTCTGCTCAACAACAGGAGTCTGTAATAGTTAAGTAAATTATTTATCAATCAAAAATACTTCACCACCACTAAACAGCTCTAAGCACCCAGGGACTGGTAAATGGGAGGTAGGGCTGTAGAAGAGGGAAACTTGACTTCCAACTCCCTGGATTAGTTCTTACTGTCTCTCCTTGGAGAGAAATCGCTTGCATGACCTTAACTCTGTCTTTCTATCCCCAACTCAATGCCTAATTCTTAAGGGTGTGGTCAAAGGATAAGATAATATTCATAACAACTTTGAAAGGCACAGTTTAAGAGTGATGTGTTGTTTCACAACCCTATCTGTAATGATTTACTCAATGATGTTTTTCCAGAACATAAGTTAGACACAGTTGAACTCGCCTACTTTGTCAATACTGCAATACTTAAATCCTCAAAGAAAAGCATTCCTGTAGTTAATGTAAATGGTGGATTATTAATGCTTATGTTATCTTAGGGTAAAAGAATAAAATGAGGGGCGCCTGGATGGCTCAGTCAGTTAAGTGTCTGCCTTCAGCTTAGGTATGACCCCAGGGTCCTGCTTCTCCCTCTCCCTCTGCTGCTCCCCATTTGTACACTCCCAAATAAAAATAAAATAAAGATAAAAAATAGTAAAATGAGAAGACAGATGACAGAGAGCTGAAGGGGCAATTTTAAGAGTCTAGAATCTGGGATTGATGGGTTCAGGTAGTTTCTCCAATATCTGCTAACTTCCAACAAAACTCTTGATGGCAAATGCACCATCAATGATGACCAAAATACAAAAGATCAATAAAGATACTGCATGAAGTCTGGATGGGAGCTGATCTTAGTAGCAGAAAAAGGTACCCCGGGAAAACAGAAGGGGAGAGAAAGCTAGAGACAACACTTGACAGAGTAGACCAAATAGTTAAGAGATGTAGATTAATTTGGCTTGATTCTTCTACTTAAATATAAGAAAACATAAAAATGCATCATCAGTTCCCCTCAAGGCAGGAAGAGCTATATTTTTTGCTAGACAATAATCTGAAATTATGTTCCCTAATTCCTTATTTTCTGGTCCTTTGACCCAGAAAATCTGTTTCAAGGGCCTGGATAGGTCTGCTGACAAGTCCTTGCTCTGCACTGCAAAATGCATCTACCCTTGGTTATTTCCACATACTTGGATACAGAAATGTTCCAAGTGCTATGACAATATTTACTGTGTGTATGTATGTATGGAGTGGAGAAGGTGGGCAGCTTGGGGTACAGAGATTTTCCAAAAGCCATATAGTTTAGTTGAACCTCTAAGCTACTGAACAACCAAGTTTTCCTTCCACAGAACTGAACTAGGAGAAACCATAAAAGGGTACAGTAGACAAAGGTGACAAAGAAATGTGAGAAATAAGATCCTAAAATCACAGAACAGAAAGTCACTTCCTAATATCAGGCAGTTTAATACCTGACTTGCAGGTGGCTGAAATTCAAAATAGAATTTAGATGGATTTAGATAGAAAAAGCACTTCTCAAAACTGCAGTTAAGGAGAATGATCATTCCTCCAGAGATGAAAAACATGGAGGAGGGGTGTATGTGTATTTTCAAACCCTGGGTGATCGCTGATGGCAAAATAGCATCTTGTTCAGGTGTGAAGTGGCAAAATAGTGAAGAATTACTGATCTGAAACAAGACATGCAATCCCTTTGTAACACCCTTCTAAGTTTACTGTGTTCCTAGCCAAGTTTACTAGAAACAGGGCAGAACAAAGTTTCCAAAAACTATGAATAATCTAAATTAGGGGAAAGGAGAAATATATCAGGGGCTGCTTACTGAGCATGAAGTCATAGTTTGCTAGCTTTTCTGTATCTTGGGACTTAATAATATCTCTGATGAAAGTCTATTATTCAGAGTAGACCTAAATACGATAGAAGCCTTTTAAGGCTTGTATCTCCTATTTATTTTTAATTTAACCAAATTGTCAAATTTCTTAAATTATAAAAATACAATTATCAAGAAAATTTTTATTTAATATATTTTCACCCTATAGGCTAATGTATCCCTGGAAGCCAAAATATAATCAGAAAGTTACTTGGCAAAAAGAATTAAGAGCAAGGGGTCATAAGCACCACAGTCCAATGCCTTTGTCTCCTTTCTAGGAATGTAATGAGTTCACCAATGCTTCTGCCAAACTATTTACATCTGATAAAGTTTTTTTTTTTTCCTACCAGATTGATTTTTGTTTCTATCATCTCAGGTAAGACTATGCATGTAAGACCAAATACATGATACTTGGATGTTACTTTTCACAAAAGGAGGGAAGGTTCATAGGCTATGAAAGACACAGGACTTTGGACTGGAGGTAATGAATTAAAAAATAATAGTTCCTGGAAGTGAGGGGAGAAATATCCCTAAGTGATATTGCTAAATACTGGTTTGGTGAGAGCACAAACCTAAATTATTAACCTAACAAGTACTTTAAGAACTCTTAGAAAACACTTTGAAATAGACTTTAAGAAATAATATAATAATTTCAGACCAAGAGGACAGACCTCTGCCTCAGGCTACCTTGAACTGGGGGGGGGGGAAAGGTGTGTCACTGGCCTGAGTTAGTACAGCCAGAGTGAAGAGAGATAGTACAAGCATAACTGACATTTTAGGAGGTCAGGATTACATGAGAGCTTGTGACAGGCTAGTTGACTGACCTACTTCTCTTTTCGATTTTTAGTCAGATAGAGGATTAAAATCTATGTTGCTCTTTAGGGGGAAAACTGCCCTTTCATTCCCAGTTTAAATGCTAGGACAATGATGCACTAGAAAAATACCACTGCTTAAGCAGAAACCAGGTGCTCATTCCCCACATGAGAGAAAACATATCATATCTTGGGGCTCTTTTAAATCCCGTCATGGGGTGAGGGGAAAGAAACTTTTGTCAAGGCCCAGGAGAAGCCAAGAACTGCGCATGACTTCCCTGGTGCCCAGACCAGACTCCACTAAGAGGGGAGTGTATTTCTTCTGTAATAAGAGTGATAAACAACAACCATCAATTCAATACCCACACCACCACTTTGCAAGGCAGTGTGTAGACAGGAGGCTCTAACAAAGGCATGGGGGGCTGACATAAAAACAAGAGGACATTTAATGGTTCACTCGACAGATCCCCACAACAAAAATGTTCTTTCTTCTCCAGAAACAGGGTGATGTTTTTGACAGATATTCTTTCTTTTTGGATGAAAAGAAGAGGGAGACCAGCAGATTATAATAAGCAGCAGATATTTGATAGTATCCCGAGCTTTTCATAATTGTTAGGGGATCTTCTAGATCCTCTTTTCTCATGTTCTCTTGAGGTTCTCAATCTCCATTCTTGAAACCATACAAATCTGCACTGTAAGCCTTAAAAGCGGAAAATTCTACTTTTGTTGTCATATAGTAAATCACGATAGCATTCCTAATTAACTGTAATCATTTAAAGACTAGATCACTTTGTAAAATTTAAAACCTTAAAAGGGGATTCCTAATTTAATGTCATTTAATACTTGTTTACCTCACGAATATTAGAGGAGGTATAATATTTAAAAATTTAAGGTATAGGGATAAGCAGAGCATTTTTATATCTACCATTCTGGGATGCTCTTGGAATTAACTAAGTCCTTTATCATCATTCTCCACTCCACCTCTCTGAAAACTCAAGTCTCCTATTAGAGATGTGCTGGAGTGGGATGAACTAAGCAGAATCATCTGTATATTCAAGTCTTTACTCAGGAATATTGAAGACAAAATGTAACCAAATGTATACACTCACACATACACATACTGAGCTTAGATATTTATTTCACCTTACTCCTATCCCTAGGTTTCCTGTTTTCTCTTGCTTTCAATGACTATCCAGCTCAACTACACTGACTTGACTTTCCTTGGGGACTACTGTATTCTAAGTTCCCTGCCACTAGTTTCTCCTCATTTTAGAGTTTGCTTCACATTACCCAGAAAAGCCATCTTCCTAAAGTCTACATGCAATTTTAACTTTTTTTTTTTTTAAAGTAGGATCCATGCCCAGCGTGGAACCCAACAAAGGACTTGAGCTCACAACCCTGAGATCAAGACCTGAGCTTAGATCAAGAGTCAGACACTTAACTGACTGAGCCCCTGATCTTACCACTTTTTTTGTGTAAAACCTGTCAATTTCCTACTGCTCATACTCCATTCTCCGTAGCACTTTCTCCCTGAGGGGTATGCCAGAATTTCTTACTCTACTCTCACGGTTTGTTTCTTTTACTAAATAGCACTTATGTTCCATGGTAACATAATGGTTGACATGGCTATCTTCTCCACTGGTTTGTGAACCTTCTTTAGGTACAGGACAGGACTTTGTCCTTTTTAACTCAACAGCTTCACTGCCTAACACATGGGGCTCAGATAATTTCAAGCATAAGTAAGCAATGAATAAACTAACCAAATAAATTACTAGGCAATGAAAAAAATTTCCCCAAGACATTTTTCAAGGAACAGAAAACAACATAGGAAAAAGGAATAATCTTCCAATGAACATGAATTCAAATCGAGGCAGGGACAGGAAGAAGGGAATTTTGAAGATCAGACAGTAAAAGGTGTAGGCTCTTAACTGTAAACACACAGGAGGTTGCTAGCTAGCATGCTCTCCAAGGTACCAGAATTACTGGGATGAAAGGTATGGCTTACATTAGAGTTTTGACTGCAAACCAGAACAAATACTTTTTACAAAGTGACAAAGTACACATCTCAGTTTGCATTATCTATGATGACACACACATTTCAATAAAACAGTATTTATCCTTATTATATGCTATGTGCCTTTTCTCTTTTCTTTTTAAAATGTTGGTTAGGACCCACTCAAGTGAACTTCCAACTAAGGATTGATCCAGTTTGAAAAACTGGTCTACACACACCTCATAAGAATCTGCTATCCTGGTTATTTTCTTCTTAATTCATCTTTATCTAGCTAATGCTACATTGTCAGGTTTTCTGGCCAAATGTCTCTAGTCGATTTAATAGATGCTGGAATGAACACCTCTAAACTGTGCCATGATCTGTTTGAAATGCTCAGAACTTTGAGAGTATAGCTAAAATCACTGAATCTCTGGCAGAAGATTCCCTAAATTCTTTCACTGGAAAACTAATGGTCTGATGATTAAACACAAATGTATGCACACGGGACCACGCCCACACTTGGCTCTTACATTTTGTTATTCAAACTACCATCACGTAAAAAGAGAAGTCTTCAAAGCACGTAAAGCTTCAACCTTGATTATACAAAAAACTCAGTGTACTATGGAAATGCAGGTAAATTCTACCCAACTTTGTAATTTTTAAACATCTACTTTCTAAACAACTGTTAGTCCAGTCTTTGAAAAGAAACAAAGAATGACTAATTATTTGATAATATGCCTGTGGAACAGGACCAAGAAATGCAGAAAAGCAGCACTCCAGGTTTTAATCACAATTCCAGCACTTTTAGGTCTCTGACTGCAGTGTCCCTAATACAAACTCATTTGCCCCTTTCAAAGTTCTAATCAATACAAATGACTCCCTCTACAACTTTTAATCTGATTTTCTCACTTTCCCTATTCCTCACACTAAATTAACTCCTGCCAGATGCTTTTTCACTCCTTGCATTTCTTGAGTATTTGCAAAGAGCCCAGCATAGTACTAAGTATCTTACATACAGAATCTTATTTGAGCCTCATACCAAATCTCTGAGGCAAGTGGTATAAGCTTCCTTTTACAGATAAGAAACCGAGGCTCAGAAAGTTTCAATAACTTGTTCAAGATCATGTAGAAAGAAATTAGAAGGGCTGGGATTTTAAACCAGGCCCATCAAATTCTGTCTCTTAAACTTGGGATATTCTCTCCTCTCCATGCCTTTCCTACTCTTCAAGATTCATTTCCTCTAGCACTGAGTCAACAACCCTAACTTCTATTTAACAATAAAGTTTATAAGCTTCTAATATAATTTCTTAACTGGTAATTTCATAATATAGATTTAATTCTCTTCCTAAGCAGCAATGTACATCTCTACAGGAATAAAACTAAACTAATACTTGAGATTTAATTAAGTTACAAGTGAATCTAAAAAAAAAATTATTAGCAGATTAAACCTGTCACTCTAATTCTAAAGTTGAATCAGGAGTGCCAAAGTGGTACAGAGATAAGTATAATGGTTATGGAATCATGAGTATTAAAGAGTATGTGAGGAGGCAAGTCCCTTAAACTCCCCACAATTCCATGTTTTTCATTAAAAAAAAATGAAAGATTAGAATGGGACAGTATTTAATCAATGGGGGGGGACTAATCAAAAGTTCCTATGGTCACAACAATGTGAATATACCTAACATTACTGAAATGTATACATAAAAATGGTTGAGATAGTAAATTTTATGTGTTTCTGCCACAACTGGAAAAAGATCTACTGAATAAACTTTAAAAATACAAAAAGAAAAAAAAAAAACAAAACCCAAAAAACCTCCTTTGTTAGATTTTGAAAATATACAACATGTACAGGCCTCACGCTTATAAACTGATTCAGTGGATCTGGAATAGAACCCAACCATCTGTATTCTTAAAGACTGATTCTAATTGAGACTGATTACATTCAATGATCCCCAAGAACTCTTTGTGCTCCAACATTCAAGACAGAACTAAGCTGCACACGACCGAAACAGACATTATAAATAACACACTTTAAAATTAACATACCTTATAATTTTTACAAAAGTATCATCATAGTCCATACAGTTCATAATAAAAAGACTTGTTTTAAATAAAAGTCAACTAAAAATGAGACCTAGATCTATTTGCTTTTCCTATAGAAAATGCTACAATGCAAAGGGGAGACCTAAGGCTTATTATACCTTATTATTCAATAAAGGGTTGCTACTGTATTTCCCAATGTTAGAACAGATATAATTACTGTATTTGTCTCACATTTAATAGAAGATTGCATTTAATAGACTCGGGGGTGAAATGAGGCCTAAACGGCATTCAGGCTACTACTATGATTTTCCCAGTGAAAACATGAGTGATCTGGCTAGAATACCAACTTGACAGAAACTTGGAGTACCAAATAATCCCTTATCGCTCCATATTGCTGATTAAATAGGCTGGCAGGACTAAAATTAACATCTTAAAACTACTAGTCAATAAACAGTGTTTTTACATGCCTAGAAAAAGCTTCAGACTCAAGATTTAATTCTTATGAGTTTGTTTTTTTTTTAAAGATTTTATTTATTTATTTGACACAGAGAGAGAGAGATTACAAGTAGGCAGAGAGGCAGGCGGGAGGAAGCAGGCTCCCTGCTGAGCAGAGAGCCCGATGCGGGCCTCGATCCCAGGACCCTGAGATCATGACCTGAGGAAGCAGGCTCCCTGCTGAGCAGAGAGCCCGATGCGGGCCTCGATCCCAGGACCCTGAGATCATGACCTGAGCCAAAAGCAGAGGCTTTAACCCACTGGGCCACCCAGGCGCCCAATCGTTATGAGTTTTTTATGTATTTTTGCTTACTTCCCAGGTTTGTTCTTTCCAAGATGCACTCCAACCAAATCATGGCTTAAACTATTAACCAATTTTTTTTAAGAACATTTCTTTTCCACTAACATCTGAAAGCCTTTCTACTCCCAATTGTAAATGCAGCTCGATACATTTCCAGCTTGATACAGCATTTCCTCCAGAAACAGCTGAAGTCCAGTAACTTGTAAATTGAATAGGATTAATAAAATCCTGTGCTAAATGCTTACCACTGGAAGCAGATGATAATGTGTACATTTGGAATACAAGAACCATTATCTACCACACTACTTAGTAAATTCTGTTAAGAAAAAAAGATTTTGCACTCTTTTCGGCGACAAAATCTAACACCATATGATGTAGATGTGTTTTTACATTTCAATACAAGTGTCTGGTTAGAGAAAGGGACAGTTCTTGAGGAAAAAATAACAACTATACAACTCGGGAAATGGCAGAAAGCTAAAATTTTCCATTTTCCCACTCCATTTCCCTTATGCAATTTCCCTGATTCTAACACCTTGTTAAGTCAAAGAGTCCTTGAATTAATTCCAAAGTATCAACAGAATCAGAGAAGAAAATTCTGGATTAAAAGGAATAACTCCTTCTTAAAATTATAATAATTGGAGAACTAAATATCAGTTCGAAAATAGGACCGAAAATTAGAAACTAATTCATTTATGAGATGCCAGATTATAATCCTACTATACTGATCTGGCCACCAGTTTAGAATGGATTATGGCAAGAACAAGTAATTATAGCTTTGAAATTTACAAAGTAGTAGTAATTAGGTTTGCAGAAAAATGTTTTATAAACATGTGGCATGACTAAGGAGAACAAATAAAGCCAATAAACAAGCCTACAGTACCAGCAAAATTTCCAAATTTATAAACATCGGACCAAAAGGCAGAAATAGACAGCCAAAGAAATGAGACAAAAATACTAACTAAAAGATAATCTGGAGCAACTACCAACAACAGCATCATTTTTTAATATAAAATGCCATTAGAAAGGATCAGAAATCACTTCAATGTAATTACACATATATCAAAAGCTTGAAAAAGCTTCCTCTAATGCTTTGCTATACCATTTCTAATCTTTATCACTATAATTAAGCTGTTCTCCTCACCACTTTACAACAGGAATCACTTTATAATCCAAAACTTCTTTATACACCTAGTTTCTAGAAACAACTGAGCAACATATATGCTGTTCTTTATTTATCCAGGTAAAAGAAAATGCCAGCACGTTCCCAAGAATCAGAATGACTATAATAACCTCAACTGTTTAACAGTGTTCCTTTCATACTTGTGCTTCAAGAAAAGAGCAAACAAAACTCAGTAAATCATTATTTTAGCAAGCAACTCCAGCATAAAGTTTTACTCTGCGGAAGTTACAATTTTTCAGAAAATAATTACTTAAGCCCAGCAAACAGGTGTTAGAAAAATATCAATATATAGCTTGTCTAGCCGAAAAAAACTTTTTTAAGTGAATAACCCAAACAAAGGAAACTGAGGTAGCGGAGCACAAATTAGTATAGGCACAGGGTTACTAGTCTGTGTGGCACCCAAATATTGAAGCACAATTTTGAAACAGCAACTTCTAGTTATCTAAGAGGTCATCTGAAAAGAATTAACCATTAAAAAATTACCAACTTCGATTACCACATACATCTACAGTACACTTGAAAATCTTACCCCTTCTGTGGATTTTTAAAAAATGCATTAAAAATCTTAAGAAGTAGAAACCAAGCTTTTAAAACAGCTTTTCACAACAAAATTTATTAGAAGAATAGTGGTTTTGAAAAGTCTAGCATCCAGTGAGAACTACCATACACAACATTACAGCTGGGAATGTTTCTCCAAAATGTCATGGTCAAATAATACAATGGAACCATTAAATCTTACACATGCACGAAAGAACTAGCGCTTCTGACATACAATGCAAAAAAAAGGGGGACCACATGGATTAAAGTTTTAAGTACTCATCACATACATTAAGACACAGCTTATTTTAGTCCAGTCAAAAATCAGAACTGCATTAAAAAATTTAATGTAGTGCAATCAAACCAAAGAACTTAATTTGTGATCATAAGTGCTCTACTACATAAACATTGATCATAGCAAGAAACAAAAAGTTCAAATCACACAGTACAAAAAAATCTGTAAATAAATATAAACTACAGTACAAGAGAAATATTAAATTATACAATTCCGTCAAACTGTAAACAGTATATTGAAATGAGGTCCATAAGAGTAAAGGGGGTTCCTGTTTTGTTGCATGACACTTGAACTTCTAGAAATCTGAAAGATGCCATTTTCCATCTCTTCAAAGGCTATGGGTTTTATATATGGAGAGTTCCTTTTAGATGTAAGATATCAAAATCAAAGCAGAGGAATAATCTATTTGTTAATCACAGATAGTACTGTAGAAAACAAAAGGAGTCTTCAAGAATAAAGACCTCTAGCAGACAAGTCTTAACAGTAAAGATGCAAAGTGCTAAAACACTGGAATTAGAACTTCACATCATTAGAAACTTGTCACTGAGGACTTCAAAGCTATAAACATACTGACAAAATTGTCTGCTGATATGCAGACCTAATCCTCTGCTAATTTTTTTGACATTTACATACTCATGTTACAACACCAACTTTGGCAGAATCACTACTAATAAACTCAGAGCACTACTGGCCCAACGGTTCCATCACAGTGGCCAGTGCACAGAATTCTCTAAAGACATTGCATAAACTAGAATGTAGAGGTCAGACACCCAAGGACCAGTGCTTGAATTTAGTAGTAGTGTGGTGAAGAAGCAAGAGCCACATCGAGGAGGAACTGCATCTGTTATAGTTTACAGAAGCAGCAAGGAATGTCATTTAATTGTGCTGGCTATTAGTGGCATTTAAAAACATATCGTGAGTGTGTGTGTATATGTGTGTGTGTGTGTGTGTGTGTTACACATGTGCTGGTTATATATTTATGCACATTTTCTTTCTTTAAATACACTGTTAACAGGAACCCCCATATTATCTGCTCAGTAGTAATAACTGAATATATAGAATGCCACTATAAGAGTGTGAGGCACCGTGTGCTGGAGAGTTATATGCAGCTTTAAAATCTGTTTGGCTGAGTTATACCTGGATACCTGAACTGAGTTTTTAAGTTGACATTCATCAAGGATGTGCTACCAGCACGTCGAAATAAAAGTAAAACAGAAAACTACAAGTCACTGTTAGGTTTAAGAATAGCATCAAAGTACCTGAATTGAGTGAGAATAGTGTGTAAACTGTCCCTGAGGGTTTTTAAACAGTGTGTACAAGTTGGATGCCTAAGAACATTAGTTTTATTTAACAGTGTGGACTGATAAAATACCAATGTCTGACAGTTTAAAGTGGAGGTTATAAAGAATTATATGCAAACACTCCAAATGTATAGTTTATACATTTCTTCTCAAAGCAGCAATAAGCTGCTGTAAAGTATACATCCCATCAGAACAAGCAACATGTGGGAGTCAGATAAAGGTTTCTATCTTAGTCTGGTTTTCTGACAGCACAGCATATCAATACCCAATGACTATTATCTTTCCTATATCAGAATGTAACTAATTTCGACTAGCAATATAGGATTAGACTTTTAATCAAACACTTTGCTATTACATACTAAAATTCCTTAAACTTACTAATGCTGGTATACTAACCTAGTTAATTATCCCCCCCTCGTTTTAGAAATATACCCTTCCACAACTTAAAAACATTAAGATCCATTTTCAGTCCTCTGATGTAAAAAGCATGTCAGTGAATTAATATTAAAAATTTACACAGTAAAAAGGCTTGAATTTCAGCCAAAGATTCTAAATACTGCTCATTCCCTGAAGACTTAAAGGGAGAGAGAATCCCTACCCATTTTCCTAGTGATTTATTTTTCTAAAATGGTCTGACACAATTTTTCATGTTGGGGAATTTCCCCCTCACCTCCTCTCAAATTCCAAATTCTTAAGCCTGAAATGCTTACTGAAATGGGAAACATGAGGCAAACATTTGGAATTGCTTGAAAGGTACAGAATGTTGTCTTTTTTTTTTAGTAAGAATTATTTATATAAATGTGATCTGACCCCGTGTCATGTAGCTATGTTTTATATTTTTAAATAATCACACTAAAACTTACAGTACCTAAGACTCTGAAGATAAATTAAGACTTTAGTGTTGTAACAGAAAAGTGCTGAATTATCCCTTTTCTAGTACTTTAAACATTTCGGACAAGTGCTTTCCTAGTGACAGTAAAGTTTACTATATACCCTTCCACTAAGCAGGAAAAAAAAAGTCACCTGGATGAAAGAAAAGACTTTTAGGAGTGTAGCACCGGGTATTTACCAAATAACAGATGTTGTTTCACTTTCTCTGAGGGGGTAAAAATATTCTAGATTGAAATTCTATTTGGCTATTGAATGTTAAAAATCCCTGCTCTACTGTGTCAGTGTCCTGTGGCCAACCCCCCCACCCCCCTCCCCCAGTCCCCTTACACACTATCCACTGAGAATCTAATCTCTAAAGAGATTATTTTAAAATTTATGTTTTCAGGACATACCTGAGAAAGGGTGCAATTATGCAGAACAAGGAACCCAAGACTGCACTAATACTGGTTATAGGTTCATAAATTCTTTCCCAAGACAAATCTAAAAAGTCTAAGAGGTATGGATCTTCAAATACGTCTTACTGCTTTAGATTTTTTTGGTATGTGTGTAGGGTCATTTCCAGTGTTGAAAAGATCACCTTGAGTCTGTTCAAAGACAGTTCAAGATGGGGTAAAGAGTTAATTTCCATATTCAAACTATAAAGATTAAATATTATGATTATAATATTTGCTACATCCAATAAATCGATGATTAACTAAAAGTGCTTGTTTTTCAGCGTTTATCGACACAGCTCTAAATGAACTGGAAACCTTAAAATTACCCCCCAAATAGTTGCAGAATTAACTCATGTTTTATTGTCAAATCAACATTAATTAGCCTTGATTCTCATTTTCAAACCATCTGAAAGATTTTTCTATCAAATGAAGGTGGCCCAACTTCACCACATTATCTATCCTGCGACTCATTGTTAGTATCATAGTACAGAATCTTTAGCCTCTTCTCAAGTCTACATACTTTCCCATCCTACTCCTTACCAACCCCCCCCCATCTCCTTTCATAACATTTAGGGCACACAGCTACAGGGCTAACGTCTGCTTTTTCAAAAGGCAACTGTGAGTTTATCTGGGAACAAGAGAGAGGACATGCAGAGAATCTCCTCTATTTTCCCTTCAGTCACCATGTTCACAAATCCTTTAAGTCTCAAGGACAGAACGAATCCAAAAATAATAAATAAATAAATAAAAAACTAAGATGACTTTGGAGGTCTGCAATCCTTGTACCAGAATTATACTTCTTTCCTTTTCAGTAGAGTTGGAAAGCAATCAATTTTTTAAGCCCCTATATAGCTTTAATAGTCTACTAAATGGGCCATTTGGCTAAAGCCGTTAAGTTTCTAACAACACTGGCCTGACCACAGTATTAATGAAGACCTAATCAACAATGGAAAGGTAACAAGGAAAACAATTTTTGATATCTTCAATGACGGTCAAAATTTAACCTATAATTTTCAATGCCTTCCATAAAAGATTAAGTGGAGCAATTAAGTCTATTGTCATATTCTATCACCAATGACAGCAACCTGAATATACAGAAAAGGATGGCTCATACAAAAATGACCTCTAGCATTTAAAGAAAGAATAATTACGAAAGAAAAAATATGTGGTTTCAAAATTAAAGCTACAGGGACAATAGCTGTTAAAGAAAACGACACCAAACAGTCATTTATCTGCTATAACTACTCAAAATAAATTCAGGTTCTGACATTGGGCTGACTCATTAACTTGTTTTATAAAACTAACTAACTGAATCCAAGCTTCACTATTACAGGTCAATGAAATATAAGAGAATCACAAAGGCTTAGAACCAGGCCTTGCACCATGTGCTTACTTGGGCAGGGGGAGAACATGTAGCTCACTAGCAGCTCAAAGGTTGCTAAGTACTGCCTAATGACAGAAGGTAGTTATGATATGGGCCTTTGCAGGTAGTCATTTTTAGTCTGATTTAGAGTTCTCTCCAGAAAATTGGGAACTAAACTTCTCATTGTGCCTTACTGTTTTACTATCTGATCCCATACAGCTCATGTTATAGCTCAGGTAAAATGCTGGGGAATGAAAATGCCAATTGGTTGAGGTAATGGTTTATAAGATAACCAGAGTTCTAAAAGCACTTCAATATTGTAAAAAAGTGTACCAAATAAAGCTAATACACACTTCACACTTGTTGAGCTTGCTCACCAGAACTGAACAGTAATTAACTTCACATAAGGACCCCTATTATCACACAAAGCCTTACTCATATTCATGATCTGCTGCAGCAAAGGTTTATCAAGCAACACCTAAACTTCAGAGTAACAACAAACTTAATATTAAAAAGTATTATACACAAATATAAATTATGTTTCTTGAGAGAGAGAGACCTTGTCCTTCATGGTATTTGGGGAGCAGAAAAAAGTGTATAGCTCATCACATAGTTCAGAGTCACTTGCAAGCCTACTGAACAAAGTAATATAGTACATTACATTACTGTCCAAGCTTCATGACTCAACTGTCTGAAAAATGAGAAAGCTAAGGATAAAAATACCAACTAGATATCCTTTCATAGGATTATTCAGTATTTCTGACTTTATAGTGCCATATCTACTCTATAATATCAATGTTCTCTCATTTAAAAACAAACAAAACAAAAAAACCCTGCAAGAATTGATTTTCAACACATTATCTCCTAACATGAGTTTGAGTAATGTCATCATCTGCCTACTGGAAAATGAGAGGAGAAAAGGCTTTTGTGACAAAGACTATACTTTCCCATACCATAAAAATGGTCAACTGTTGTTTGAGCCATGCAAAACTCTGATTAGCAGAAATTAAGCATGCAAACAGACCAATCTCTATTACACATTTATGAGGACGTCCCCAAACTAGAATATCTACACTGAAAGTGCCAATACAGAACAGTGGCAAATCAAGAGAGAAATCAAATATTAAAAGATCACTGTGGCACCAAGACTGACAGCCAGCCATGTGATGAGCCACCTCCAAGAAATACATGGTATAATGGAACTCTGAACACAAAATTTAACATTAAAAGTGCACCTGAATATTACCAACTAACTTTACAAAACCTACAATAAGGTAAAATATATATCTTTTGAAATATTCAGCAGCTTTCTGTATTTTTTTAAAGATTTTTTTTTTCTGAGAGGCTCATGAAATTTAAAAGGGACCACTATCTAATTTCAACCATGCTTCACAAAACAATAATGGCTATTTTATATTGCAGTTACCAATGTAATGCAATTAGTGCTTTAAAATAATCTACACTCGAAAAAGAAAAAAAAAAAAAAGAGAGAGAGAGAGAGAGAGAGAGAGACCGACCGACCTTTGGAGGAAATATGCTTATTCAAAAGCTTCTTGGAAAGAAAATTTACCTGAATATCAAGTCATGACTGATCTCAAGTGTAATGTTTAAAAGCTTCACAGACATGAATATTACAATCTTCAGGTCTCAGGACTTTTAATCTGAGAAAGTTTAGAGTTTGGTTTGTTTTTAAATTCACTTTCTAACCAAAACAAATAATAGAAGTACTCAAATTTTCACTATTTACAAGTCTCAGCCTACAATCTGAAATGACACAATACAAGTTCTCTTATTTAAACTGCAGCATTAAAGGGTAGGCACACCATTCTTCTGCTGCTCGATTGTCATCCACTGAAACACACATAGAAAATATTTATGTTAGTAAAATGATCACTCCATGTACACTACAATGACAAAATTTACATAACTCAACTCATACATCACTTTATAGACTACCACACAGTTAACCTCTCTGAACAGTAAAACTACAAAAGTTGAACTTTTAGGGCCAGATTTTTAAATGGGCCTTTAATGATACCTTTCTGAGAGGGGATAAAAGCAAGCACAAATTAATTGCTCAAAGGATCTCTTTGCAGCAATTTGGGCTACCAAATACCCCAATCGTCAGGCAAAAAGATACCATGGCTGCAATTAATTGTGTGTGACAAATTATTGAGTGTGGAACAAAGGAGGCATTCCTTCACAAGCTTAGCCCTTTGCTTTCAGCAAACTTTCTACAACTTCCTTCAACTGCAGATGAAAACCATACATTTCATAAAATATTTTATTGCAACTTCTAGCTAGGCTAGAAAATACTGCAGAGTCATATACTGCTCTGAACCCAAGCTGCTTTTTCTGTTGAGACCAGAAAGCTAAGAGGAAACAGGCTCAGTCATCCACAGATTAAACTGCTACACAAAATAACCAAACCAAAAGAGGAACCTAAGCCCAGGCTATGTCAAGAATGAGCAGTGCATGTATTCAATAACAGCAATGGTGTGCCTAACCTTTGAACACATAGGTTGCTGAGGGAAAACTATCCTTAACCTAATTAACTGCTCCACAGTTGCCAGGCAAGAATTTATTCCTTGGGAATATCTGGACCTACTTCACTTCAAATTCTTAGTATCCATCCAGCCTCAATTTAATATTCCAAGTTTTATTTTATTTTACACAAAAACTCCAATGACTTTTTGTTTGGTTTTGGTTAAGCATTTAGAAGAAGAGCCTGACCACCTTTCTCAGCAGATTAGACAGGGTGTATTGTATGTGGTGTGGATTTTGTTTTTGCACCAAAAGTAATTTTAATTTGGTCACAAGGCAAAATTAAATTTCATGGGCTTTATTTATCAGTTTTCTTGAAAAAAAAACTGTAGGAAATAAATATTCTGGATTTGATTACTGTAATTTGAAAAGCCCATCACAAAAAAAGCTCAGATGCTCTTCAAGGAGTGCTTATATAAACATGATCTGGAAAGTCCTGAATTGTGTGCTAAACAACCATAAGAATCAGCTAAAATCAGAAAAAGTTAAGAAGGGGATAGAATACAGGATGCCAGGAAGGAAGGATGGAAGGACGGACGGAAGAATGGACAGAAGGAAGGATGGAAGGATGGATGGATGGATGGAAGGAAGGAAAGGAACTGAAAGCAACAAATTAAATAAAAACTAAAAACCAACCCTTCCCCCCTTGTTCTAGTATCTGGATTAGTTAAAAAAGAAATTCTACTGAGCTCGGTTGTGAAATGCAACCTAAATCATATTAGGTTACCTTGGGGTTCTGTTTTTTGTTTTCTGTTTTCCTCTCACCACAAACATGGATCCTTCATTCATGTGGATATTTGGGCAGACTACTGAGGCTGTAAAATCTAGATACCACTTTTGCAATATTACAATTACTTAAACACACTTCTTTCCTTACTTCTCCCTTTCCCCAATAAAAAGATCTTGAATATTTTAAACTAGTTGCTGCAATGATATCCAGTCGTTAGCACATGATCAAATCTGTAAAAGGTTTTAAGAATACAAAGAAACTTAGTTTGTTAAAATGAGGCATCCTCTATTGTTTTTTGTAATGTACCCTGACTGCTCCTGAGTAAGAACGGAGCTCGTCCTCCATGAGATAAGGCTATATCCTCACTTGTTGGTGAGACCAAATTCTACCCTTAGAAAATACCAAATAAAATTACAGCAAAGGTAGTGTTACAAAGTAATTAACCGAAGCATTTCTGAAGGTAGTGTGTGCACATTTTCCACCTCCTTTCCTACTGGGTGAGCACTAAACAGATTGCTGATTTGTTAAGTAAATTTAATAGAAGAAAATCATAAAATGTAAATTGACCTAAATAATTACGTATCATTGAATAACCGATTTTTTAAATTCAAAGGTTCAGTGTTCCTAGGATTTTTTTCTTTAATCCTTCAATTAGTTGAAATGTAGAAGAGAAACATGAATGATTTTATAAGATGGCTTTCCAATTTGTGATGAAAAAGCTCCCAGTATGACAGAGGTGGTTTCTAAGGGGGCTTTGTTCCTTTTTTTTTTTTTTTTTTTTTAATAAAGGCAAGTATAACTTAAAAAAAAGAAAGAAAAGCATGCAGGCTCTACAGGCAAGGAGTCCACTTCCATGTATCTGTTCTCTGTGAGGTAACTCAATTCTCTTTTGCAGAGAAACATGCAAAAAGGCCAAACAATATCCCGAGCCATACTGCACATGAAAATTTTAAAATATGCAACATTCAGAATGCACCTTTCACCTCTGTACACACAAGTCAATGCAAAATCTGCAAAGAAACAAGTGTCACAGTAAATGAAGTTAGGTGTAAGCAATGACAGCTGAACAATGCAGTAGTGCTCACCCAGTTTGTACAGTAATTGGCACTCTACAGTATTCCTACTCATTTTTTGATTCATTTGCACTTTGTGCTGCCTCTCCCTGGGGATCTAATTCAATCTTTACAGAAACATCTGGCCCCTCCGACCTCATTAATTTCATCTTTTTCTTTGGAGGGTTTTTCAAAGTGCCCAGCCTCTCCTTTACTTTGTACTCCAGTGTACTGTGGGGAATCCCATAAATACTCTGAGCTTTGGAAACACTCATTTTTCCACTCATAACCACTGAGATTGCTTCCTCCAGTATCTCACTGTTGTACTGTCTGTAACGCCCTCTTTTCTTCCGAGGCTGCTTGGAGCCAGGGTCTCCTTCTTGATCCGATGTGGGATATGGCTGTCCAGAGGTAGACTGCTCAGCATCTGAGCCCCAAGAATCGGGTCCAGCATCTAACATGCTTTTTCTATTTTGTTTTGGAAGAATAGCCCTTAACTTTTTACTAAGCGCGCTCTCCGTTTGTGAACCCATTACCAAAGAGCTATAGCTGTACTGATCACCAGTGCGAGACTCCCAAGAAAGATCCATTCCTCGAACTTGTGGTATCTTTAAATCTACAGGAGATGCATGGCTCGCATCCTTTTTTCCATCTTGTTTTGCTTGAAGTGCCATTTTTGGAAAGGCAGAGTTTTCTGCAAGAAAAGGAAGGTCACTGATGTTGCTGAGTGCACCATTTCCCCTGAACTTCATACGGCTGAGGTTGAACTCATAATGTGGTTTTGCCCAAGAGGCTTCCCTGGATAATATTAAGTGTTGTCCATGATTCTGTAATCCAGATGGCCCAAGGCTGGCAGCTGTGGACAATTGGTTTCTGCTCAGTAGCTCTTCACTAATCTGCAGGGATCGAGCCAATGGAACTTTGAGTGATGTGGAGTGTCCAAAACCTTCCCTGGTTCCATCCTGTAAGCTTCTTGGAGGTACCCCATCACCACTCCGAAGTCCGTCTGGGCGGTACTGGCTGGGTCTCCCAGGTCGCCTAATTGGATGGAAGGAAACTGATGTGAGCAGGACTTGCACAGGTAGGGAGGGATGGGTGAGGGGACCACTCCTTTATTAGAAGGCCTTGCTTGGGTAACATCACTTTGTGTTATTTATTTATTTTTCTCTAAAATTAAAAAAAAATGGTCTCGGCAGTTAGTTTTAGAACTTGTTCACAAAAAAAGAAAAAGGAAAAAAGAAAAAAAAAAACCCAGGAGCTTTTTGGGCAAAGAAAAATTAAACCTGTCAGCTGGTCTCTGGTTGGGTTCACAAATTTTCGGAGAAAAAGTTTCGCGCAACTGTCTGAAAATAGCACCTTAATTATTAATTACAAAGTAATCATCAAGTCTCTCCATAGATCTACACAGATTTGTGTTACCAATGTGACGTTACCACTAAACAAGTACAGTAATAAAAGAGTAAGCCAAATTATTTATTTTAATGCAACATATTCAACATTCATGACAACCAGCTATAAAACTGGAACCATTTACAGTGGTGGAACCCATAGGTAAACTGCTCATTTATCCCACAAACAAGTTGATGTTCATTATCAAAAACCAAACATGTTCAAATAACATTTCTTATTTTGCTTGGGAAAAAAAAATATGGCTACCAGCCCCAAGGGGGGGAAAACCCAAACCAAAACAAACCAAGATACCCATCGCATTATAACTTACCACACTTCTTCATTTTAAAACACTATTAGTTGCAGACACATGAGTACCACTAATTTTCCATTTGAAGTAATCCAATCTTTAAAGAAACTGCCCTTTATTTTCCCCAAACTTTATTCCTTAAGTTCTATTCAAAGTAATTACTGTCAGAGGTATGCAAGCAATTTATAGCAGTTTTCTTTAGTTAAAAGTGTCTCTTCTTAAAATATCAAACATCAATTTTGAAATTTTAAGTGGATAGCTTTCAAATAATGTTTAAAAAGCCAACTACTTACACAAAGTTAATTCATAAGGTTTCCATTTTCACAACAGATAAATATTACCAATGATAAAACTGGCAACTGGTAAAGCATGCCCAACGGTAATAATTACATTTACTAGGCACAAAAGTGGAACTTTGAAGAAATAATGACAAACCACCTATATTCTCCAAAAGTCTACAGGGATTCTGTGCTGTTATCAGTAAATAACATAATAAAAATAACAATGAATATTCAGCTAAAAGACGGGCAGTCTTATCGGTGCTTTTGTCTTCCAGAAAACAATACCACATAAAAAACACTTTCCATTCAGAGGGGTAAACCACAGCAACTTCAACCATATTATGCATGGACTTGGTGGCCATTATTAAATCTTAATAAGCAAGGGATTCATTTATGCACACCACATTTAGGATTCTCCTACATGTGTCCTTAATCACACAATTCAAGTTTTCTGATATACAAATGGAACCCAATGATTTGGGACCACAAAGACTTGTATCTAATAGAAACTATAGTGAAAAGAAGGGCTTAAGAAAAAAAGATTTGTAAATTATGCAAATTGCATTAAATCAATAAGTTACTTTTAGACTGAATAAAAGGAGGAGAGAAAAAGAAAATGATGGAATTTTAGAGAAAATAAAGGCAGCATTTTAGGAGGCAGTAAAGGAATTCTTTCATTTGAAGGTAATTAAGAGTAAGTTGGAAAAGGTTAGTCCATTTATTGTGTACTTATTCCTTTAACATCTAAACAACTTCCCTATGTTGGCACTCTAAAAGTTAAATAAACCTACATACTAACTAATTTAACTTACCAAAGTTACTTTTCATATATGAAGTTGATTTTTGGTTACAATACAATTTTATGGAAATCCTTCCCAATATGGTATTTAAATGACTTCATAAACACCTGACTTTTCTAAATGGCTTCTATGTCCATGCAGAGAGAGAATTAAGACAATTCTTACACTATAAAATTAGGTGGTCAGAAAATTCACTTTAATTTGCTAAAAGTTATCAAAACTGAGCATGTAATAATGTCTTGGCAGCATAAGATGGTTATCCCAACATCTATAGTCTTGACCACTTAAAAAACAAAAAATACATACGATTACATTTCTGAACTGCCACAGAGTTAAAACTGCAGTTCAAATCAACAAATGAAACCAAATCAAACCAAACCAAACCAAAACAAACAAGAAAAAAATGAACAGCCCCCACATACCCACACACTCCACTAGAGACACCAAGTTAAATACTGGAGCCCAATTTTCATTCAACAACTTCAGCACACATAATACTGCCTTACGTCTGAACCCTGGAATTATTTAGGTTGGGTTTCCCACTCTCAAACACTCAACAACAAAAAGGCCAAAGACATTCTTGCCATATTTTCATTCACTCACTATTTGAAGTGATCTGGCAAAACTGATCTACCCTAGTCAATTCTGGACTTTACAGATTGTGCTTTTACTTGAGAGATGGACTAAGTAATTTACTAAAGGCCCACTTACAAGAGTGTTACTTTGAAGACTTAATTTTTAAAACATACAATGGAGATCTGCACCAATCTCTGATAAATTGTCCCCTATAAAACTTGGAAGGCTACAAATATTTTCCCTTACCCGTTCCCTTGAGTACTGGAGCAGCCTGGAGAATGGCTCAGGGAAGTGCTGCCAGCACACGGACTTTTCTTAGTGGACAGATCAAGTACACCGTCTGTAGAGACACAAACACACACCTGAGGATATTAAAAACTAGGAACAAATGTGGGCTAAATAGACCAAAAATGACAAAGCAATAGGCCTAGTCAACCATGCAGATACACTAGCCATATATGAAGTTATGAAGTCAATTCATTAACAGAAATCAGAATTATCCCCCCCACCCCAAGCAAAATTTGACCTAGTATCTCCAAGGGTTAAAAATTTTACTAGTAGGGCAAAAGAAAAGGTACAGCATATTACTGAAGATGTTAGGATATAGTGAGGTATCAGAAATCACAGTTTACATAGTATGAAGTTCTGTAACAGAACTATTAAACTCCATTTTCTGAATTCACCTTTATCAAAGCATGTGAGTTTTTAATGCCAAATCATACAAATTATAAAACCAAATTCCTTAAGAGCTAAGTCTACCAGAAACACTGTAAGTACATAAAAGTTGGATTTAGAAAATTTTATGTAACACAAATAATTTTAAAATATAAGTTTGTATGGTTAAATTACATGTATATACAAAACAGTCTGTAAGATGAATCAGATGTTAACTGTTTATAATTCTTATGTGTCCTAATTACTGTTCAGACACATCTGCAAAAAACTGTATTTGGAGTCAATCTTTTGGGAAAAATCTGCAGAGATTCCTGCTATTTATAAAGGCAAGGTTTTTCAATTAATAAGCTATTACAAACTAGTGAGCATAGTTTAGGGAAAGAAAGAAGAAAGAAACAGTCTTCATACTGATGACAGCCTAGATGTTTTAGTCATCTTTTACTGATGCTAGACCATATAACAAATTCACACTATTAAAACATAAAATTAGAAGACCTTCTTTTCCTACAAAGACTTTTTTCCCCTCATAGACATGTCTAAAGAGGAAAATTCATCATCTGGACAACTTTTAAAGCTGCCATCCTGTCCACAATTAACAAAGCAAGCTAATACTCATTGCCTCTGATTTTCAGTTGGTCAGCAGAGAGGACTTTCTATTTAGTTATGTTAAAAACTGCCCCAATATAGAACCTACAAAGGACTTGTGTCCGAGGACACTGTCACTCCTGATTTCATGCTGTTAGAAATAAATACATGACTGAGTTTTGTAACCAAAAATCCCATACTCATACAGAATAGTGTTGTCCTTTAGAGTTACTAATATTTCTAAAAATATAGAACTGTAATCTTATAGAACTATAATCTTCTAGAACCAAGTGTCCTATTACACATCTTAACCCAATGAGACATCTAAGAAATAAATATACTGCTTAAAATATTTCCAACCAAAGGCAGTATTTAAAGATTTCCAAGTCTGTCTAATCAAACAAGCAATATATTTTAAGTCTACTTAAATATACTAAATATACCGTGACTTCATTGGAAACACTTGAAAGTTCATTTGGGAAATATTTTATAAATTTTATTTCATTAAAGACTATATACTATAATCTCATCATCTAGCTTAAATTTCTGTTGACAAGAGCATACCATCACCACAACATATCTCTTAAGCATAGCACCAACTAGAAGTTAAATTAGACTAGGTGGTGTCTTTTTATGTTGATCTCCACCAATAATACTTTAAATACAACCTCTATGCAGTCGTTCTCAACTGAAGTTTTTTAAGGCAATTTTTTGAGCAAGGAGTTTTTTTAATGAAAGCTACCAATCTCTGGTAAAGATAATCCTCGACAGAAAAGAAAAAGCACAGAAAAGCACAATTTTGCTTTTGTAAGCAAAAGTAAAAGTACACTGATCGATGTGAACATATGACAATGAGTTCTACTAGGAAATCTCTCAGAATTATGAGACTGTGATTGCTATTCATTACCCATAACCAGGAAAAAAGAGCTACTAATTCAAAAACACAGTCTTAAATAAAAAACTAAAGCCAGTCCATTAAGTATAAATCCCTCTTAAATTACTTACAATAAGCAGAGGAAAGTCCTTGCAAAGAGATTCTTCCAATGAATTAAACTTTTTGCAAAATGAACCTGGATTTCTCACCAATAAATCTACACATCTCATAACTTTCTGCACACTCTTAAGAGATTTCTATGACAAGGAAATCTCATTAGGATAGACATCACCAATTTACAATCTGTAACGGGTCAAGCAATGGCAGAATTCAAATGCTCACTTCATCTTTGTGAAATTAAAGGTAAAATGAGATCATAAGGCAACAAAAATATTTAATCTATCTAAGAGAGTAAAATTTTCATAGATTCAAGAAATAAGTGCTAGGCAAAACTGGTAACTTCTTAACCTTTTCCCTTAATTAGGATCCTCATCAACAAAATAAAATTACCTTTTGGAAATATTCTAAGGTTAGTTCATAATACAGCATATACACGCATGGATGTGTTTGTGTATTTATAAAATAGTGAATACACTGAACCACCTGGTGTGTCTAATGTCTCCCTCATTGTATCTAATCCCAGGAGTTTCTTTTTTAAAAATGCAAATAATACACAGTCTTGCCTTAGAATTTCATTTGCACAGTATAACTTCTACCTAATAAGACATATTTATTTCTCAGATAGGTGCGAATCCTAGAACACTGATGGATAGGGGGAAAACTTAATTTTTCATAGGGGTTTTACAAACAAGGGATATGGCAAAGCTTTGAAGTATAAAATACTTATATAAATATCAAGTAAATTAAAGATCAGCAACAGGGTGCTTGGGTGGCTCAGTCATTAAGCGTCTGCCTTCAGCTCAGGTCATGATCCCAGGGTCCTGGGATGGAGCCCCGCATCGGGCTCCCTGCTCAGCAGGGAGCCTGCTTCTCCCTCTCCCCGTTTGTGTTCCCTCTCTCACTGTGTCTCTCTCTGTCAAATAAATAAATAAAATCTTAAAAAAATAAAAAAATAAAAAAAAGATCAGCAACAAGTGTAACCACCTAACTTTCCTGGGTGGTACATTAATCATGACTACGAACTATTGATAGGTAACGTAGCCATTTTATCTCTACTTCTCTACCACTGCAGAGTCAGGAATAATTTAAGAATCACATTGGTTTTTATCCTATTATTGTTATTGGTGCCCTACTTGCCAATATTTTTTTTTCTCCCCAAATTAAAGTATTCTGATTGGACAGAGGAGACCTTGACATCAAACCATACCTTGTTCGCTAGGTTCTGACTGAGACTTTCTGACAGTAAGGTCCAGAGGTGAGTCTTGGTCAGCCATGAGAAGTTTGCTGAGCACAGGGTTCTGAGTAGTTGCAGCCGTGGGAGAGGTGGTGACTGGAGATGCTTTCGGCAGGCTTTGGTTCTTTGTGCTATTGGGCTGGCTGGGGTCCTGAGTAGAGCTATTTTTTGAGGTATATTCAGCAGCAAATTGTTGGATCATTCGCTGCATGATCTCACGGGCCACTAGGGGAATATTGGGGTCGGAGACCCAGGGACTGTCTGTAAACAAAGATTTATTTACTTTTAAATTGGGACAATGTACTTAAAAAAAAAAAAAGACAGCTTTTAAGCAAACATAAAATTTCATTTTATTTCTTTTTTCTTATAATGCAATACCCTAAAAGTAGTATTTCCTCTCAGAATTATATTTTTAATCTCTAAGCTTGAGTTTCAGATTTTTAAAAATAAAATTTTCATAAAATCATTTCTAAACACCACCCCCTCAATGTTATGAAATTAAATAAAGGGATAACAAATAGTATATCTTATGGGCAAGAATCACTTACCTGATACAGATATCTCAAACCCTTCTTTTATGAGATAATTACCTCTCTGTTTACCACCTACAGATCATTTCTGGTTTCTCCTAGACCCCTCCTCAGCTACCTCTTCATAAACTGTTGAAGAACGGATTACTTAGTTCATGACTGCTTAATTTACTTTCTGTTAAAGACCTAAGGCATATCAAAATTATAAAAGGAGATACTTAATATAAGATCCATGACAGACTGGGGCAATAGCCTCCCATTTTCAGGCTCACTAGAATCACTTTGAGGGCTTTTAAAAACAGATTGCTCAGTCCTATCCCCACAGTCACTCATTCACAGCAGTTCTAGGGTGAGCTCAAGGACTGGCATTTCCAATAAGTTTTTAGATGCAGCTGGTTGAGGGGTCACAATTTTCGAACCCCTAGGCTAGGAGTTTAAATGCCAAATCTCAAAAGCTTAAGCCCATATATTTTCTGTGAGTTCCTTAAATACACTTTACCAATCATTTAAACAGAATAGCTGGTGAAATAACAAAATAAACACCTACGTTATCAATTTCTAATCAATGTTAATTTTTAAAACATATGAATTAGTTAAATCATAGAAATTTGAGGACTGGAAGGGACCTTGAAGGTCAAATAGGGGGGAAAAAAGGGAAAATGTTTGGTATGAAAACGTCATCACATCTCCACCGTTACCACACTCTCAGGGAGACTAAGCTTCTCAAGAGCAGAGATTATGTTTGTTTACCTCTGTATACTCAGCACCTAATCTTGCCTAACATAAAGAATGCATTCATATTAGTTGAGTAATAAATGGATCAGTTCAATCAATCAATCCTCATCAAGTTTTTTCTTTAGACAAATGAAGTTTATGTGTCTAAAGAATAAGTGGCCTCTTCAAATTCGTATAGATGGTTAGTAGTACAGACTCCTGATTAAAACTCTCCCCATGATCTTAATGTTCCACCTGTAACCTTTACTTCCCCACCACACTTCAATGGTTTTAGAAGACAGTTCTCAGAAAACCTGAGTTTCCTTGGTCTTTTAAAGATTTAACTATAGAAAGTAAATTACTTTACCCATAATACAGTTGGAGCTAGAAGGGAATTAGGTTGATTTATAAATTTAGAGAAAAACTGACTTATTACTATTAAAATCTAAAATCTCCACAGTAAATACACACACATACCACCACCATCATCAAAACCTCATGGGACTCCTAAGAACAATTTTTGTTTCCCTGAAAGGTACCATTCAATACCAGAAGATAGTCTAAAATCAGAATATTTAATTCTCTGAAGTCTAATGAAGTTTGCTTTATCAACAGTAACATTTCTGTTCTACTAACAAGTATTTCTAACCCTACGTTTCTTCTCTATAGAGTATGCTAGGTGGTTTAAGAATTAAGGTGTTCAATTAGGTAAGATTCAGAAATTATTGAAACCACTGACGAGTTCCTTAAATGTTTTAATAAACATTTTAGCCACACACAGTTTAAATCTCTCTACCCACTGAATACTCTTATTCATATTCATTTCACTTGCCACTTAAGATCCATCCTCCACATAAAAGACTGCATGTAATTTCAAGTTTTAATATATTAGTGTATCTTATTATCCCCAGTAACACACAAAGAAGAAAGTGTCCAAATAGGAAGCAAAATGAGTTTGTGAGATGTCTGTGCTTAATTACATTCATAAATATAATTAAAGAGATTTCTTGTGAAGAGTTAGAGATTTTTGGATAAAGACCATAAATTACTATCTCTGAACTTTAAATGCTTGCAGTCTGTCTTGCCTCTTTTTTGAATGAAGACCATAATCATAAAGCACAACTCATATTCGCAAATTGATGACATCTCTGCCATCTGAATTTCTACATCTTTTGAAGTTTCCTGAACACATTTCATTCTTTCACTTACTTAAAACACAACTTCTATAAACCTAGATATGCCTTCAGGAACATGCACAACTGAGTAAAATAAAAACAACAAATCAAATCGAAATTAAAACGACAGGAAAACAAGTAAATGTTGCATCTCCAGCCACCTGTGTTTTTAAAATGCAAATATGGGGCGCCTGGGTGGTTCAGTCAGATGATAGATCATCGGACTCTTCCTCCCCCCTGCCCCGCCACCCACTCCTGTGCGCGTGTGGACATGCGATTCTCTCTCTCAAAATTTTAAACTTAAAAATAAAAATTCAGAAATTAAAAAAAATCTAACTTTCAGGAAAGTGTCAAATTTTCTAACACAAGTGACAAAGCAAGCTGAAAGAATATGATAATGACAGCTGTATTAGGTATACTGTTCATAAGCTGGAATTTATTACAGAGTCCATACCACAAAAGTCTACTTTTATTACCTCTATGTTCCTACTTAGCTTACAGTACCTTTCCATACTCAATTATTTAAAACATAAAATTTTCAGGGTGTCTGGGTGGCTCAGTCAGTTAAGCATCCAACTTTTGATTTCAGCTCAAGTCATGATCTCACGGATCTTAAGCTGGGCTTGAAGCCTGCTTAAGATGTTCTTTCTCCCTGTCCTTCCTCCTTCCTCCCGAAACAAAAAATATTCATTTGCAATACTTAGTAACAACTAAATCCAAATCTCTGAACTATTTATTTTAAAAAAAAAATCCCCTTCAGACTAAACTGCCTGTTGTATCTCTTCATGTTATACATTGTTGGTATAACGTGAAGAGTACTAATGGTCACCTTTGAGACATTTTCATGAAGATTAATATAGCATCTAAAAATAACAATATTAATGCATAAAACAAGGAGGAAGGAACTTCCAATAACAAAGCAATACTTCTTTTTTCTGAGCATCATGTGCCAGTACACACAACTTTACATACAATTTCAGAGGATTCTCATCTCTTGAAGTCTACCCTAAGACTGATTCGGAGGTAAAAATTCCCTCATGTGCCCAAAGTTTAAGTAAGAAAACTTGTAGGAATTTTAAGTTATTCCTACATGACAAAGGGATAGGGCCAGTAGAGAAAGCGGCTAGAATTCTCTTTAGGAATATGCTTACGATTGACCTTATTATAACTCCCTGTAAGCAAAGGGTACATGAAAAGTTCTTTCTCCATGTATATTAGGGAGAGGAGGAGTTCTTTTCAGATAATGAAGTTTGCTGCCTTAGACCCATGACTCAGTACACATCCTAAAGTAGAGGACAGCAGAGGAGCTGTAAAGATGTTTTATTTTGTTAATAAACTGACAGAATTGACCTATCATTTATACTTTAAACATGAATTACTTTAATAAAACAAATGTTTGTAAAAGTAACTAAGTCAATTACTACTCTGGACATAATTTTAGAATTCAGCGTACTTTAAGGGGAAGATAAAGTGGGCATGGGAGCCTCAGTTGGGAGCTTTAGGTCAGAGGGTGCTAGAGGGTATGAAAAAAGAAGTGAGGATATACTAAATGATTTAATTTTGCACAGGGAGCTGATGGAAGAAAAAAAGTACCATAGAAAACAATAATCTTCACTCCTTAATTTTATATGACACCTGACTTCATACTCCATTTTGAAAATACTGACCACATTAAGCAGAACATCAGCTGGTCTACAACTGTAAAGAACCAATAAGAATAGCACTTATCAGACTTTCAACCAGTGTATAGGCAAAAACCAACCTTCTAACTTTGGAGGGAAGGGGGGAATTCCCAGAAGAATGAGAGGTGTAAACTAGAACATATAAAGAAATATTAAAGAAAGTAGAATCATTGAGTCTGCTGGAAGATTAAATAAGGAATATTCAGGATTATAAGCACTTTATAGTAAACTTTTTTTAGAACCTCCACAGTAACCTCCATCTTGGAACTAGAAGAAACACATAACTAAGAAATACAAATCCATTCAGAAAGAGTTTCTTGAAGGTAAAGACTTCACTAGAATGGATAATGGAGGGAAGCTTTCTGAAGGTCTTGGCTGATGGCAATTGTGCTTTGTGAGCAGAGAAAAGAAATGTAAAACATGTCTACAAAAATTTCAAGAAGGAAAAAACTGAAAAACCTAAGAGGTGGAGCTATTAAATACCATCTGAAATATATGGGGTATAAGTCTTACTATATAATAATGAATTTCTTTCTCCAATTTTAATAATTCAATGAAATTTTAGTGAAATAAGACTATTTCAAGGAAAAGATGCTTACAAATCTAATTTTAAGATATAACTTCACATCTTTTTTCCAAATGAATTTCAGTGAGGAATTACGAAAATTTTATGCAGTTGATTTTATGGTTATTTGTGATTAAAATTACAACTGTGTATGACTATTTGTCTGATAAAATACTGTACTGCTGAAACCTTAGAATTTTCAGATGTTCATAATACTTTCAGGAACTATTTAACTAACAAAAGCTTATATGACACCATCACTTCAGAATGAAAATGAGGGAGAAGGGTTGCCTTACCTATTCCAAATTTAACCTGACCAAAGGAATATAAAGTGTATTATCAACAAAGAAAAATATTTTTTAAAGTGACCTTTAAAAAGTGACATTAAAATTAAGGAAACTGATATAAGACAAGCAGATATTAAATGCCATTCTTTGCTAGAACTAACCTTTTCTATAAAAGACTGCATTGAGGAACTCTTCTGCTTGTCTCTCGAATCGAATGATTTTTGCTTGCTCTTGTTTAAGCAGAGCTTCTTGCCCAGCTCCCGAAGCTGGTTCATCCAGACCGACTAAGTGTCCCTGTAAAAATATTTGGTGAAATATTTGCACAGAAATCTTTCCCCATTCAGCATCAAAACACAGATGCAAAATCAAAGACAAATGTTAGTAACAGGTAAGACAAATCAATTTAATACAATTAAGATATTTTAAAACTTCCGATCAGAATAAAATTTATCTCCACAGAAGTATAAAAGCAAAGTGAATGTAAAAATACACCTTGGGTGGTTTTTATTTATCTTATGAATTATATTTAAAATTTATAGATAAACTCTAATTAAACTAATACTACTAAAGGAAAATTCTTCTTGAGCATTCAAATATATTAGTTCTTATTATACTACATAGCAAGAGTTCACACACAATTCAACTCAAACAAAAAGATACCTTAAATCCTAAATATTATTTGAGAATCATGTTTGCTCTACAAGTTCAAGGTGTTTTTTCCAGGCACAAAACAAACATTTTTAAAAGGGCCATAAGAAGGGAAAACTCAAGGAGAATGTTATCTAAATTTATAATTCTGGGGCGCCTGGGTGGCTCAGTGGGTTAAAGCCTCTGCCTTCAGCTCAGGTCATGATCTCAGTCAGGGTCCTGGGATCGAGGCCCACATCAGGCTCTCTGCTCGGCAGAAAGCCTGCTTCCTCCTCCTCTCTGCCTGCCTCTCAGCCTACTTGTGATCTCTCTCTCTCTCTGTCAAATAAATAAATAAAATCTTAAAAAATAAAAGTTTACAATATAAAAATTTAAGTCCTGATCAAAAAGTTTCAAAATACTGAACTAAACTCATCCCAAACATTCCCAGAATCTGTTCTCAGACTGCAGGACCACTAGACTAGGTTGTTAATGCTTTGTACTTATTTTCACTCTTGTAGCTAACAGGAAACTATGATAATAGAAAATAAAAGTGTAAAAAAAAGCAAAGTATATTTTAAGTGTTCAAGTTCCAGCATATATAATTTACTTCAAATCACTGCAATGTTATCACCATGTGCATTTATTTACTATGTCATGGAAAACTTAAAAGTACTCTAAATAAGAAAATGAGGACATGTCTTGACACAATGAAAAGTAATAAACAAGACACTGAAAGACGATTACAATTCACAGTTTTCTTAAAGATTTCAAATACACCCAATGATATTTGAAACCAGCTTTTTATGATTGCCCCATCATCCAAACTGGGTTGACACCACATTTAGCATCAATTATACATCACGAAGTTTAATATAAAGAACTCTCTCACATAATCAAATAATCATCCCACATAAATTCTATATTAGACTTATTAAGTCTGCCACATAAAGAAAATATTGTGTTATAAATCATTATAAAAACCTTTATTATAGTTGTATTTACCAACATTCTCTTTTGTGGCCTAAAGAAATTATTAAGTAACTTTTTAAAATGAATCACAAAATAATGTAATTTTGATACAGATTTAACGTCTAAAAGGTATTAGGAATAGGCATTAAAGAGTCCAATAAATCCTCAATTGCATTATACTTTAATGCCATTTCATTGTTCAGTGATTTTTAAAATGAGACCTTACATGGCATGAACTGTACTTAACTCCTTAGTCCCACATTCAGTGTTCAGTTAGACTTTGAGCAGAATATCTATGTTTATTTTTTATGTTTAGAAACACCTGTATCTTAAAAAGAGAATAGTTGAAGGATGAATTAATTGTACACAATGTAGTTCCAGTGAGTGATTCTACATACACATTTACAAAAACGTGTATTTTCCCGTTTTTATTTAAATTCCTGCTAGTTAACATACAGTGTAACATTCATTTCAGGTGTAGAATTTAGTGATTCAACACTTACAAACAACACCCGGTGCTCATCACAAAAATATGGAACACTTCATGAATCTGTGTGTCATCCGTGCACAAGGGCCATGCTAATCTTCTCTGTATTGTTCCAATTTTAGTGTCTGTGCTGCCCAAGTGAGCACAGAATATCTACATTTCAACAATGTTTAATGTTGCATTCAGGCTACTGTCTTATTTAAATAAACTCATAGCCAACTAACAGCACTCAGTAAGGGAGGTGCTACCTGTTTTTACTTGAATTAAACAATTTTAACCAATTTAATCAATCTAGACTCTGAAACACAGATAACTTTCAATTGGTTCACATTAATTATAGTCACACCTATTTTTGTTTTTTAATGGTTTTACTGAGATATAATGCACATACCATACAACTCACCCATTTTTAGTGTAAAATTAAATGTTTTTTGGGTAGATTCACAGAGGTGCGGGACCATCACCATGATAAATTTTAGAACATTTCTGTACCCCAGAAGTAAACCCTGTACCTATTAACAGTCAGCTATTCTCCATTCTCCCATTTGCCCCAACCCTAGGCAACCATTTTATTACTTTTTGTTTCTACAAACTTGCTTATTCTGGGTATTTTCATATAAATGGAATTGTGCAATATCCGTGTGTGAGAGAGAGAGAGAGAGACACTTCTTCCTCCTTCCTCCTGGAATGTTTTCAAGGTTCACCATGTACCAGTACTCCTTCCTTTTTAGTGCCAAACAATACTCCACTGTATAGATACAGCACATTTACCAAACCATCAGTTGATGACCATTTGGGTTTCTACTTTTTGGGTACTATGATACAAATAATGCTGCCTTTAATATTTGTGGGCAAGTTTTTGTGTGGATGTATATTTTCATTTCTCTTGGATATATATTTAGGAGCGGAATTTCTGGATCATGTCTACCATTCTGAGGAAGTTAAAAAAAAAAAGTTTCCAAAGCAGGTACACCATTTCATATTCTTAACAGCAATGAGGGTTCTGACTTCTCCACACACTCATGAATACTTGTTACCTTTTTGATTACATCCATTCTAGTACACAAGAAGTGGTGCCTCATGGTTCAGATTTATATTTCCCTAATGACTACTGATGTTGAACATCTAACTGGTCATTTAAATACCTTCTTTGGAGAAATATCTATTCATGTTTTGCCCAGTGTTTAATTGGGCTATCTACATTTTTAATGCTGAGTTGTAAGACTTCTTGATATATTCTGGATATAAGTCCATTATCAGATATAAGACTTGCAAATAATTTCTGCCACTGAGGATACTACTGTTAGCAGTACAAGAGTTAAAAAAAATTTAAGATATTTATTTAACATATATAGAGAGAGCACAAGCAGGGGAAGCAGCAGGAAGAGGGAGAGGGAGAAATAGGCTCCCTGCAGAACAGGGAGCCTGATGTAGGACTCAATCCCAGCACCCTGGGATCATGACCTGAGCTGAAGGCAGATGCTTAACTGACTAAGCCACCGAGGCACCCCAAAAGTGTTTAATATTAATGGATTTCAATTTATCTCTCTCTATATATTTTTTTGTCATTTGTGCTTTTGGTATTATATCTAAAAAACTAGTGGCTGGGCACCTGGGTGGCTCAGTGGGTTAAAGCCTCTGCCTTCAGCTCAGGTCATGATCCCAGGGTCCTGGGATCGAGGCCTGCACTGGGGTCCCTGCTCAGTGGGGAGCCTATCTCCTCTTCTCTCTGCCTGCCTCTCTGCCTACTTGTGATCTCTCTGTCAAGTAAATAAATAAATAAAGTCTTTTTTAAAAAAGGGAATTAAAAAACTAGTGGCTAACCCAAGGTCATGAAGATTTACTCTTATGTTTTCTTCTAAATGTTGTATAGTTTTAGAACTTACTTTTAGGTATAGGATCCATTTCAAGTAAATTTTTGTGTACGGTATTAGAAAAGGTCCAAATTCTTTTATCAAGAACCACTAGCCAGGGGCGCCTGGGTGGCTCAGTCCGTTAAACCTTAGCCTTTGGCCCAGGTCATGATCCCAGGGTCCTGAGACTGAGTCCCGCATCTGGCTCCCTGCTCAGCGGGCAGTCTGCTTCTCCCTCTCTCCCTGCCTCTCTAAGAAATAAAAAATCTTTGAAAAGAAATTAATCACTAGCCATAAATTTTACTTCTGGACACCCAATTCTATTCCATTCTATTACATTTCCCATCTGTAAGCCAGTAACACAGTACGTTGATCATGGTAGTTTTGTAGTAAGTTTTGAAATTGGGAAGTTTAAGTTCTCTCTTCTTTTATAAGATTGTTTTGGCTACTCATGCATCTCTTGAATTTTCATATAAATTTTAAGATCAGTTTCTCAATTTCTGCAAAGAAGGCAGTAAAGGTCTTGAAAGAGAATGCACTGAATCTGCAAGCTATTTTGTGAAGCAATGCTATCTTTATAACATTAAGTGTGTTCCAATTCATAAACATGAGCTTTTAGTTTATTTAGATCTTCTTTATTTCAACATTTTTTTAATTTACAGTGTGCAAGTCTTAAACATCTTAAAATTATTCCTAAGTGTTTTTATTCTTTTGGATGCTACTGTACATGGAACTGTTTTTATTTTCACGCTCAGACTGTTCACTATTTGTCTAGAAATACAACAATTTTTTTTTAAATGCTCTATTCTACAACCTTGCTGAACTTATTAACTCTGTTATGTAGATTCTTTAGGATTCTCCATATACAACATCATGTCATCTACAAACAGACACTTTTTGTAATTTGGGTAACTCTGGTTTTTTCTTTTTACTGCCTAACTGCCAAGGTCAGAGCCTCAGGTACAATACTGCATAGAAGTAATGAGAGTGGACAACCTTGTCTTGTTCCTAATCTTGGGGGGAAACCTGTTCAGCTTTCCACCATAGCTATGTAGTTTCATAAGTCAGGCTAAGGAATTTCTCTTCTATTCCTAGTTTGTTGCATGTTTTTATCACGAAAAGGTGCTGAATCTGGTCAAACACTTTTTGGGGGAGCATCCACTGTGGTGATCATATGGTTCCTATTACTTATTCCATTAATGCATTGTATTACATTAATTGATTTTGTGATGTAAACCAACCTTGCATTCCTGAGATATATCTCACTTGGTAAGGGTGTGTTAACAGTTTTCCTATGTTGATTGATTTGGTTTACTAATATTTTTTGACAATTTTACTGGTGTTGTTTGTATAAGTAAGTGATACTCATCTGAAGTGTTCTTTTCTTGTGACTTCTCTGTCTGGTTTTGGTATTCAAATAATACTGGCCTCACAAAGTGAGTAAGTCTTCCTCTGTATTTTAGTTAAGTTTGTAAAGAACTGGTATTAATTTTTTAAAAAATATCTGGTAAAAATCACCAGTGAAGGTAACTGGCCATGGGCTTTTCTTTGATGAAAGCTTAAAAATTACAAATTTGATCTCTTTACTTGTTCTAGGTTGCATTAGTTTCCTAGGACTATTGTATACATTACCACAAACTAAGTGGCTTAGAACCACAGAAACTTATTCTCTAACAGCTCTGGAATCTAGAAATCTGTAATCAAGGTTTCAACAGAGCCATGCTCCTTCTGAAGGCTCTATGAAAGAATCCTTCCCTGCTTTCTCCTAGGTTCTGGTAGTTTCCAACAATCTTTGGCATTTCTTGGCTTGTGACAATGTAAATCCAATTTCCACTTCCATTTTACATGGCCTTCTTCCCTGTGCCTCAGTCTCCAAATCTCTCTTCTTATAAAGATACCCTAACTCTAATCCAGTATAACTTCATTTTAACTTGATTAATTTGCAAAGACCCTATTTCCAAATAAGGTCATGTTCAGAAGTACCAGGGATAAGAACTTCAACATGTCTTTTTTGGGGGGTGGTTGGGGTAAGGGAGACATTTCAACCCACAACACAGCTTGGTTCGGATTTTCTATTTCTCCTTATGTCAGTTTCAGTAGTTTGTGTCTTTCTAGGCATTGGTTTATTTCACCTAAATTATCTAATCTGCTCATATATAATCACTTAAATTCATTGTATTTCTAGTCATTTCCCCTATATCATTTGTGATTTAGAATCTTTTTCTTTTGATCAGCCCGATAAAACATTTATCAATTTTGTTAGAGCTTTTCAAAGAGCCAACCTTTGATTTTGTTGATTTCTCTATTTTTCCATACTATTTCATTTACTTCTGCTCTAATCATAATTATTATTTCCTTCTTTCCACTTGCTTTGGATTTAGTATGCTCTTCTTTTTCTAGTCTTCTAAGGAAGGTATTGACTGAAATCTTTTTAAATATAGGCATCTGCAGCTATAAATTCTGGCCTAGGTGCTATTGGCTACAACTCAAAGTTTTGCTTTGTTTTAATTTATCTCAAAGTATTTTCTAATTTCCTTTGTGATTTCTTCTTTGATCTGATTATTTAGAAGTGGTATTTAATTTCCACATGTTTGTGAATTCTTCATATTTCCTCTGTAACTGATTTCTAATACCATTCCTCTGTAGTGGGAAAACATATTCTACATGATTGCAATCCTTTAATTTTTTTTGTGGTCTAGCACAGTCTTTCCTGGAGAATGTTCCATGTACAGTTGAGAAGAATGAGTATTTTTTGTTCTTTTTTTGGTTGGAGTGTTCTATATAAGTATCTTGTTAGGTCTAGTTGATATGTAGTGTATTCAAGTCTTCCTTCTTTGTTGATCTTCTGCCTAGATACTTTATCCACTATTGAAAGTGGAATATTACCATATCCAACTACTGTTGTTGAACTATTTCTCCCTTCACTTCTGTCACATTCCACTTGATACGTTTTGGGGCTCTGCTGTTAGGTAAGGATATAATTATGTCTTCCTGACAGATTGACCCTTTTATCATTAAAAAAAAATGTCCTTCTTTATCTCTACGTCCACTGAAGTCTATTTTCACTAGCACTGTGTAGTCTCTGATATAACTTCTCAGGGGATGCTGTCTTGAGCATGCAGTCTCCTTGTCCACAGGAATGACTGTGGGTTCAGTCAGACTCTCTGGCAATTTCTTTCTCAGATCTTTCCTTTAGAAGCTTCTTGCTGATCTGCCTGTAATAGTACCACACATCCAGCTGTTAGCCTCTACTAATTTGTTTCACTGGTGTGTTTCTGCCACACCATGGCGAATGAATTGTAGCACTCTCTGTTCCAATAAAAGTGGGGTCTCTTTGCCACTCTTTGAGGATTACTCCAATCCCAGGAGGGCTCTTTTAGCTATCTTTTTTTTATGGTTCTCTCTTTTCTGGTCTGCCATTCTTAAGTGGTCTGCCATTTCCCTTGTTGCTACTAGAACCATGGACCTACCAGCCTCCTCTTAATTGTTCACCACAAAAATCTTCACCATTTTCAACAACTTTTTGTAAGCTCTGTTTCAAATGAAGTCAGTCCCCTTAAGAGAGCTACTGAGTTCTCTGTTCTCAAAGACTGCCTTTCCCTCTGGAAGAACCTTTGTGCCACTGCACAGAAACTGGGGAATGGGACAATGACCCACCTCTCTCAGAGTGACATCTGTGCTTTATGAGAGGGGGTGCTGGCTGACTTGCCTCTCCTGGCATAGAACTTCTGCCTTATGAATGATGCCTGGCCCAAAGCTCAGTATTCTCAATCTGCTGCACCTGGAGTAGATGTCCACTCCTAGATGTTTACTCCTACTCTGAGTAAAGGATGAGTGAATGAAGGGATCACTAGGCTTTTCAACCTCAGCTGCCTGGAAGAAAGCATCTGCAACAAGGACCTTAGAAGGTATGAGAGAAGCCCACAGTCTGCTCCTTCTGCTCACAGCAGCACTTCCCTCAAGCTGAGCTCAGTGAGGTGAGTGAGAGAGGGTCATGGGTCAAATGCCAGAGTCCTATTGTTCCTACTGAGACTTAGATTTTTTTTGAATAAATGATTCTTCATTTGCTGTATGCCCTTAAGATAATTATTTCCAGAGTTTAAACGGTTGTTTTAAAAAAATTTTTCACCAGTCAAATGGTTATTTCGTTTATTCTTATCCAGAATAACAACAAAAGATGAAAAATATAACACAATATCACATACTTTTTTTGACTGCATCTGGTCACCAAGTTAAAAATTTATAGCAGTGATGTGGGGCTCTGGGGTGGCTCAGTCGGTTAAGTGTCCAACTCTTGGTTTCAGCTCAGGTCATGATACTGAGCCTGCATCAGGCTCTGTGATCAGCACAGAGTCTGCTTGAGATTCTTTTCCCCTCCCTCTCCCTGTGCTCCCCACTCTGCTCTCTCTCCCTTATAAAAATCTTAAAACCAAATTTATAACAATGATGTACAAACAAAATATAGGTCATCCTCCCTCACTGTACATACTATACACCAAAATTAAATGAACCAACAAGAACAAAAAAGTTCCTATGACACACAGCTAATAAAGTTAACACAACAACTAGGAGATATGAAAAGAGTAAATTAATGTCATTTCCCCTCCCTCATATCTGAATTTTAAAAGGAGTCATTATGTGTGGTATGGCCAAAAAATAAAATTATGTGACATACTTTTCTGTAAATAAAAAACCAGTTATTATCCCTAAGACCAAGTTGCTGACTCAGAACATAATAGGAATAAAGTTGGAGATATGAATTGGAACTTAAATCCCCTAGGAATTGCTTCCTTCAGAATTCAGGAATTGGTCCCCCTAAACTGGTTTGTTCATAGCCACAGGTGATTCTGTCAGAATCTACTCTGAGCTGCTGCTCCTTTTTTTTTTCCCTACTGTGAGCTTCTTAAAAGCATATATGCCTATAACATACTGTCAAAATGTTTGATTCTGTAGCTCTGCAGTGGAGAGTAGTCATGTTTTTTAAAAGGTCTCTCCTTGGGGTGACTGGGTGGCTCCATCAGTTAAGTGGTTGCCTTCAGCTCGGGTCATGATCCCAGGGTCCTGAGATCGAGCCACACATCGGGCTCCCTGCTCGGTGGGGAGCCTGCTTCTCCCTCTCCCTGCCTCTCTGCCTACTTGTGCTATCTCTCTGTCAAGTGAATAAATAAAATCTTTAAGGAAAAAAAAAAAGCTCTCTCCTTAATAAAGAACTGCAAAAAGCATCATCACTAACATATTTTAAAAATTATTATGTATTTATATAAGTCTTAGTATTTGAGAAGGCAAATCCCTAATCGTTATTCATATTTTCCAAAATGTCTTGGCCATTCTAGCTTTATTTTTTCAGATTATATTTAAAATAACTTAGTCAACTCTTTTCCCACTATCACCACTCCCCAAAGAAGACATTGTGGTTTTGATCTGAATAGCATTACACTTAGGAAGTATTTCAGGAAGAATGTAACACCCTTAAAAATATTCAGTCTTCTCTTTTAGGAGCTGCTTTACATTTATCCAAGTGGGCTTTAATGGATCTCAATTAAAATTCTGTTGTTTACTTACATAGTTCCCACATATTTATTACTTCACATTTTTACTGTCATGAGGAAAAGGACGTTTCCTTTATTTTCTAACTGCTAGTGCTGGCATAAATGAAGAAAAGTGAGTGTGTGTGTGTGTGTGTGTGTGTGTGTGTGTGTAAAAAAGTTAATTTTGTATGCAGCTTTCAGGGAAAAGTGTAGGTCATCTATTTTCAATTGCTATATTTTCTGGTAGCCTCGCAAGTTTGTGTCAATTTTCCAATATCCTTTTAAGGTAATTTATTTTAAGGGAGCTATGAAGGTGATAAGGAGAAGTAGGGGAACAGAAAGGTGTAGAAGCCAACACTGTGTGGTATGATGATCCATCACCCAAAGAACGAAAAGGAGACTTAATACCCAATGAATCGGGATCTTCAACAGAAAAGACCTCAAGTTCTTTATTAAGGTTTTGGTTATCTCTACCTACACAATCCATACAATATACTCTTTTATATCTTTTATTACCTTTTTGGGAATGGCAGTAAAACAAATATCCAAAAGATGTATTCAAATAAGTTTATACTTTTCCTTATAACTTAAGAGTTGCTATCTCTTTGTACTACTAGAAATGCTCAAAGGAAATTCTTCAGGCTGAAGGGAAACAATACTATAAAACGCTTCTGAGGGAAATTAAAGAAGATATAAAGATGATAGAGGGCGCCTGGGTGACTCGTGGGTTAAAGCCTCTGCCTTTGGCTCAGGTCATGATCTCAGGGTCCTGGGATCGAGGCCCGCATCGGGCTCGCTCTCTGCTCAGCAGGGAGCCTGCTTCCTCCTCTCTCTCTCTGCCTGCCTCCCTGCCGACTTGTGATCTGATCTCTCTTTGTGTGTCAAATAAATAAGTAAATAAATCTTAAAAAAAAAAATAAAGATGATAGAAATTATGATCATACACTGTAAAACTCAATGTTGCTAATATGGTAATTCTCCCAAAATTGCTCTACAGATTCAATGCAATCCTAACCAAAATTCTAAAAGGCTTTTTCAAAAATTGATATATGGATTCTAAAATTTATGTAGAAAGACCTAGATTAGCAAAACAAGCCTGAAAAAGAAAAACAAAGTGGGAGAAGTAGTACTATTTGATTTTCAGACATAAAAATACACTGCTCAAGACACTGCGGTACTGGTGTAAAAATAGACCTATAGTTCAATGGCAAATAACAGAGTCCAGAAACATACCCACAGGTATATTGTGAACTGACACAACAAAGGTGCCAAGGAACTTAATAAGGGGAAAGATTGCCTTCCCAACGAATGATGTTAGAACAACTGGATTACCCTACAAAAAATAATAAACCTCAACATTTAAGTCACACCATACAGAAAAATTAACTAGAAATGGATCAGACATCAAAATATAAGAGTCTGGGCACCTGGGTGGCTCAGTGGGTTAAAGCCTCTGCTTTCGGCTCAGGTCATGATCTCAGCGTCCTGGGATCGAGGCCCGCATCGGGCTCTCTGCTCAGCGGGGAGCCTGCTTCCTCCTCTCCTTGTCTCTCTACCTGCCTCTCTGCCTACTTGTAATCTCTCTCTCTGTGTCAAATAAATAAATAAAATCTTAAAAAAACAAAACAAAAAAAAAACCAACAAAATATAAGAGTCAACACTCACAAGCTTCTAAAAGGAAGCATGAGATTTTCTTGAATAGGACATAAAAATCATGAATTTTAAAAGAAAAACATGACGAAAAGTCTTATATAGAATGTATAAAGCACTATTACCACTTAGTAAGTTTCTAAAAAATGGAGAAAAGATTCAAACAAATGTTTCACATATGATATGTACAAAGACGTTCAACATCACTTATCAACAAGGAAATGAAAATTAAAATCACAGTGAGACACCACTACAGACCCACCAGAATGTTTAAAGTTAAAAAGACTAGCAATATCAAATGTTGGCAAAATGGGGAACATTAGAACTCTCATACATTGCTGATGGAATCACAAAATTGTTAAATTAATTTGGTGAGACATATGGTAGTATAAGGTTAAATATATAATTATAATACAACCCAGTAATTCCAATTCTAGGTATTTATCCAAGAGAGATGAAAATATATGTCCAAAGGCTTATATGTAAGTCTAACAGCCAACATCTGGAAACAATTCAGAAGTCCATAAGAAAGTGAACGGATAAACAAATAGTTACAGATATATGCTATGGAGACCTACTCAGCAATAAGATGGAATAAGAGTATATACAAAAATAATAAATATCAAAAAATTATACTAAATGAAAGGAGTCAAATATAAAAGACCACATACTGCATGATCCCTATTATATAAAATTCTATCTAGAAAAGGTAAAACTTGAGTGACTGAGTTGGAGGGTCCAGGAAAGGGACTGACTACAAAGGGACATGAGAAAGCTTTTTAGGGTTAGGAACTGTCCTGATCTTGACTCTGCTGGTAGCTATACAACTGTATACATTTACCAAAATCAATTAATCAGAACTCTTTTTTTTTTTTAAAGATTTTATCTATTTATTTGACAGAGAGACATCAAGAGAGGGAACACAAGCAGGGGTAGTGGGAGAGGGAGAAGCAGGGAGCCCGATGCGGGGCTCGATCCCAGTACCCCGGGATTATGACCTGAGCCAGAGGCAGACGCTTAACGACTGAGCCACCCAGGTGCCCCTAATCTGAACTCTTAAACCAATTAATTTTACTGTATATAAATATTACCTCATAAAAATCATTCAAAATAGGTTCATGGTATTAAAGATACAAGATAGTGAACATATCACTGATTTCTGGCACTTGAAATCAAACAAATGATGCTTACTTACATTTTTAGACTCATGATAGAAATGTGACACTTATTTTCAAAACCTCATATAAACTTCCTTCTCAAGCAAGCATATTTTTAGGTTGAAAAACAGTATTATTTACTTGCCATCTATTTTTTGCATAGTAATCTGGATATACTGTCAGTCACCATCAACTGTAGGCATTTCACTGTTTTTTACTATTTTTGCTGTATCTTAAGATATAAATCAAGATAAGGAGGCTGAGTCTTGCCCAAAAGCTGGTCTCTGATAATGAAATTGTATGCAGACTGGCCAAAAAAGGGGTATGTGCATCACCAAAAGAACCAGATTTCCCCCCCGACACACACCAATAAAAATCTACTACTGGAGCAGGGGAAAGACAAGATGAATGTAGAATATCTTGCTGTACCAGAAAGTAATTAAAGTGCTCAAAAAATTATGGGGACATGTCAGAAGAACACAGTAGGTGGGTTGAAGGGGCTCCCACTAATCAGATCTGGGACACTGGATGATATATTTGCAGAGACTAAGAATTTTGACTCCAAACTGACAGAGGGAATGGGAAAGCTCTTCTTCACAGTATAAAGAGTACTAAAAAATGTAGAGGAATAATAGAAAAATAACAATTTTCAAGCCATCAGAAAAATGAATAATTCCAGCAGGAAATTAACACCAATACCAAAACTAAAATGGATGAAAGTTTAGTAAAGAGATATTTACATAGTCTCAAACACAAATTACTTATTAATTAAAAGGAAGAAAAAGAACCACTTCAGTGGAGAAACCTAGTGAACATCAACCTTGTCAAATGATCAAAGTAAACACCAACTACTAAACTAACATTGTGGGGCACCTGGGCAGCTCAGTCCTTTAAGCATCTGCCTTTGGCTGAGGTCACGATCTCAGGGTCCTGGGATCAAGCCCAGCATCAGGCTCCCTGCTTGGCAAGAAGCCTGCTTCCCCCTCTCCCACTCCCCCTGCTTGTGTTCCCTCTCTCGCTGGGTCTCTCTCTGTCAAATAAATAAATAAAATCTTAAAAAATAAATAAATTTAAAAAATAAACTAATATTGTGTGCTTCATGATGTGATGCACTGACAAGGATACAATAGCACTTATTTAATACTCCTGCTAAAAGAGCATCACATGAATTTAATCATGAAGAAACGTCACAAAACCTAAATTGAAAGATATTTGGGGCGCCTGGGTGGCTCAGTGGGTTAAAGCCTCTGCCTTCGGCTCAGGTCATGATCTCAGGGTCCTGGGATCGAGCCCCGCATCAGACTCTCTGCTCAGCAGGGAGCCTGCTTCCTTCTCTCTCTCTCTCCACCTGCCTCTCTGCCTTCTTGTAATCTCTCTCTCTGTCAAATAAATAAATAAAATCTTAAAAAAAAAAAAAAGAAAGAAAGCTACCCAACAAAACAAATGACCTGTACTCTTCCAAAATGTCAGTCTCATTAAAAATAAGTAAATCTGGAAAAATATAATAAGATGAAAACAGAGAAGGAGGCAAACCCGTAAGAGACTCTTAACTACAGGAAACAAACTGAGAGGGTTGCTGGAAGGGATGGGGTGGGAATGGGATAATTGGGTGATGGGCTTTAAGGAGGGCACTTGAAGTAATGAGCACTGGGTGTTCTACGCAACTGATGAATCACTAAATTCTACCCCTGAAACTAATAGTATATGTTAATTAAATTGAATTAAAAAATTAAAATAATCAGTCTGAAGAACCATTCTAGATTAAAGGAAACTCAAGAATAGAAAATCAAATTCAATTAGTGATCCTAAATTGAATTTTGAACTAATTTTGAACCTAAAAAGTCACTGGAAAAACTGGTAAAATTTGAATGAGAGTCACAGATTAAATACCATATTGAAGTTAACTTGCCTGATTTTTGGTAAATGTACTGTGTAGTTTAGTAAGTGGATACCTTTATTCTTAGGAAATAGGGAAATGTACAAGGAAATACTGAGGAACAGCCAGGTATGAGAGGTATGATGTCTGTAACTTCTTCTGATATGGTTCAGGAAAATGTATGTTTAATGTAATAACTCTGAAAGAATGAGAATGAATAGGAAGACAAATGTGGGAAAATGTTAACAACTGGTAAATCTAGGTGAAGGGTATTTAAAAGTTTTTATACTATTCTTGGGGCACCTGGGTGGTGGCTCAGTTGGTTAAGCATCTGCCTTCAGCTCAGGTCATGAACCTATGGTATGACCACTCAGCAAGGAGTCTGCTCCTCCCTCCCCTCTGCCACCCCCCTCCCCATTTGTGCTTTCTCTCTCTCTCTCAAACAAATAAAACCTTTCAAAAAAAAACGTTTTATAATATTCTCACAACTTTTCGATAAATGTGAAATTATTTCTGGGCCACCTGGGTAGCTCAGCTGATTAAGCATCCAACTCTGATCTCACCTCAGGTCATGCTCTCAGGGTCATGAGTTCAAACCCCACACACTGGGCTCCACACTGGGTGTGGAGACTACTAAATTAAAAAAAATTTTTTTTAAGTGAAGTTATTTCAAAGGAAAAAGGTAAAAAAAGGTAGGGTGGACAAATGCTACGCCATACTTTTCTCCAACAAGCCAAGATCTCCCTTGTCTCTCCCATCCTCCCCTTCATAACCCCAGCTCTCTTGCCATTAAATTGTATCTGCTTGTGTTATAAGCTGCTCCAATACACAAAAGAAAAGCAAAGAGAATAATAAGATATGGAAGTTAACTTTCAGGCTTCTCTTTGTATCTCACAACCTGAAGAAGATATTCAAAAGAGAGAAAGACATTTTCTGTCAAGGGCCACATAGTAAATATTTTAGTATTTGAAGGATATATACAGTCTCTATTGCATCTCCCCCATCCCTTTTTATATAAACCAACTCTTTAGCCTGTGGGTTATTACAAAAACAGGCTGTGGGCTGGACTTGGAGACATGCCATAGTTTGCTGACCCCTGACCCAACTATCAGATTTCTCCAAAAACTGTAACAAAAGTAGTTCCACTAGTCCCTGAAATAGCAAGGATACTACTGAATAAATAAAGGAAAAAAAGTATGTCAGCATGCAAGTTTGATCTTAGGGGAATAGTTAATAAAATTAAACTTTAAACAAAATATAAAGATTAACACTTCCTTAAGTTTCTTTCGTAACCCTAACATTTGTCACCTTACGAGTTTTGGTGTTTTGGAGGGTAAGAATGAGGAAGGACCCTTCATTGTTGCTGATTTTCCTTATGAGAAGTAACACTTCAGAAAAGGAAATGGAATAAATAATGACAATTTTCACTTGGGAAAGGTAAGATGGCCTTCAGGAGTACTGATACAAAACCAAGGGTGCCTGGGTGGCTCAGTGAGTTAAAGCCTCTGCCTTCGGCTCAGGTCATGATCTCAGGGTCCTGGGATCCAGGCCCGCATCAGGCTCCCTGCTAAGCAGGGAGCCTGCTTCCCCTCTCACTCTGCCTGCCTCTCTGCCTACTTGTGATCTGATCTCTCTCTCTGAGTCAAATAAATAAATAAAATCTTAAAAAAAAAAAAAAAAAAAACCGAGGGGGTAACATTTTAGGACCATCCCTATCTAAACTCAAGAACATTCCTCTGTACATGTATTCTCCAAATTTAATTTTTTTTTAAATCATACAATATGGTATAGAAAACCTGGGAATTAGAAGCATGTGCATGCATGCCAAGTTCTGTAATAATTATGTTAGCAAGCCTACCCTAGTAGATCATGGGCCTGTAGCTACAGCCATGTCTGCTACCTATGGCTTACTGACATTTCAAGCAATGAACTAAAAAGAGCTGACAAGATGCAACTCATTGACTTAAATGCCACTCTCCTACATCTTATTATTTTAAATGCCAGCAAGTCTTAAGGAAAATGGTTCCACCATTTTAAATGCTCATATTCTTTAAGGTCAGTTATCTAAAAAGAAACCTTACTTCATGTAAATTATTGCTTTTTACACTAATAAAATAAAAACTGCTCTGCTTAATACAATTCTTACCATATGTCAATTTTGTTAAGCAAACCATCAAGCTAAAGAATAGGAAAAAAACAAAGTTTGAAGTTTGACTACACATCAGGAATTAAATATGGTATTCAAAATATACAACAAACCTACCATGAATGATTCTTATCTGTGTATCTAATTGTTATTACTTTTTACGGAACTTAAGCCAAAAATGTAAGTGGCAAATGACTATTATTACCACTACACTTAATTCACCAATATCTTCAGTCGGCATTTGCAGTAACAGCTTTCCTTCCCTTATACATGTACAGTCATTAAAAATATTAAAAGACAAATGCAAACCATATCCACAGTCAAGACCAAAGGTTTCTTATATTCTTCCACTGGATGAAAATTAAAAGTTTATACTATCCCCATTCTCATCCACAACTCAAGCAGAAAACTTCTGAATTTCAATCTGTTCTCCATAATGACTAGGGATGTCCCCAGATGCCCAAGACCATTATAAACAGAAGGATATGCATATTTGGGGCTGTAATAATATAAAAGCCTAGCTAAGGGTAATATTGCCTTTTTCTAAACTCTTATAGCACTTTATCTATACGACTGACAGTACCAGTTTTAAAACCTGTATTATAATTATTTATGTGTGGGGACACCTAGGTGGCTCAATCGGTTAAGCGTCTACCTTTGGTTCAGGTCATGATCCCAGGACTCTGGGATTGAATCCTGCATCGGGCTCCTTACTCAGTGGGGCCTGCTTCTCCCTCTGCCTGCCACTCCCCAATTGTGCACATTCTCTTTCTGACAAAATCTTAAAAAAAAAATTATTTGTGTGTGTACATATATTTCTTACCTCAACTCCTCCATTAGACTATAAATTTCTTAAAAACAGCATCTGTGGCTAAAACTACTTTTTAATCATTCACAGTACATTTCAACCACAGTAGCTGGTACTTCTGACATAATAAAAATGAAATACACAGCTACTGATTTTTAACTTTAGAAATAAGGAAATGAAAAAATTTTGTGAAAGAAAGAAAAAAAGGGCGCCTGGGTGGCTCAGTGGGTTAAAGCCTCTGCCTTCGGCTCAGGTCATGATCTCAGGGTCCTGGGATCGAGGCCCGCATCAGGCTCCCTGCTCAGCGGGGAGCCTGCTTCCCCCTCTCTCTCTCTGCCTGCCTCTCTGCCTCCTTGTGATCTCTCTCCCTCTGTGAAATAAATAAATAGAATCTTTAAAAAAAAAAAAGAAAGAAAGAAAGAAAGAAAGAAAGAAAGAAAGAAAAAGCAGACTAATACTGTCAATACTACCCAAACTATCTATAGATTTAAAACTTAACCATTATCAAAATCTCAATGGCATTTCTTTACAGAAATACAAAAATCCATCCCAAAATTCCTATGGAAACTCAAGGGACCCCACAGAGCCAAAACGATCTTGAAGAAGAATAAAGTTGGAAGCATCACACTTCCTAATTTTAAAACCTGTTAGAAAGCTACAGTAATCAAAACAATATGGTACTGGGAAACCTGGTTGGCTCAGTAGGTTAAGGGTATGCCTTTGGCTCAGGTCAGGATCCCAGGAGTCCCGCATAAGGCTCCTTGCTTGGCAGGGAACCTTCTTCTCTCTTGGCCTGCCACGCCCCCTGCTTGTGCGCTCTTTGACAAATAAAAACAAACACAAAAAAACCCAAGAAACAAAAAAACAATATGATACTGGCATAAAGACAGACATAAAATAATGGAATAAAAGAGAGAGCCCAGGGGTGCCTGGGTGGCTTAGCCAGTTAGGCATCTGCCTCTGGCTCGGGTGATGATCTCGGAGTCCTGGGATTGAGCCCCCTGTCGGGCTCCCTGCTCAGTGGGGAGTCTGCTTCTCCATCTCTCCCTCTGTACCCCTCCTGTGCTCACCTGTGCTTTCTCAAATTAAAAAAGAGAGAGAGAGAGAGAGAGAGAGAGAAAGAGCGCACGCACAGATATAAATGAGAGAGTGCCAAAACCACTTAGTGGGAGAAAAAGATGCTCTTCTGTTCAACAAATGGTGTGGGGAAAAATGGACACCCACATGCAAAAGCATGAAAGTAAATTCTTACCTTATAGCATACACAAAAATTAACTCAAAATGGATCAATGACTTAAGACTATAAGCCCTTAGAAGAAAACAGAGAGGAAAGGCTTCATAACACTGGATTTGGTAATGATTCTTTAAATGAAACCAAAAGGGCGCCTGGGTGGCTCAGTGGGTTAAAGCCGCTGCCTTCGGCTTAGGTCATGATCCCAGGGTCCTGGGATCGAGGCCCACATCGGGCTCTCTGCTCAGCGGGGAGTCTGCTTCCTCCTCTCTCCTCTCTCTCTGCCTGCCTCTCTGCCTACTTGTAATCTCTCTCTCTGTGTCAAATGAATAAATAAAATATTAAAAAAATAATAATAAATGAAACCAAAAGAACAGGTTTAAAAAAAAAAAAGGTAAAAATAGATAAACTGGACATCAAAATTTTAAAAGCTTCCATGCATCAAGAGTGTAAAAAGGTAACCTACAAAACAGGACAAAATACTTGCAAATCAATTCTGATAAGGGCTTAATATTTAGAAAGAACTCCTGCAACTCAACAATAACAAAAACCCAACTTGATTTAAAAATGGGCAAAAAAAGACTTGATAGATACAAAGAACATGTACAAATGGCCAACAAGCAAGTCAAGTCAGAATGGCTAAAATCAACAAGTCAGGAAATGACAGATGTTGGCGAGGTTGCGGAGAAAGGGGAACCCTCCTACACTGTTGGTGGGAATGCAAGCTGGTGCAGCCACTCTGGAAAACAATACGGAGGTTCCTCAAAAAGTTGAAAATGGAGCTACCCTACGACCTAGCAATCACACTACTGGGTATTTACCCTAAAGATACAAAGGTAGTGATCCTCAGGGGCACGTGCACCCGAACACTTATAGCAGCAATGTCCACAAATAGCCAAACTATGGAAAGAACCTAGATGTCCATCAACAGATGAATGGATAAAGAAGATGTGGTATATATATACAATGGAGTACTACCCAGCCATCAAAAGAAACAAAATCTTGC
>LNAC01000020.1:6426297-6471515 GCA_002007465.1 Ailurus styani | reverse complement strand
CGTGGGGGGTAGGGAGGGAAAAATAATGAAACAAGATGGGATCGGGAAGGAGACAAACCATAAAAGATTCTTAATCTCACGAAACAAACTGAGGGTTACTGGGGGGTGGGAGGGTAGGGATAGGGTGGATGGGTTATGGACAATGGGGAGGATTTGTACTATGGTGAGTGATATGAAAGATGTAAGCCTGATGATTCATAGATCTGTACCGCTGGTGGGGGGAAAAATGCATTGCTAGTAAAGAGAACAAAACTGGAGGCCTCACACTTCCTGATTACAAACAAAATGACAAAGCCACAGTAACCAAAACAGTATGGTATTGGTATAAAAACACACACATAGATCAGTGGAACAGAACAGAAAGCCCAGAAATAAACCCATGTATATACAGGCAATTAATTTACAACAAAGGAGCCAAGAATGTACCATGGGGAAAGGTCAGTCTCTCCAATAAACGGTGTTGGGAAAACTGAACAGCCCACATTACAAATAAATGAAAACTAGACCACTGTCTTACACCGTACATACAAATCTCAAAATGGATTAAAGACTTATACATAAGTCCTGAAACTGTAAAACTCCCAGAAGAAAATATAGGCAGTAAGGTCCCTTGACATCAGTCTTTGGGATGATTTTTTAGATTTAACACTAAGAGCAAAGGTAACAAAAGCAAAAACAAAAACAACAAAGAACAAAACACCAAAAAAAACCCCACAAAAAACCCAAACTGTATCAAATAGGCTACATCAAACTATAAAGCTTCTGCTCAGAAAAGAAACTATGAACTAAGTGAAAAGGCAACTGGCTGAATGGGAGAAAATATTTACAAATCACATTATCTGATAAGGGATAAGAAATCGATTAAAGGGCGCCTGGGTGGCTCAGTGGGTTAGGGCCTCTGCTTTCGGCTCAGGTCATGATCTCAGCGTCCTGGGATCGAGGCCCACATCGGGCTCTCTGCTCAGCAGGGAGCCTGCTTCCTCCTCTCCCTGTCTCTCTGCCTGCCTCTCTGCCTACTTGCAATCTCTCTCTCTGTGTCAAGTAAATGAATAAAATCTTTAAAAAAAAAAAAAAAAAAAGAAATCGATTAAAAATGGGCAGAGAATCTGAATAGACATTTCTCCCAAGACATACGGATGGGCAACAGGTATGTGAAAGATGCTAAACATCATGAACCATGAGGGAAATGCAAATCAAAACTACAAAGAGGTATCACCTCACACCTGCTAGAATGACTATTACCAAAAAGGCAAGAAACAAGTGTTGGTGAGGATGTGGAGAAAAGGGGATCCTTATGCACCGTTGGTGGGAATGCTAACTGATGCAACCACTATGGAAAACAGTATGGAGGTTCCCCCCAAAATAAAAAATAGAACCATATGATCCAGCAATTCCACTTCTGGGTTTGTATCCTACGAAAAAAAAAAAAAAAACTAACTTAAAAGATTTATGCACCCCTATGCTCATTATATTATTTACAATAGCGAAGATATGGAAGCAACCTATGTGTCCACTGACAGATGAAATGGATAAAGAAAATGTGGTCTAGGGATGCCTGGGTGGTGCAGTTGGTTAAGTAATTGGTTAATGGTTCAGATAGTGATCTTGGGGCCACTGGATTGAGGCCCATGTCAGGCTCCACACTCAGTGCATGGTCCACTTAAGACTTTCCCTCCCTCTGCCCCTCCCCACTGTGTTCACGCTCTCTCTCAAACAGATAAAACTAAAGAGAAAAGAAAAAAGAAAAAGAAAAAATGTGGTCTATATAACTACACACAATGGAAAAGGCACAAATTCCAATTACATTTATAAATCCTGGGGAGGTAATGTACAACGTGGTGACTATAGTTAATAATACTGTATTACATATTTATAAGTTGCTAAGAGAGTAAATCTTAAGAGTCCTCAACAAGACAAAAAAAAATTGTAACTATGTATGGTGATGGATGTTAACTACGTAACTGTGTGGTGATCATTTTGCAATATATATAAATACTGAATCATTGTTATATAGGAGAAACTAATTATATGTCAATTATATCTCCATTTAAAAAAAAAAGAACAAAGAAATGGTTAAATAAAAAGGCACTGCCAGAAGAGGCAAATCTTATTTTCTTGAAAGTATCTTTTTTTTTTCTTTTTGCTCACATGACTAGAAAACTGCCAGTAGCAGTTCAAATGAAGAGTACAGTTACTAAAGCCTATTCCTCCCTTATTGTCTTTTTAAACATCACCTTCATATCTGAACTCCTCACTTTACTTTGCCCTCAGTGTGGGCCAATCAGTTAGCCAGGGTTCTTATACTTACGTATTCTTGCCTCATTTATTTCCTGCCAACTGTTAACTCCTATAGTTATACTGACTGTATTCTTATTTCAACAGGAATCTCCCATTACTATTCAGTAACTAATTTCTTGTCAATTTTCTTCTTCTTTTCTTTAAGACTTTATTTATTTGTCAGAGAGAGAACGCACGCACGCGAGCAAGACAGGAGGAGGGGCAGGGTGAGAGAGGGAGAAGCAGGCTCTCTGGTGAGCACGGAGTCCAATGCAGGACTCATCCAAGGACCCTGGGCACTGAGCCAAAGGCAGACACTTAATTGACTGAGCCACCCAGGCATCCCTTTGTTGATTTTCTTACAATCCTGACTTCTTCAACTGTTCCCACCTTTTAATAACCTTAATTTCTTCCTTTATTCTAGCTTCTTTTCTTCCACAGGTATAAACGTTACATAAGTTTTCTCCTGCTCCCCACAAAACCTTTACTTAAACAAACTGCCCATTCTTTCTCTGGTCCTGTTCTCTCTTATCATTCCTGTCAGTGACAACTTTTCAAACTAGTAGACTATATCCATTTCTTACCTCCCACAACATCTACTTATTCATTAACTTTGTCAGACTTATAGCCTGGCTCCTACAGCCAGTATTTTTGAGAAGCTATTCTCTTTAAGCCCACTGTAGTATGTTTGGTGGTACTCGTCAACCCATTTAGGGCCCATCTGGGAAAAAAATTTTTGGAGAAACGGCACAGGAGTCCATATTAGTACAATAAACACAACTCATACTCATCATACAATAGGGGCCAGGGAGGTATCTGATCCAAGATGGGCAACTCCTTCATTCTATGACTCTATCTTCCTTTCAATCTGATTCTTCTTTCTACTTCCTAAAATGAAGGTCTTCAGCTCTTAGTATTTTGCATTTTATCCCTCACCAAAGATTGATCTGCTCAAGTATTCCAATCACCACATGTATTCAGAAACCCTACAAATATGTATTCAGCTCAGACGTCTTATTTCAACTCCTTTTCCACAACTCTTGTCCATAGGACACTTCCAATTAAATGCTCGCTTTCACCACAAACTGCTTTCTCTAATAACCTCATTACCCTCACTATAAAAAATTGGCCACCACACCTTTCCCCTTCTCACTTCTCAACTTCTATTAATTCACCATGCTAAGTCATCCTGCCTTGGAAAGCGTAATGTATCATTTCTCTCTCCCTTATTTATAAACTCATGTAATCACTCAGTTTCAACACTTCTTTATTCTAGATTCCTTACATACACACCTTCCTTATATATCTTCACAACAACAATCTTAATTTAGGCTCATTTTCTGAGTTATTACAAGAGCTTTCTCTAATTTTCTCACTATAAATACCTCTGCATTACAACCTAAAAACAAGTACCAAACCAATCACTCTAAAACACATAGCCTTTTAGGGTTCAGGATGTGTTCTATTTTCTTGATTAAGTGTCATCCACTTCACCTCTCAAGTGCTTTAGTATTTAAATTTTCTTGTATTACTGTCTTTTCAAATATTATATACCAGAATGAAGGAGGGGATTTTACTCTTAATGTTTCCTACCTATCTCAGAGCTTTGGTTCTGGACATGTCTGATGGATGATTTCTCTCTCAATTTGAATCTCCTTTAATTGCATTAGCTACCCATGGTCTCACCAACAGTCCATAAGGAGGAATCAGTGTTTTACTCTCTGGCCTACCACAGATCCAGACATCTAATAAATGTGCCGAATGATTACTCCGTTGGTTAACTCTGACCACATAAAATTTAACACAATAGAGATAACCATCGAGGGCGCCTGGGTGGCTCAGTGGGTTAAAGCCGCTGCCTTCGGCTCAGGTCATGATCCCAGGGTCCTGGGATCGAGGCCCACATCGGGCTCTCTGCTCAGCAGGGAGCCTGCTTCCTCCTCTCTCCTCTCTCGGTCTGCCTCTCTGCCTACTTGTGATCTCTCTCTGTGTCAAATGAATAAATAAAATCTTTTAAAAAAAAAAGAGAGAGAGCTAACCATCGACTACTGGTTTATTGAGACCTACTTGTTTTAGGGAAAAATCCAGAGATGAGTAGGAATTCAGAAAAAACCCACTTCAATACTTAATGGGATCCTGGACTGAGCACTGATTCACTGAGTCAAGTGGTTTTCCTTAATCTTTTAAAATAATCTATATAAAAGGCTTCTGAAGTACAAGGTTAAGTCTCACAATTTAAATCTGTAGAGTTAATGGAGCAATTAATTCATCATGTACTAACTTGTGGTATCCATTTAACTCTGCCCTGTATCTATTTAAATCTCATAAATGAGTAACCTTTAAACTTCTCATATTTGCTTCTTTCTCATCCCTAATAGATACGCACTACATTAATATTTTTCCAATGTTCCTTTCCTATAGTCGTACTATGAATATTTAATGATCTGTAGTAATCTGGGACAAGATGACAGACAAGTTATATCAAGCAGCAATGAATATACCCAAACTAATATACTAGACATAAACACATGTTGTGGAATATGATGAGAAAACAGGAACAAGATTCACCATTTGCTCTTACTATAAACTTTCAATGTGCTAACAATAAAAGTAAAACAGTTAAAAGGATGTATCTAAACTTCTAATTAATGTATACTCATGAACCAGAAGAAATTATGAAATGTTCAGACTAAATGCAACATGACAGATTAATGATAAATATGAAAAGAATCTCATTACATGATTCCTCAGCTAGCTGGGCAATGAAAGGTATCTGTATGATCTGGCTCTAAACTTATCTCTGGTTATATCCAAAAATAAATGTTCTGCTCCACCTAGGATATGCCCCTCTCATCTCTGCTTATGTATTTTTCAAAAATGCAGCTCAAAACCTGTCTTCTTAAAACACTGTCCTAAAATGCTAGTCAAATACTAAACTAACAGTCTTTTTTTTTTAAGATTTTATTTATTTATTTGACATACAGAGAGAGAGATCAGATCATAAGTAGGCAGAGAGGGGGCGCCTGGGTGGCTCAGTGGGTTAAAGCCTCTACTTTCGGCTCAGGTCATGATCCCAGCGTCCTGGGATCGAGGCCCGCATCGGGCTCTCTGCTCAGCAGGGAGCCTGCTTCCTCCTCTCCCTGTCTCTCTGCCTGCCTCTCTGCCTACTTGTAATCTCTGTGTCAAATAAAAAAAAAAAAATCTTTAAACAAGTAGGCAGAGAGGCAGAGAGAGAGGAGGAAGCAGGCTCCCCACTGAGCGGAGAGCCCAATGCAGGCCTCGATCCCAGGACCCCGAGATCATGACCTGAGCCGAAGGCAGAGGCTTTAACCCACTGAGCCACCCAGGCGCCCAACTTACTAACAGTCTTACAACAAATTTCCTTAGAGCACGATTATTTTAGATTTTGGTATAACATCATATCTCCCATCATCCCTAGTTAGTAAAACATCCATGCTCCTTATACTCTACAAGAGCTCTCTCTACTCTATCTCAGCCAAACAAGAGCAGCTATACCATAGATTTATTTATCACTTAGAATTAGTCCATTTTTAAGGAAAGTAAGTACTAAAAGCAATTTTTTATTCTTATCTCTCCAATACCCTCTCACTACTACTAGATTGACTCTTCATACTATCAACACAATAAAAGCTTCATAAGATGATTTTTAGTAGATAAAGAAATATAGATATATATGCATATATATTTAAGTAAAAATACACATTTCCTAGGAGACCTAGATGTAATGACCCTCTAGTACCAATAAAGATACCTAGTGCCTAGACCCTGCTTTCTTATACAAGTCTCTAAGTAAAAGAAACTAAGGTTCCTTGGAGAAATCCAGAGTTGAGACAGAGAAAGCAAAGATAAGTCTGGGATATTTTCTGGTGCCAAAAAGAAAAGAAGTGCTATTAAAAAATATTGTAGTCGGGGTGCCTAGGTGGCTCAGTGGGTTAAAGCCTCTGCCTTCGGCTCAGGTCGTGATCCCAGGGTCCTGGGATCGAGCCCCACATTGGGCTCTCTGCTCAGCAGGGAACCTGCTTCCCCTTCTCCCTCTGCCTGCCTTTCTGCCTACTTGTGATCCCTCTCTCTCTCTGTTAAATAAATAAATAAAATCTTTAAAATTAAAAAAAAAATTGTAGAAACATGTAAAAAAAAAGATGAGGAACCAACTTGAAAGAGCTCTTAACGGCCAAATCTAGGACAATTTGAACTATAAAATTTTTTAAAATGATGTAATGAATTATAATCCACAGAATAAGAATCCATGATTCCATATTGGTAGGTAAACAAATAAATACACAAATATAGAGAAGGAAAAGCTCTTCCTTAGAGTAGAATTCCAACTCGTAGAAAAAGAATAGAAAATCATCACTTGGTAAACACTAGGTAGTAATTTTTCAAGCAACATTCATCAATGGATGCTAAAAGTAGTATATGATGAGAAACTAGTACGATAAGAAAGATACTTACAAAATCTCAAACTACCTCTCCACAAGATATCAAGTATGAAAGGGGAAAAAAAAAGATACCTTACAATAGAGAAAACTGGAAGACATCACCTTAACTGATCAAGGTAAACATCAACAGGTATTTCCTGATAGGGTGCAGGATGATATATTATTCTGTGGAATTCTTGCCAAAAATGCATAACCTAAAATCAATCATGAGGAATCATCAGGCAAACCTAAATCAAGAGAACATTCTATAAACCAATGTCAGTATTCTTCAAAATTTATGAAAGGCAAAGCAAAAAATACTATTCCAAACTAAAGGAGACTAAGAATATAGGACAACTAAATACAAAGTGCGATCCTAGATTGGATCCTGAACCAGAAACATAACATTACTGAGATTACTGGCTAAATGTGAAAGGTTTATAGATTAAATAATATGGCATCAAAGTAAATTTCTTGATTTTTATAACTGTATTATGGTTACATAAGATGCTAACATTTGGAAAGTTTGGGTAAAGGGTATACATTAACTCTTTTTATTGTTTTTCCAACTGTTGTAGAAGCCTAAAATTATTTTTAAAAAGAAGCTACAAAAAGAATAAAAGCCTCATGAGTGAATAAACACAGATAACTGTGTATATGCTTGTCACATGTAAGCACTCAAAAGTTAGCTATTAATATAACTCGAGTTTATTAAACCTTATTTAGTAAAGTTACTCATTTAGTAAATATTTTACAGAGTGCCTCGTATGTGTCCAACAGAAAGAAGGCAGCCAGTGAGGCACATACTCACTAGTAGATTCCTAGGCATAGTTGAGACTGGCTACTTCAAATACACTCATGTCCATCTACATTCTGTTTCTCTTCTCTCTTTCAAACTGGGTCATTCCAAGTTCTACTTTAATTCCTGCTCTCCACTTTCTGTGACCCTGTTCCTAGTTATGTTATCAAAATACACGTGGGCGCCTGGGTGGCTCAGTGGGTTAAAGTCTCTGCTTTCGGCTCAGGTCATGATCTCAGCGTCCTGGGATCAAGGCCCACATCGGGCTCTCTGCTCAGCAGGGAGCTTGCTTCCTCCTCTCTCTGCCTGCCTCTCTGCCTACTTGCAATCTCTCTCTCTGTGTCAAATAAATAAATAAAATCTTAAAAAAAAAATACACATATCTAAAATGCACGCATGGATCAAATTCCAGCCATGTGACGTTAATAGTCTCTGAAACCCTTCCAATTTCTTATTTTTAAAACTAGGATGCCCTTAACCAACTTTATACAATTGTTGTGAGGATTTAAATGGAAACAAATAAAAGTAACTGGCATATAGTAGATGTTCAAAATATGTTACTTTCCTATCCCTTAAAATTTTTATTTTCTAACCACTATAGAATCTTGAAGGGTAGATCAACAATTGTTTTACTAATTTCCAAGTGAATCCCTATCCTATTTTCCAAAGAGATTACTTTGTATTTTTTACCTATATATTTTATAAAGTAAATATAAATAAATAGTATGCATTTAATTTATCCATTTTAACAGCTTTGGTATCTACTCAAAAGTCCAAAATGAAAAAATATGCATAACCTCCACTTCTTTCCCAACATTATTTTTGTTTAAGATTTTATTTATTTGACACAGAGAGAGAGAGAGAGAGAGATCACAAGTAGGCAGAGAGGCAGGCGCAGAGAGAGGGGGAAGTAGGCTCCCTGCTGACCAGAGAGCCCAATGCGGGGCTCAATCCCAGGACCCCGAGATCATGACCTGAGCCACCAAGGCAACCCCCAACATTATTTCTAACAGCTTTTCCAAGTATCTGGATATCTCATCATGCCACCTTCAAACTCAAGATTCCACTATTATGCTCTATGCTCCCACCTATTGGCTATTACCATACTCTGCAGGAATTTCCTCCTTTTTTGGATTCTTAAAGCCAGCCTTAAAAAGTACAAGCTTCAACCCATTGGACATATTTACTTCCACATTCTAGTCCTTTTCAGATGAGACGCTCCATGTGCCTTCAAAAAGTTTTGGTTCAATCACTTTAAGTCTAATACAATTAGAGATACATACTTGACAATTTACATCTTTTAATAAGCTCTCTACTTTTCCTATTTTCCACTACAGATGTTATGGCTGTCTTCGAAAAAAAAAAAATGCCAAAGATAAATAGTGAAATGTCTACTGGAAAATATTGGCTTTCCCAGAACTAGCTAAATTGTCAAATGGAAATATTCTTTCTAATTAGAAAAGCAACTAGAAATTGAGGAACAAAAATAATAACAGCTGTTTTAAATGCTACATGGTTCCATGCCTTGCTATTTCTGTCTTCTAAAAATACTCATAGAATATTTTACCTCATATAGCAATGGGAAACTCAATCAAATTACAAGAATATACTGTACTCAATTACTGAACACAGAAGGGCTTTCCTCCCAATCCTACCCTAAAAAAGGTAATAGCTGCTCCTTCTATTCCACCAAAATGCCTCTTAAATGACTTGTTCAGTAGTCATAATATGTATGCATGTGCATGCACATACATGCACACACACACACACACACACACACAGTTTAAAATGACCAACTTCAACCTCACTGATACTTGCTTAATTTATGGTCTTTCTCAAACCACATTAAATTTCAAAACACTCTCCACATCAATTAAATGATAACAGACCATCCTGGATAGTCACAATAACAACTTTTCATGTAGTAAGCAAGAAAAGGAAGCCACAAAAGAACACTGAAAAGCTCTTAAATTGGCTTTCAGATTTTAAAGCAACTTGCCAATTATGGTAAATAATGGTATAATGGTTACAAGGAGGGGTAACAAAGACTATACAACATGGTTCACAGTGTTCGGAGGTTGACAATGTACTTAAGAACGTAAGACACAAATAGAAAAAACAGGAACAAAATAAGGCAGACTATTAATTGACAAATAATTGTTATAGATACTACAACAGTGTGAAGGGCTGAAACAGCAGTAAGCAGAGGTATACCACTGATACTGATAGGCGGGTGGAAGCTTAAGCTAAGAGTAAGGGCAGGGGAATTTCAAGCTATAAAGAACAATTGGTATGCAATGCTACAGTCTAAGCAGTAAAAGCATGTTGTTTACTACAAACGATTGCACCAGTTTATCTGAAAGAAAACTGTATAGAAGATTTGTGGGGCATCATTAGAAAGAGGGCAGCTTTAGAAAGACAAGTGGACTGACCTGTGGAGTACTGAGGCAGAGAACATTAGGCTAATGAATCCAGAATACAATGAAAAAAGTCACTGGAAACTGAGTGTGGGATAACATTTCCACACTATTTGAGGAATGAGGGCTGGGGGGAAAGAGTTTAAACTTGTAGCAGTGTTTAAAAGACTGAAGAAAACTAAAAGACCAATCATGTTATTTCAGTAGTTGAAATAATGCTAACGGTATGAGCTATGGTAATGACAGTGGAAATAAAAAAGAATGAAACTCCGTATGAGGGAAGAATTTATGGAACCTGGTCAATGATCCTGTTAGAAGTATATGGGGTAGGGATTAAAAACATTACCAAAGCTTTAAAACAGGGAACAGGGGGGTGGCCTGGGTGGCTCAGTCAGTTAAGTGTCTGCCTTCAGCTCAGGTCATGATTCCAGGGTCCCAGGATCAAGTCCCACACTGGGCTCCCTGCTGAGTGGGGAGTCTGCTTCTCCCTCTACCCCTATCCCCTGCTCGCTCGCTCTCTCTCACTCTCTCTCTCTGACAAATAAATAAATAAAATCTTAAAAAATAAATAAATAAAAATAAAAGAGGGAACAGGGGCACCTGGGTGGCTCAGGTGGTTATGTGTCTGACTTTTTTTTTTTTTTTAAAGATTTTATTTATTTATTTGACAGAGGGAGAGAGAGAGAGATCGCAAGTAGGCTGAGAGGCAGGCAAAGAGAGAGGAGGAAGTAGGCTCCTTGCCAAGCAGGGAGCCCAATTCAGGCCTCAATCCCAGGACCCTGAGATCATGACCTGAGCCGAAGGCAGAGGCTTTAACCCACTGAGCCACCCAGGCGCCCAAAGCTAGAGGTTCCTGTTACTGCCCTTCTCCCTCTTTCTGAGAATCTTTCCCATGGAAAGAGGAGCACTGCTAGAAATCACCAAAGTTGAAGTGCCAATACACAGCTCCCATCTATTCAACAAATATTTCCTNCTGACCCTTGATATCAGCTCAGGTCTTGATCTCAGGGTCATGAGTTCAAGCCCAGCACTGGGATCCACGCTAGACATGGAGCCTACTTAAAAAAATAAAACAGGGAACAGAAGGACCATAAAAAGAAATGTAAGATAGGAAACCATTATTAGTATATATTTCCAACAACTGCAATGTTTCTAAACCAAAACTCCGTTTAACACAAAGCAATAAAAATGGAAACCCAAAGGTATAGCCGATTTCTACAATTAAATACAAACAGCATTCATGCTCAAATAGTATGAAGAAACATCTTATACTAAAGCATAAACCATAGTTTGCCATAAATCTACATGAATTAGTAACTACTTGATCCAGATCCATGTTACTGCTTTTTGTACAAATGACTCCCATTGCTTGAATTATCATGTATTTCATATTTAAAATACATCCAACAGTTTGAGAGCTAATTATTCTGCCTAGTGAACTATATAAATAAAGCAATGCATGTTGGGATATAGATTTCTCAATAGTCTAATCAACATACTAGAAACAGTCTAAATAGCAAAACTGAGTTACTGTCAAATCTTTTATAAATAAATATGGAATCATGCCTACCTTTTCCTATAAATCCTTCAACAAAGCAATCAAATTTTGAAAAAATAACTATAAAATACCACGCTAGGTAAGTTCCACAAGTTTTCTGGTTACCTTTACTTTATCTCTTCTCAAGCAACAGAATAGACAATTTTCATCAAAAGTCCAATCAGAAATGTTTTCAGGTTCACAGTCTGCAAAAACAGTTGGAATACTAAATTAACAGTCGAGAAAAGGAATTTTTTAGGAAACAAATGAGAATATAAAAAATATTTAACAACAAAAACCCTAAGTAGTAGACAGTTTCCCTGTTTCTTAAAATTCTTAATAACTGCTCACTAGTATATATACCTCATTAACACATGTATTTGCATTATCAACTAAACACGAAAAGATGCTTACAGCAATACAGCTTTAACTCACATAAAATTGAATAAAAAGGAGATGGAGGCTTAAATCACAAAAGTATCTCATATATGTCACCATAAGAATTTGAAATACCAAAAGAAAAAAGAATTGAATACCTTTAAATAAACTGAGATCTTTTAATAATGCAGGTCCAAACAGCCCTTCAAGAATACTTTCAAACCCTGAAAGGATAAAAAAAAAATCCATATTATAATAATACTCCCTATGGTAATGTAATATCAATCTGTTGCTGGAAAAACGATAGTATATTCTGCCAGTTCTCAAGGATCCCCAGGTTATTACTGAAGGGATGCTGAGGGAAGAGTGTCAATGACAAATTTAAAAGAAGCATTTGTATTTTTGTCCATGATTAATATTCAATACAAATTCAAACCACATTCAGAAACAATACAAAACAGACAACACTAGAAATAACCAACAATGGAAATTCACAGGTTCTCTTATCATTTTACAAAAATCCCAAATACCTCCTTACATAAATGCCCAAACTCCATTTTTAAAAAGGCACCTTTCCCAATAAAAGGTCAAACTGTTTCAAAATTTCCATAGCATTCTAGATCTAAATAGCATATTTCTGAATATCAACTAAGGTCATAGGTTTCTCAAGCTAACAGTTTTTGCAGAAGGAAAATCCTCACTGAGAACACCTTTATTACTAAAGAAAAAGGCCACAACATAGTATTTTAAAAGAAAAACAACTTTGTAATTTTTTCACATTGCCACAATAACTACTTTCTGGTTCTTTTAGGAAGGTAGAACCCACTAACTATACACACAAAAAACTCATATATACCTATACATAAATATTTAAAATGTTATCACCTTTTACAAGTATATAAAAACTTTTCTGATTTATTACACCTCAAATATTGCTGATCAACTCAATGAAAAACAATTTAAAAAATCCTGGCCATCTTGCTGTTTCCTATGGTTCATTAAGAGAAAAAGGAGGGAAAAGAAGAAAGGAATGAGATTCTACCTTTACATAAGAGAAATAATGGGTTAAGAGTAGTGGTTCCCAAACTATGGACCTCACTGGGAGCTCAAACAGTTACAAGGGGTCCATAAATCCATATGTACTTAAAGCAGAAAGAATATGTCTTGTGTATTCAGTGTATATGGTACTTTTCAAATGCATAAAAATGTTACTGTAATTAAGAAAATACAAAAAGTGTTACTGAATTTCTATTACTGTAATTAAGAGAAATACAAAAAGTGTTACTGAATTTCTAGTACGTACTATGTATTTTGGGGCACTATGTATTTTGTCACAGTCTATTATCACGTACAAGTTTATAATTTAAAAAAAAAAGTTACAATGGAGTATTAGCCAACAAAAAGAATGAAATCTTGCCATTTGCAAGGATGTGGACAGAACCAGATTATATTATTATACTAAGTGAAGTAAGTCGGTCAGAGAAAGACAAATATCATACGATCTCACTCATATGTGGAACTTAAGAAAACAGATGAACATACAGGAAGGAGGGAGGAAAAGAAAGGGAGAGAGGGAAATAAACCATAAGAAAATCTTAACGAGAGAGAACAGAGGGTTTATGGAGTGATATGGGGGGGTGGCAGATGGGTGAAGGGTATTAAGGAGGGCATATTTTGTGATGAGCACTGGGTGTTGTATATAAGTGATAAATCACTGAATTCTACTCCAGAAACCAATACTGGACTGTATGTTAACTAAATAAAACTTAAATTAAAAAAAAATTAAGTACTCTTATTGTCAAAAGGGAGGGAGACCCACTAATTTAAAATACTATATGCAGGTGGATACATATAGTCCACACACACAGTTAGCATTTCCTTACCACAATCACCATAAAGGGTTTCGAAGATAAAGGTGTAGAAAAGATGGTCCTTAGAAACAGTATTTTATCTCATTAAATAATGGAGAGAAGCCTGACAAGCTCAGTCAGTGGAGCATGAGACTCGATCTCAGTGTTGCAGGTTTGAGGCCCATGCTGGGTGTAGAGATTTCTCAGAAATAAGATCATAAAAAAATAAAAAAGATTGAAATTTAAGAATAATAATGCAGGGTAAGGGATTTTTTTTTGTCCACAGTATTAAGCCACTGTTTTCAAGAGAGTAATATGCAGAGTTTGCATTATCTACACTGTAGTTAAAGAGCTGATTTTTCTACATGATTTTCTAGATTCTAGATTTTTCATTTATTATTAAGGAGCAATTGTTTTCAACTCTCTTTAATTTCTTCCCATCAAAATTATTCCAAGGACATTAACAAAATCAAGTTACCCATTCAAGCAAATTGGAGTTATCTATGTCTGTTTACAATTTACCTACTATAATTAGAACATTTTCCACTAATTTACTATGGCCTCTCTTCCCCACACTAGGGAGGAGAAAGGGTTTTGAACTGGGGGTTTAGATGCTAGGGAAATTTGGTAAGAGAACGAAAATGGAATTGCTAGATCCTAGCTATCTAGGACGTGCAAACTATTTGGGCGTGCAAACTAGATATTCAACACTAGTTGTTTTTTTTTTCCTTCCCTTAAATGAATCCCATAGTCTGTCTCCAATTCGAAAACCCTCTAATTTTACAAATATTAATGAAAGCATTTTAATGTCTTGAAGTATCAAGCACTCAATGCAATTAGCTAAAGGAGATTATAGGTGGCTCTTGTCCCAAAGGGCGTATCTAATACGCTTTCACTTGGGTTTGTATGGAATTACAATATATTCTAAACTTGTATACCAAGCATAAATTCTTGAAAAGGAAAAATGTAAATATACCAAGAAATAATACTCAGAACAAAAAAAAAGCAAATAAAAGCTTTGAGAAAGAAAATTATAAAAATTACAAAAGATAACAGAATCTGAAATAAGAAAACAATAAAAACTTCATCAATAACACACAGACACTAACAAAAACTGAATCACATATCAAAAAACCATGAAAGGGAAAAGACCAAAAGAATCAAATAAGAAAAAATCTGGTTCTTTAACCAAATTCTGATCAAAATGCAACTGTAAACAGGTCACTCTTATTTTGCTCATATCTATAACAAACGTTAAACCTTACAAATACTATCAGTTAGGAACTGTAAAGCCGTATTCTGCTACCCTCTATTAGCTGAATTTAATGCTACTTAATTTTATTAATATTAAGTATTGAATTTAGCAGCTGCATAGCAACAAGAAATGGCTCATGTGCTACGCTTGACATTAACAAACAGCAAATAAGGGAAGAACAAATATATTCAAAATTTATAGCATGATCTCACAGAAAAGATCAATTAACAAAATGCTATGGAAAATTAAATAAATACTGAAAAAGACAGCCATGTCATTATGTTCAAACACTAGGGCTTAAAAAGCATCTTTATGTAATATATTACATATAAAGAAATATTAATAATTTTATAGGACATAACTAGTGTCTCAAGAATTCCTATCCAACATCACAAATGGTCTCAAAGTTGGTCTTGTCTCTTCCTCACCACAATCTCCACTAGGTTTTCAGACTATTCCTCAAACACTGCTTTTTGACAATGCCATTATCTATTCAGAGAAATACTACTTTGTTTAAAAAACAAATCCCAAATTCTTAAGTTCAACAATCAAAGCTGTTTATAATTTGGTTCCAAGCTACCATAAGCAGCCTTATGTCCCAGAGCTTTGCACTCATTCTCACAGATCCAATCACATTGGTATTCTGATGTATTTAGTCATCACTTCCATCTCCTAGTATTTTCTCAAGGCTTTCCATTTCACCTCTGCCCAAATAAATTATCTCCTTCAAGGCACTCTTCGGTTTGTTCAACAAATACATATTTGTTTACTCAATATGTATTAACTGACAGCCTACCACCCGGGACAGTGGCAGGCAGTGACCAGGCAATGGTGAACAGACATGGTACCTGCCCTCATAAAGCTTGGGTTTCCAGTTTTCTGATCCTCAGAATTCACTTAATCACTCTCTCCTTTTAAATAAATATCAAATGTTTATGGTTTGTTTTCTGCACATGCAAAGCCCTGTTTATGCAAGTATTCTGTCAAATAAAATTTGTCACAGGCTATCTAAGCTTGTTTTTCCTTTTCTTTTCATACATTTATGTCTTATCTGCTCAAGGAGATTTAATGCTCTAGGAAGGCTAGGCAGGTCTTCCTGTTTCCCACATTTTTTTTTTCTTATACCAGGACTCCACATGCCTGGTTTTTAGCATCTGATTAAATAATCATAAACTGGGCACTGATCTCAGGGTCACGGGATCGAGGCCCGAGGCCCGCATCGGGCTCCCTGCCTGGTAAGGAGCCTGCTTCCTCTCCTCTCTCTGCCTGCTTGTGATCTCTCTCTCTGTCGAATAAATAAATAAAATCTTAAAAATAAAATCATAAACAAAAGCAAAAGACAGAAGATTAAAAACAAAAGACAGAAGATATCTTGGGCACCTGGGTGGCTCAGTGGGTTAAAGCCGCTGCCTTCGGCTCAGGTCATGATCTCAGCGTCCTGGGATCGAGGCCCGCATCGGGCTCTCTGCTCAGCAGAGAGCCTGCTTCCTCCTCTCCCTGTCTCTCTGCCTGCCTCTCTGCCTACTTGTAATTTCTCTCTGTGTCAAATAAATAAAAATAAAATCTTAAAAAAAAAAAAAAGATATCTCAAAGATATCTCAAAAACAAAAGATTAAAATTTTTCACATATTCCGTCTTCAATCTAAATCATACTTGCTACCCTTTTATTTGTAACCAAAAGAGGAAAAGCAGGTTATGAAAATAACAGGACAGGAACATATCAAATACACAGCCAAATTCAGTAAGCAATATAGTCTGTACTTTTGAAATACAGAAAATACTATGGATGGAATGAAATAAGGGTTCATGAGTCTTGGGAAACTTTTCTCTGAGGAAACCAGTATAACCGGATATTAGCAGTTTGAGAGACAAAGAGGTACTCAAGGAAAAGTAGGAGCACATCAGAAAATTAGCAATTTTTACATCAAGGTCCTTGGGTATCTTGTAAAACTTGGTGTTTGGTAAAAAGAGCTCAATCTCCAATACAGTATAATTCTTTTATAAAATACCAGTTCAGAGGTGCTTGCTGATAACAATCATCAACTAATACCCCGGTAAAATGGGGACTGACAGTGTCTGGAGTTCTTTGCTTAAAAGCCAGGTGTAGAACTTGCCACTACCACATTGAACTCCAGTATAAGGGAGCTCCAGAACAACTGAAAAAGCACAGGATTATATAATCTTTTACATTTTATCCAAGGTAACTTAAGGTAAAGAATCCCTTTTTACTAATGTTCCAGCTTTCCCAGTGTATCATATAACCAAAGAAATGTGGATGGACTTCCATAGATAATAAACAAAAACCAGGCTCCTCTTTTCATTGCTTAAAGCAATCTGCCCAATGTTGGGCAACTATGCTCACTGAGAGTTCGTCCTCTCTCCCTGAGCATCTGCTCCTGGCCCATGCTCTCTGAAGAGCCCATTTGCTGGCATACTTATCACCCTCCACAAGAACTGATGGAAAAACCTGACCAGATAAAATGAAGAGAAACAATAATCTAATTACAACTAATGGCCCAAACTGAAACAGAATTAATGAAGAAAAAAATATAAACTATTTCTATTGAGACAGGGAAGAACAGCAATTTTAAAAAGAGCATGCTACTTTGAAAAAAGTAGATAATATGTGCTTAGGAGAGAAGGGAAAAAAAGACTGTCAAAATAACCAAATAGAGATATTATGTAGAAAAATTAGTGATTTAAAAAACTAAAGAAATGTCCTCATAATATACAGTGAAACTGAAGACACAGAAGTCAGGTGGCCAAGACATTTAATAATGTAAAACACAATTTCCAGAATAAGAAAAAAAATCAAAGAATATAATTTTTTTTAAGTTTTTTTAAAAAGGAAAGCAGAAGGAGAACAGGAAGAAAACTTTCCAATGCTGAATACTGTCTTGAGGCTTCATATCAAATGGGCTCTGAGAAATACTGGGGCAGACTACTCCGAAGCATGTATATAGCATGTATATATAGTACTTTCCTGGTAAAATATCTCAATTTCAAGAATAAAAGTTTGATAAGAGAAAAATTAGAAAAATTTTCTTTTTACTTAGAATAAGAGAAAAGAGATTCAGACTGCCAGTCATTTCATTAAAGCAAATGCTAAAAGCCAATGGAGGTGTGTTTACAAAATTCTGAGTGTAAAACAAAAAAACAGAACACTTTTTTAGTCTATTATTCAAAGACATGGGTAAAAGAAAGAAATTACTAGATATGCTCTGATTTGAAAAACAGGACAACATTCACTCTGGGGTAAGAGTTACTTTAAGTAGTTCAGCTGATAAAAAATTATTCGGAACAAGAATCCTGTTTCCTAAGAAAACATTGTTTATATAAAAAATGGTAAGCAATATACCAGTAAAATTAATAGTTAAGTGTAAATAACTTACTAACACAGGGGTTCAGTTTAATATAATGGATTAAAAAAGAACTTTTTAAACAGATGAACACAATATAATTTTTAAAATGAATGACTTAGGAATAACATCCCAAATTATTACAACGAAATTTTAGGTGAAGAAGAATAAGATATGCTTAAGTAAAGTATGTTAAAATCAAGTGTGTATGTGGGATAAGGGAGCAATTTATAATAGTCATTAATCTTTGATGTTAAGGAAATGTAGGCTTAAGATAAATTTGCTTAAAATGTATGAGTAAAGCTAAAGAATTTCCACACCACTGGAGGAAATAAAGAACAGTAACAAAAAAGGTCAACTATTAAAGTAAGTAATATTAAAAATTAAACAAAAACCAAGCATACTAAGCAAGAAACACAAAAAACAATTTCAGGAATAATACCAAACAGGTACACATTACAATAAATATTAATTGACTGGATTAATTAAGTGAAAAGGTTGTCACATAGGGTATAGCAATACACAGTTTACAATGAGCTTAAAGTGACAAACGTTGAAACTGAAGAGGAAGGCAAAGAGAAAAAACATAAACAAGAAAAAAAGCAATAGGGCACCTGGGTGGCTCAGTGGGTTTAAAGCCTCTGCTTTAGGCTCAGGTCATGATCTCAGCATCCTGGGATCACGCTGCATCAGGCTCTCTGCTCAGCAGGGAGCCTGCTTCCTCCTCTCCCTGTCTCTCTGCCTGCCTCTCTGCCTATTTGTAATCTCTCTCTCTGTGTCAAATAAATAAATAAAATCTTTAAAAAAAAAAAAAGAAAAAGAAAAAAAGCAATAAATTAGGTGGCAATAACAATATCAACAAAGAATTCAAGGATAAAAGCATGAAACAAAATAATGAAGACTTTTACTAATACTAAAAGGGTAATTTTTTAAAAAAAGATTTATTTATTTGGAGGAGAGAGAGCGAGCGTGCGTGAATGAGACCATGGGAGTTGGGGGAGGAAGCTCCAGCCGACTCCTGCTGAGCAAGGAGCCTAATGCGGTGCTCAATCCCAGTACTCTAAGATCAGGACCTGAGCCAAAACCAAGAGCCGGACGCTTACCCACTGAGCCACCCAGGCACCCCAAGAGTAATCTGTTTAATGAGTAAAATGGGCCACTAATTTTTCTCATAATATCTCTATTTGGGTCTGGTATCTGACTTCATAGAAAGAACTGAGATATATTCTCTTTTTCTATTTTCTGGAAGAGGTGACGGACACTCTCTTCCTTAAAAGTTGAGATGAACCCACATGTAAAACCATCAGGGTGTTTTAAGAAAAGAGCTCTACTAAATTTATTTAATAGTTATAGAATGATTCAAGCTTTGTATTTCCTTCTTGAGTCAGTTTTGGAAAGTTATATTTTTCTTTAATTTCAAAATTACTGGCGTAAGATTGTTGATAGTATTTTCCTTCATCTTTTTTGTACTTGTAAAATATACATAATAAAAAATTTACCATTGTAGCCAGTAAGTGTACCATTAAATACATTTATAGTTTTTACACCACCCATCTGCAGAACTTTTTTCATCTGCAGAACTGAAACACTATCAAACAATTACTCTGTATTTCCTCTATCCCAGCCCAGCCAACCACCATTCTATTTTCTATCCCTATGAAATGCAACTACTCTAAGTACCTCTGAAGTAAATCCCACAGTATTTGTCATTTTGTGACTGGCTTGTTTCACTTAGCATAATGTCATCAAGGTTCATGGATACTGCACCATGAAACAGGATTCCCTTCCTTTTTAAGGCTGCATAATATTCTATTGATACATAAATTATATTTTCTTTATCTATTCATCCATCTATGGACACTTAGGATGTTCTGATGTTTCCACCTTTTGCTATTGTAAATGATGCTATAAATCTCTTACCTTTTAAATCTTTTACCTTATCTCTAGTTAGCCTTCATTTTCGTAGTATTATTTGTGTCTTTTATTCCTTGATCAATCTTATATCATTTTCTTATTCCCCACTGTCCACCTTGGACGTTTTTTGATCTTCTCTGTCCTATCTTTGTTTTCTGGTTCATTAATTTTCACTCTAAGTTTCATTATTTGTCTATGGGTTTATTCTGTTGTTCTTTTCCTAACTTACGATAGAAGCTTAGTTCACTTTTTTCCAAGTTTTTTTCCCCTTGTATTTATTTTCAGGTTTTCCTGTTTGCTTTTTAAAAACAAAGTATTAAGTATAAGAATGATTTAAGAGAACTAAACCTTTATTTTGTATTAAGAAGTAATCTAGTGGGGCGCCTGGGTGGCTCAGTTGTTAAGCATCTGCCTTCGGCTCAGGGTCATGATCCCAGGGTCCTGGGATAGAGCCCCACATCCGTCTCCCTGCTCAGCAGAAACCCTGTTTCTCCATCTCCCACTCCCCCTGCTTGTGTTCCCTCTCTCACTGTGTCTCTCTCTTTCCAATAAATAAATACTATTTTCTTAAAGAAGTAATCTAGCATAAATACAATGTACTATTTTTCCATACAATGGAATTTGACGATATGGATGAATGGACTTCGAAACACTCCGCTAAGTGAAAAAGGCGAGAAATAAAAGACCACAATACTATATGATTCCATTTATATGAATGTCCAGAAAAGACAAATCTATATAAAGGAGATTAGTGGTTTCCTACAGATAGGAGTGAAAACAGTAATGATGCAAAAGACCACCACATTTTTTCTGAAGTGATGGAAACTGTGAAATTTGATTTTGGTGATTGTTGCATAACTCCATAAATATAATAAAAATCACTTAAAATGGTTGAATTATAAGATGTGTAAATTACTTATTTTAATGGCTTTATTGAGATATAATCTATGCATGTTTTGTAAAGTTTTAAGAAAATGCTGCCTAGGGACACCTGGGTTGCTCAATCAGTTAAACATCTGCCTTTAGCTCAGGTCATGAATCCAGGGTCCTGGGAACAAGCCCCACATCTGGCTCCCTGCTGAGCAGGAAGCCTGCTTCTCCCTCTCCCACTCCTCCCCCTGCTTGTGCTCCCTCTGTCAAATAAATAAATAAATAAAATCATTAAAAAGCAAAAAAAGAAAGAAAATGCTGCCTATTACAGAGATAACCTTGTAATTCTAATTTAAAATGTACAATCCAGTAGCTGATTTAGACAACTGGTTTTAGGCTGAAATCTAAGTTTTGCACACTATATTTACATACTTGTACAACTTAAGATCACATTTATAACTTTAAATTATTAGATTCATTAAGATTTACTTAAGTACTTAGGAAGATTTTATAAAATATCTGAGGAGAAAATATAAAAATTTTAACTCATAGTTACAGATTAAAATGTTTTAAAAAGTTAAACTAAAATATAAGTTTAAGGGCGCTTGGGTGGCTCAGTGGGTTAAAGCCTCTGCCTTCGGTTCAGGTCAGGATCTCAGGGTCCTGGGATCAAGGCCCGCATCGGGCTCCCTGCTCATCAGGGAGCCTGCTTCCTCCTCTCTCTCTCTGCCTGCCTCTCTGCCTCCTTGTGATCTCTCTCTCTGTCAAATAAATAAATAAAAATCTTTATAAAAATAAAAAATAAATAAATAAAATATAAGTTTAAAAGTAGAGTAAGATCTGTATTTTAGAAAAACTAGGTTTTATATTTGTAACTTTAAATAAAGTGAATATTAAATTAGAAATCAAAGTAAGCATTATCTTTTATATACAAAGCCAACCTAAAGGATATTATTTTTTTAAATCTCACATTTAATAACAAGAACCAATCAAGTGTTATTACAGAGCCCAGCAGTGTGGGAATAGAGAAAGTATTTAAAATACATGCCCTGCCATTAAGATTTACACACATTTCTGCTACCATGCATAAACTGATAACTCTCCAATCTCTTATCTCTTGTCCCAGACCTTATTTCTAACCGCCTGCTTCATTCACATCATCACCAAGATATCCCAAATACCTCAAAAAGTCCAAATCAAAATCATTTCATTCCTTTTACCGCATCTCAACCAGTGATTCCTTCTGTATTCCTTACCAGGAAAATAGCATCCCTAAACCCTTCAACCTAAATCATTCAGATTACAAATCTAAGTCTGTCTGATTCCATTCTTTCCCTCAGTCAGTCATCAAGTCTTCTAGTCAGTGGGTCCTATTCGTTCTAATTGAGAAAGATCTATCCAAACCTATCCTCTTTTCCACCCCTAAATTCAAGCCTTCACCATTTTTTACCTTAATAATTACATGCTGATCTTGTTATCATTGAGTCCTTAGTTGGCAGCAGGCAAGCCCTGTATCAGGTACTTCACATCCACTATAACAAATCTTCAGAGAAACACTGTAAAGTAGGTATTATTACTACCTAGTACAGGTAAGAAAGCTGAAAATCAAAGCAGCTAATTTTTCCATGTAACTATAAAGAGGCAGAGCCTGGGTTTAAAACCAAGAATGAAGGGGTGCCTGGGTGGCTCAGTGGGTTAAAGCCTCTGCCTTCAGCTCAGGTCATGATCTCAGGGTCCTGGGATCGAGCGCCGCCTCGGGCTCTCTGCTCAGCAGGGAGCCTGCTTCCTCCTCTCTCTGCCTGCCTCTCTGCCTACTTGTAATCTCTCTCTCTCTCTGTCAAATAAATAAATAAAATCTTAAAAACAAAACAAAAACCAGGAATATAATTCTACAACTCAGGCTCTTTTGAATTCATCCACTGGCTACTAATGACCTCTTCCAACTTTTCATTAATTTTACTATTTCAGCATCCCCTATACGACCACTTTGAACACAATCTATCCTTCACACTGCTGCCAAACTTCCTTCTTCTTCTTTCAGTTTTAAAAACCTTTGATGGTTTCCAATGATGCCAGTGAAGACTTCGAATTCCTGGATGATATCCAAGGGCACTGAGGGTCTGTCTAGTCTCAAACTACCTTTTCAATCTCCCACAACACCATTTTCTGTCTATATACACTATGGTCTAGTTAAGACGGATTTATCAATCACTACATACATGTCAATGCTTCCATGCCTTTTAAGAATAGCATGTCCTCTGCCTAGAATGTTCTGCAACCCTCAACCTAGTTTGTTCTGAGGCATCCTTTACGTCATCCCTCAAGCCCAAGGCAAAGTTAGGAACATCCTTATCAGTGCTGCTTATACTACTACTTATAAACTATTCTATAGTTATTTTTTGGCATTTTATCCACTACATTTTGAGCAAAGAAGTCTATTATGTATCTCTTAATATCAGCCTGTTCCTTAAACTGCAGTCAAAGTTTGTTGAATGAATGCAAACACAACCTTCCTAATTCCTATACTTTTTTTTTTAAGATTTTATTTATTTATTTGACAGAGAGACAGAGATCACAAGTAGGCAGAGAGGCAGGCAGAGAGAGAGAGGAGGAAGCAGGCTCCCCACTGAGCAGGGAGCCTGATGTGGGCCTCGATCCCAGGACCCTGAGATCATGACCTGAGCCGAAGGCAGAGGCTTTAACCCTCTGAGCCACTCAGGCGCCCTCTAATTCCTATATTCTTATATTCACCTGAGTGGTCTGAGATTTTAGAACGACTCCATTTTGTGTCTGGCTTGTTGAAGCTCCCCCCAAAATAGTTAAAGTAAACAAAAACAGAAGGGTAATTGATATCTGACATCAATCTGAAATCAAAAAAGGATGATTTTCTGCTTAAGCTCAACTAAGTTCCCTGTATCTATGAACTAAAACCAGAACATAATTAAAGGCTTGCTTTGCTGGCCCATGAAGAGAGATGACAGAAGACTTTTTTTTGTACAAAGCTTTAATCACAGAAAAAGACAGAAATTGAGAAAGATGAGGTCCTAAAAAATAATGGTATCGATACATTAAGAGGAAAGGAATATGTATTGAGTAGCTGGAACATTAGCAAAATAATTTCATATAATTACATTTACATACATAATGCCATAAATGAGATTCCAAAACGTTAAGTAACCAAAAGCACAAAAGGTAGTAAGTAGCTAGGTCAGAGGAATTTAGTTCTTTGGAAATCCAAGGGTAGTTTGGGCTCATTTTTTTCCTGTTATATCAAACTGTCTTGGGTAGAGTAATTATGCTAAAAAGAAGCCATTTAAATGCAAATCTGAAGTTGATTAGGAATGAGTCAATTACACCAGGAGTTCACAATCTGTGGGCCACAATTCCTTAGAGGAACTCCATCATTACAAGGTCAGTAAATCCATATGAGCACTGTTTGTAAATTAAATAAAAATGTGCTTGTATATATAGCCACTATTTTTCCAAATGCCATTTTGCTGTAAACAAAATACATATTTTCTTAAAAAGCATTACTGAATTTAGAATACCCTTTTGTTATTATGTATTTTCTCAAACATATTGAAAATGTAATAGAAAGTGGGACACTGGCAATTTCTTTTGCTCTTTTTCTTTAGATTAAGTGAAGTAAAGAGGTTTTCTATTGTTTGTGAGCCTCCTTTTCTTGGTGGACTATATAAATACTGAGTGTCTACTTAGAGTCAGACACTAAGAATGCAGGTGTGAACAGTAGAGACAATATTTCCTATCATGGAACTTTTTAATTCTGACTAGGAAGACAAATGATATAAATGATGATGATGATGATGATGATGTGTCATAAGGGTAAGTAAAAGCAGTAATGGTTGAAGAAGAAACTGGCAGAGTTAAGGGGATGAGAGCTAAGCCCTGATAAACCCTGATAGTTAACATTCAGAAATGTCCGGCAGGGACTTAGGAAGGAGAATCTTTAGAGAGGTCAGGAAAAGACTTTAAGCACCAACATTTTCGAGCACTGAATGAAGTGAAAGAGCAAGCCACACAGATAACCAAGATAGGAACATTATAGGCAGAGGGAACAGTGCTGAAGCAGCATATATATATTATGAGCTATGGTATATTTGAGAAGGAGCAAGAAAGCTGATATGGTCTCAGCAAAGTAAATAAGGCATAAAGTAGAAGATGAAGTCAGAAATCTAGAGGCAAGATCCTGTAGGCCATGGTGAAGATTTTGAATTTAAAAGAAGTCAACTAGTTTTACATTTGGGTACTGGTGAAAGTGTAACATGATCAGATTTATATTGTTTAAGATTCCCGGGTGAGTGCACAGATAACTGATTATGAGAAAAAACATTTTTTAAAGATTTTTTTTTTATTTATCCATTTGTGAGAGAGAGAGGGAGAGCGCGGGTGTGCATGAGCACACACAAGCAGGGGGAGTGGCAGACAGAGGAAGAAGGCGGCTCCCTGCTGAGCAAGGAGCCTGATGCCATGCAGGAGTTGATGCCAGGACCCCCCTGCCAGGCAACCCAAGAGGAAAACATTATTAAAGGACTATTATTACTATAGCTTTGACAAGATATGATGGTGGCTTGAACTAGTATGGGAATCATGAAGGTAGAGAGTAGTGGCTGGATATAGAGTATACTTTCAAGATAAAACCAATTTGCTTTGATGATACACTAGAGGTGGAATGGGAAAGAAAGGTGTCAAAAACAATACTTATGCTTTTGGTTTGAGAACTGGGTAAATGGTAATGTAACTTTCTAAGATGGAGAGGACGAAACGAAAAACAACTTCAGCAGAGAGAAATCTAGTTCAGTTTTTGACATGTTAAATCTGACATGCCTTTTAAAATCAAAGTGGGTATGTGCAGGAGGCAACTGGATAGGTGAGTTTGAATTTAAAAGGATACACTGGCATCAAGGATATAAAATTGGAAATCATTAAAGTACAGATAAGAATTTAAGGCCGTAGAACTAACTAGATGAGATCACATTCAGTTAATCAGGGCAGATAAAGTGAAAAGAGGGAAGAGGACTAGATACTGAAGTATTCCAATGTTTACCGGTTAGGAAGAAAAAGAGACTGAAAATATGACCAGGTCCTATTTATGGTTATATTTCCAGCATCTGGCAAACAACTTAGTTGTAAACACTCAAAAAATACTACAGCTGATCTAAACTAGCATATGGCATGTAATTAAAATAAATGCATATCCTACCTCTCCACCTCTCATACAAGAGATGATCTTGAAATGGAAGCACATCCCTTTCAATATAATCAAACACATTTCTTTAAATATCTGTAATATGCATGTTTAAAAAAAAATCACTACTTAGTAACACATCTCCAACAGACCTTAGTATATGGCAGTACAAAAGATCAAACTTTAATCTGGTCCCTACTGAAATAAGCTTCCACATATTTTTTTTTTAAGATTTTTTTTTTTTTTATTCATTTGACACAGAGAGAGAGATTACAAGTAAGCAGAGAGGCAGGCAGAGAGAGAGGAGAGAGGAGGAAGCAGGCTCCCTGCTGAGAGAGAGAGGAGGAAGCAGGCTCCCCGCTGAGCAGAGAGCCCGATGTGCCTCGATCCCAGGACCCTGGGATCATGACCTGAGCCGAAGGCAGCGGCTTTAACCCACTGAGCCACCCAGGCGCCCTATTTTTAAAAATTTTTAAATTACACCCAAAGTTTGAATTTAGCCTTCAGATTTTTATATACACATTTACATATAAAGTAAATTCCTAATAGTCTTCCTCTGCTCAAAAACGTTCAATGACTACCTACTGCCTGCAGCATAAAATCCTAACTATGAAGTGTGGCTTTTAAATCATTCCAGAGGGCGCCTGGGTGGCTCAGTGGGTTAAAGCCTCTGCCTTCGGCTCAGGTCATGATCTCAGGGTCCTGGGATCGAGGCACATCGGGCTCTCTGCTCAGCGGGGAGCCTGCTTCCTCCTCTCTCTCTCTGCCTGCCTCTCTGCCTACTTGTGATCTCTGTCAAATAAATAAATAAAATCTTTAAAAAATAAATAAATCATTCCAGATATGAAGCGTTCCTCAACTCTCTCTCCCACTTTCCTTCAAGCACACTCAACTATTCTGTTTCTTGAATACAACGTGCTTTTGCTTCTCTTAATCCCTCTCCCCATCTTGTTCCTTCCGTCTAAAAAGCCTTCTCTCAAATCTCAATAGTCTCAATCCTGCTTTGTCTTCAAGGCCACAGATCAAAAACTCCTCCCAACTGTTATCTTTCCTTTCAACTGCCTCCCAAAATCCTTCACGTTATCCATTCTGAATTTTCAACATGAATGCATGTTTTTTGTATCCAACCGAATTCTACACTCAGTGTTATAATGTAACAGAATGAACACTAGTACTTAGGGACTCTAGTGGTCAACAGCAAGGACTGTGGTGCCAAATAGGTTCAAATTTCAGACTTTGCCTTTTAACAATTGTATGGCCTTAGGTAAGCTGTCTTATTTATTCCTCACTTTCCTTGGCTATAAAATTGTATCAATATAAAAAAAGTAAGATAATTCAGTATTTTCAAACTGTTCGAACTAATATCTGAAACTATAACAGAAGCACTATATTATGAAGTGTTTGGGGAAGGAGGTTGTGTTTGGTAATTCCTCTTTTTTTCCTTATGATTTAAAAGACAACTACATGTAACAGTAAGTTTATGTTGGTGGGTGCGAAAATCAACAAGGAAAACTGGAAAATAAAATGCCACATTTCTACACAGGAGGTTGGACAGCGAACTGTATTTGGGAAGTGGGGGAAAGGAAGGTTACAGATACTACTTAGATGGTGGTAAAGTTAAAGAGTGTATTAAAATTAGTGTTAATCATCATAGCCTGTGTATGAGTAGACTTTCTAAACTACTGGGAAGAAGGAGGGAATCTGTCAATGTAACCACTGATAGGAAGAGGTGGGGTAAAAGTAATAGCAAAGCACAAGAAAAAAAATGGCAGGATAAGTTAAACAGAAAAAAAAAAAAAGCAAAAGCTGAGCTTTTATCAAGAGAAGGGTATTCAGGGGATGCCTGGGTAGTTCAGTCAGTTAAGCATCTGCCTTCAGCTCTGATCATGATCACAAGGTCCTGGGATACAGTCTCACATTGGGCTCCTTGCCCAGGGGGGAGCCTGCTTCTCCCTCTGCTGGTCACTCCCCCTGCTTGTTCACTCTCTCTCTGAGACAAATAAATAAAATCTTAAAGGGCGGGGGGGAGGCGGGACACAGAGAAGGGTATTCAATTGTATGATTTGTCATAATATGAATCCTGAATCTTTATGTTAACTCTTTTTCCTTTGAAAAAAAATTTATGTTAACGGGCATATAATATATAATAATGTAACTTATGACAATAATAGAATAAAATAAGGGAATAACTTAGTAATAACTACACAGGAGCAAAGTATTTTGTATACTATTGTAACTAAGTTGTATTAATTTGAAATAAAATTTTATAAATTAAGGTGTTAATTATATATGCCCAGGGCAAGCACTAAAAAAAATCACTATAAAATTGTATAGTAAAAAAAATAAAAAGGGAATTAAAATGTTGCACTAGAAAATACTTATAACACAAAAGAAGGCAATAATGGAGGGCTTAAAGAACAAACTTCTATATGACATGTAGAAAGCAAATAGTAAAATGACAAAGATCCTTAACAGTAATTACATTAAATGTAAATGGATGGGTTAAACTCTCCACCTAAAAGGCAGAGATGGGCAGAATGGATAAAAGAAACATGATCCAACTAAATGCTGTCTACATGAGACTCACTTTAGATCTAAAGACAGGTTGAAAGTGAAAGAAAAGATAGTACATGAAAATAGCTACTGAAAGAGAAATAGAGTGTATACAACTGATATCAGACAAAATACATGTTAAAACATGTTACAACAGACAAATGATAAAAGTCATCTATCAAGATTTAACAATTTAAAACACAAATGCACCTAACAACAGAGCCCCAGAACATATGAAGCAAAAAAACGACAGAACTGAAGGGAGAAAGAGCTCAACAATAACTGTAGACTTCAGCATCTCACTTGCAAGAAGGATGAAACAACTAGGTAAAAGATACAAAGGAAAGAGCACTTAACACCATATATCAACTATGACCTAAAAGACATACAAAGAACACTGCAACCCAAAAAAGCAGAATATACATTTGTCTCAAGTGCACATGGAACATTCTCCACAGTAGGCCATATGTTAGGCCACCAAAAACAAGTATCAACAAATTTTAAAACTTGGAAATCATAGAAAGTATCTTCTTCAGCAATAATGCAATGCGATTAGAATCAAGAATGGGGAAACTGGAAATTTCACAAATATGTGGAAATTAAACAACACTTTCTTAATCGATGAGTCAAAAAAGTAATCACAATGAAAATTAGAAAATACACTGAGAACTAAAAATAGCCACAACATACCAAAACATATGGGATGCAAAAGCAGTATGGAGAGAAATCTACAACTGTGAACACCTACGTTAAAAAAGAATATCAAAAATCAATAACTTTATACTTTCAGGAACTAGAAAAATATGAATAAATGCAAAGCAAGCAGAAGAAAGGCAACAATAAAGGGCAGAGATTTTAAAAAAGAAAAAAAAAATCAGTGAAACCAAAACTTCTTTGGAAAGATTAACAATACTGACAAACTGTTAGCTAGAGTGACCAAGAAACAGAAGAGAGAAGACTCAATATACTAAAACCTGGAACAAAAGTAGGGTATCACTACTGACTTAACAGAAATAAAAAGAATTATAAGACAATACTGTGAACAATTGTATGCCAGCAAAGATAACACAGATAAAATGGACAAATTCCTACAAACTACCAAAGATGATTCAAGAAGAAATTTAAAAATCTAATAAATCTATAATGAGATTAAAACAGTAAAAACAAACAAACAAACAAACAAAAACCTTGCCAAAGAAAAGCCAAGACCTGTATATGGTTTCACTGATAAATTCTCCCAAATATTTAAAGAATTAATTCCAATGCTCTTCACTCTTCCAAAAAATGGAAAAGAATACTTCCTAATTCATTGCATAAGGTTGGTATTTCCCTGATACCACAGACAAAAGACTTCACAAGAAAACTACAGACCAAGATCTCTCATGAATACAGATGCAAGAATCCTCAAAAAACACTAGCAAACTAAACTCAGCGGTATATTAAGAGGACTATACACCATGGATTTATCCCAGGAATGCATGGTGGCTCGATCAATTTTTAAAAAATCAATCACCAGAGTAGAGAATGAAGGGGTGGAATAACATGATCACCTCAATTGACACAGAAAAAAAACATTTGACAAATTCCAACACTCTTTCATGCTAATAACACTCAATGGAGCTTTCACAACCTGATAAATGGCATTGATGAAAAAATCACAACTAATATACTTAAAGGTAAAAGACTGAAAAGCTTCCTATTAAGATGAAGAACAAGACAAGGATGTTCATTCTTGCCACTTCTTTCAACATTGTTTGGAAGTTCTAGCCAGGGCAGTTAGGTAAATAAAAGGCATCCAAATTGAAAGGAAGAAGTAATCCTACCTCTTTTTACAGAAAGGATTTTACATATAGAAAATTCTAAAGAATCCACACAAAAACTATTATTAGACCTAATAAACAAGTTCAGTAAAGTTGCAGGATACATGAAAACATACAAAAATCAATTTATTTCTATACACTAACAATGAACAATCTGAAATTAAGGAAACAATTCCATTTATACAGTATCAAAAAGAATAAAATACTTAGGAATAAATTTAACCAAGGAGGTGGAAAGTCTTGCACACTAAAAACTACAAAACATGAAATGCTGGAAGAAACTAAAGACCTAAATCAATGGAAAGATATCCCATGTTCTTGGATTAGAAAACCTAATATTGTTTAGATGGCAATACACCCCCCCAACATCCCACAAAACTAATCTATAGACTGAATGCAATACCTATCTTATGTTTTTTTTCAGACACTGACAGACTGATCCTGAAATTCAAATGGAATCTGCAAGGGAGCCCAAATATCCAAAACAATCTTGTTTTGAAGAAAGTTGGAAAAAACGAAAACAAAGTTGGGAGGATTTACATATCCTGATTTCAAAAATTATTACAAAGCCACTGTGTTGGCACATAAATAGACATATGGTCCAACAGTATAGAACTTAGTGTCCAGATATAAACCACATATCAATGGTCAATTGATTTTTGACAAGGATGTTAGGACTATTCAGTGGAGGAAAGAATCGCCTTTTCAACAAACAGTGCAGGGACTATTGGACAGCTACGTACAGAAGTATGAAGTTGGACTCTTACCTCATACCATACATTAAAAACTCCAAAGGTACCAAAAATCTAATTGCAACAGAGAAAATGATAAAACTCTAAAAAGAAAACCTAAGGGTAAATCTTTGTGACTATGGACATAGCAATGGATTCTTACATGACATCAAAAGCACAAGCAACAAAAAATTTAAAATCTTAAACTTCTTAAAAATTAAAAGCTTCTATTCTTCTTCAAAGAATATTATCAAGTGAAAAAACCCACAAAATAGAAAATTTTTAAATCACATGTCCAATAAGGGTCTAATATACAGAATATGTGAAAAATTCTTAAAACTCAACAAAAGTCCAGATAACCCAATTTAAAAATGGGTAAAGGACTTGAATTCACATTTCTCCAAAGAAGATTTACAAATTGGCCAACAAGCACAGGAAAAGATGCTCAATATCATCAGTCACGAGGGAAATGCAAATCAAAACAACAAGATACCACACTTCATACCCACTAGAATAGTTATTTAGAAAAAAAAGAAAGGGCCCCTGGGTGGCTCAGTGGGTTAAGCCTCTGCCTTCAGCTCAGGTCATGATCCCAGGGTCCTGGGATCGAGTCCCGCATCGGGCTCTCTGCTCAGTGGAGAGCCTGCTTCCCCCCTCTCTCTGCCTGCCTCTCTGCCTGTGATCTCTCTCTGTGTCAAATAAATAAATAAAGTCTTAAAAAAAAAAAAAGAAAAGAAAAAATAAGAAGTATTGGTGAAGATGTGGAGAAACTGGATTCTTACATACTTCTGATAGGAATGCAAAACAGTGCAGATGCTATAGAAAAAAGTCCGGTGGTTCCCCAAAAAGTTAAAATAGAATTGGCATGTGTCCCAACAATTCCACTCCCAAGTACAAATCTAACAGAATGAAAACAGGTGTTCAAACAAAAATCTGTACATGAATGTTCAGGCATGCATTAATCCTAAAAGCCAAAATGCAGAAATACCCAAATGTCTATCAGCTAATGAATGATCATACAAAATGGGGGGTAAGTATACAATGGAATAATATTCAGCAATAAAAGGGAATTATGGCCAGAATGTTTGTTCCTCCCATTCATATGCTGAAAGCCCTAACCGCCGATATAAATGTATAATTTAATTAAGGTTAATTAAGGTTATAAGAGAAAGGGGGCTGATCCAATAGGATTAATGTCTAATAAAAAAAGACACCAGAGAGAGTTCCCCCCTCCTTCACACTCCAGCACAGAAGAAAGGCCATGTAAAGACAGAGTGAAAAGATGGGGATCTACAAACCAGTAAAAGAGTACGCATGAGAAATGAACCCTACTGAACCTTGCTTGATCTGGGGCTTCCAGCCTCCAGAGCTATGAGAAGATCAGTATCTGTTTAAGCCGACCAAAGTTTTGTTATGGCAGTCTGCTAATACAGGAATGCAATACCGATAATGTACTATAACAAAGATGAATCTCAAAAATATAATGCTAAATTAAGGCCAGACACAAAAGGCCTTATATGACTGTTTACTTTTATTTTATTTAAATTTAATTAACATATACTGTCTTAGTTTGAGGTAGAGGTAAGTGATTCATCAGTCTTATATAATAGGTCATTGCTTATATAATAGCTCATTGCATCAAGTACCTTCCTTAAAGTCCATCACCCAGTTACCCCCATCCTTCCATCCACCGCCCTCCAGCAACCCTCAGTTTGTTTCCTATAGTTAAGAGTCTCTTGTGGTTTGTCTCCCTAATTTCATCTTATTTTATTTTTCCCTCCCTTTCCCTATGATCCTCTATTTTGTTTCTTAAATTCTGCATGTGAGTGAAATCATTGTAATTGTCTTTCTCTGTTTGACTTATTTTGCTTAGCATAATACCCTTTAGGTTCCATCCACGTCATTACAAATGGTAAAGTTTCATTTTCTTGATGACTAATATTTCATTGTATGTATGACAAATTCTAATGTAATTTTTAAAAAAAGAGGGATGCCTGGGTGGCTTAGTCAGTTAAGCATCCGCCTTCGGCTCATGTCATGATCCCAGTGTACTGGGATTGAGCCCCGCACAGGGTTCCTTGCTCAGCAGGGAGCCTGCTTCTCCCTCTCCCTCTGCCCCTCCCCCTGCTTATGCATGTGCGGTGTTCTGCCAAATAATATACAAAATCTTTCTAAAAAATAAATATTTAAGCAACTTGACTCTCACAGCATTATGGTGAGTTAGTGAAGCCAGTCTCAAACAGTTATATTCAGGATTCCATTTATACGGACATTCAAAAAGAGACAAAACTATAGTGAAGAACAGAGGAGAGGATGCCAGAGGTTTGGGGAGGGGTGATTACAAGGGAGCTGTTTGGGGTAACAGAACTGTTCTGTACCTTGACTGTGTTGGTGGCTATGCAAATTTACACATGTAGTACAATTCCCAGACCGTATACAAAATGTCAATTTTTCTACATGTTAATCTGAAAATAAAATTTTGTTACAAAAAATACACGGGTCTGTTTTGCACTTGGAAAGGATCTTTAACCAATGCTTGATTTGTAAACATCAGGTACTGACCATTTGGGAAGTATTAATTCACTGAGTTATGTGGGATCTTCCAAATGATATACTTCATCGTACAGTATCTCACAAAAAAATCATGTTTGTTAATATCACCACCAATTTCAACAGAAAGGTTTTTTTTAACTGAAGTTGTCAGACTCATGGGGGAGGATAATACATATTCTAATATTCCAAATTTTCTCTTGAAAGCTGGAATGTTATCACTGGCAACAAATACTGTTACACTTTTTTCCTTGATGTGACAGGCTACATTCATTTTTGAGAAAACATCTGTCAAATACTGAAGTCTGAAAAACCAGTTTGTCAGATATTCCTCAAAGTTGTGTTCTGTGGAAAAAAGTATCTAGTTTAGCTCACAACTGAGTCACATAAGTGCTTTATGAATGTTCCATTTCATCACACAGAGTACTACCAAAACATGCACTTGGGGTCAAGATTTAGTAAAAGCAGCATTTCTCAAGGCTTCATCAAGAGCATTCTTGGGTGAAACTGGCATTTTTTTCTTTACTTTATGTGTGACAATGAAAGACTACTACCACCACTCTAGCCACCACAGTTTTAAATTAAGTACAGATATCAATACAGTGCAAAGGTCAAATAATATTTTAGTGTTAAGTATGCAAATAGTTTTGGCCAAGCAGATCCCAGAAAGTCTCAGGAACCACTGGGGTGAGTGGCAGCAGGGGGGGGATCACACTTTGAGAATTGGAATGATCAAATCAATCCATCTTTCCATCTTTGCACGGTTTTCCTGTCCTACTTATTACAGTTGGAATTAACAGTTATATTTTCAGGGCGCCTGGGTGGCTCAGTGGGTTAAAGCCTCTGCTTTCGGCTCAGGTCATGATCTCAGCGTCCTGGGATCGAGGCCCACGTCAGGCTCTCTGCTCAGCAGGGAGCCTGCTTCCTCCTCTCCCTGTCTCTCTGCCTGCCTCTCTGCCTACTTGTAATCTCTCTCTCTGTGTCAAATAAATAAATAAAATCTTAAAAAAAAAAACAGTTATATTTTCAGAATCCTGTAACATTTCTTTAGTTCTCAGTATGCTGAAGAAAAGAACATAAGGTAATATGGCTAGAGGACTGGCTTAAAAATCAGAAACAAATGAGTACTTTTGACTGGAGAAGTGTAAGCAGCAGCCTAATTCAGCATTTAGTCTATTACAAATGTTCAGAGAGATGCAGAATGGAGAGTTTACAAATGGTACCCAAGACTAGATAAACAGTCCAGTAAAATCTCTTAAAGCTGTGCATAAGAGAAACTAGTACTTTGAGTGAATAAGTACAAATTAATACATTTAAAAGAAAAAAACCCAAAGTGTATTTACACGATGACTGACCGTAGGTAATCAGTGAGTACTAGATATCATTGTATAATCTTCTCTGAATCTATAATTACTAAAAATAACTGTTATTACACTTAAAAGAGAACGCCAAAACTCATGAATGTCTTTGGGAAGACTATGCTATATTAAATAGAATCCTTACTACATAGTGGTAAATTGATTCTTGAAATTATGTTATGTAGTTCAAGAACAGCAAATAGAAAGGACTAAAACAATATATGACAGTCTTTAAAATGATTAAGGAGAACATACAGTATCAAGAAATATTTTAACGAGCCATTCCTTTTGACAAAAATACAAAATAAACTTTAAAATACTGCACAGTACAAGTGTAAGTAGAACCCAATCAAGCCAAATTCTCAACTTGAATGCCTTTTAAGAAACAACATTCTGGGTGCCTGGGTGGCTCAGCGGGTTAAAGCCTCTGCCTTCGGTCAGGTCGTGATCTCAGGGTCCTGGGATCGAGGCCCGCATCAGGCTCTCTGCTCTGCAGAGAGCCTGCTTCCTCCTCTCTCTCTGCCTGCCTCTCTGCCTACTTGTGATCTCTCTCTGTCAAATAAATAAATAAAATCTTTTAAAAAAAAAATTCTAGGGCGCCTGGGTGGCTCAGTGGGTTAAAGCCTCTGCTTTCGGCCCAGGTCATGATCTCAGGGTCCTGGGATCGAGGCCCGCATAGGGCTCTCTGCTTGGCAGGGAGCCTGCTTCCCCCTCTCTCTCTCTGCCTGCCTCTCTGCCTCCTTGTGATCTCTCTCCCGCTGTGAAATAAATAAATAAAATCTTTAAAAAAAAAAAAAAATTCTAATGCTAAAAGAGAAACAAATGACAAGTCAATAAACTATTAAAAATGTAATTTTAAGAAAGATTTACAGTTATATACTAAGCTCAAAACACACTGAGTCCAATTCAGAAAGCTCTACCTAACTATACGGATATTCAAATGAAAAATGATATTCTAGGTAACTATAAAGCATTTCACATCCTTAAACAAAGCAATATTTAAGAAAGTTTTCCCCAAAGGCCTATAAAGATTTATAGGAAACTTCTAGCTGTTCAGTGATAGATTTATAGATGAGACCAAACTATTCAGGGAAACATGTCAAAATAATTTAAAAGTCCTATTATTATAAACTCCTAGATAAAATATATGGATACTTTATTTATAATGAATAAAATCTGTATAAGGACTACATTCCTCTTTGTCTCTCCTGCTCTCAAAACACACACATTCTCTCTCAATACATAGCTAAGCTTAAAAGGTTGGCAGGAAAGTCCTTAAGTGCTAAAAATGAATGAGAATCTAGAAAACAGAGCTGGGTGTGCTGACACAATGAATGGATGATGATGATGATTAAGTATGGGTAACCTAGGAACTTGGGTTTTAACACATGCAGTGACAAGAGAGGAGAGGCCTTAAGGACGTTAAAAATGAGGACTCAAAAGTGTGGTCCCTGCCAACATCTGGCAACTTGTACCCTAGAAATAAAATTCCTTAGATCCTAACCCAGACCTACTGAATCAGAATCTCTGCAAATGGACCTCAGGGATCTTCTTCTTCTCCTAGGTAGAGAGACTATAAGGTAATCTCCCTAGAGAAACTGAATCCCATGCTTGTGACTTGCATAGGTTTGGAAATGAAATATACACTACTTCAGCAATTTTTAAACATTTTAGTTCCAGGATCACTCTATACTCTTAAAAATTATTGAGGACTCGTAATTCTTCATCTCAAGAGTTGTGAGTTCAAGCCCCACAACTGGCACGGAGTTGACTTAAAATAAATTAAAAACAAATTAAAACAAAATTTAAAACCCCAAGAACACACAAAAGACTTACACTCTATTACCTATCAGAGTGATGATACTATCTCTGATAACCCCTAGAAAACTCCACTAGAGAGAGAATGAAGAATTAAAAGGCAAATAACATCTCAGTATTATTATGAAAATACTCTGACCTTCAGGACCCCCCCAGGACTCTCTGGACCACACTTTGAGAACCACTGCACTATCTGAATTATCTAGGGATCCCCTAATTATAAAATTAACATAAAACTCATTCTTTAGGGCACCTGGGTGGCTCAGTGGGTTAAAGCCTCTGCCTTTGGCTCAGCTCATGATCTCAGGGTCCTGGGATCGAGGCCCGCATTGGGCTCCCTGCTCCACGGGGAGCCTGCTTCCTCCTCTCTCTCTGACTGCCTACTTGTAATCTCTCTCTGTCAAATAAATGAAATCTTTAAAAAAAAAAAGTAGGTATAACTGAGACATCTATCTTCTATTAACCCAGATGTTACCAAACACCAAAATGTGGTAACATTTAATGGATAACAGATCACATAGTTTTTAAGAGAACATTCCTACGTAAGAATCTGTAAAATATCATGGCACCACAAATACTGGCAAATATTCTCAACTGAAATACTACTGCTTCGTATCACAACATAAGAATGGACTTGATAACTGCTATACACCGTATTAGGAAACAACAAATACATGCCATTTTATATTTCATGTTAAGTACTATAGTAACAGCAGCTAACATTCATTAAGCTGTATTCTACAACTTGACATTATTTTATGTACTCTTCTCAACCCTAAGTACTATTACTATCCCCCATTTATACAGTCAGATACTGAGGACAAAGAGCTAAAAAAAGAGAGAGAGAAAGAGATGGAATTCAAATTTAAGTATTATCCTTAGAGGACAGTTAGACAAACCTTTTCTATAAAAGGCCAGACAGTAAATATTTAACTTGCTGCAGGCCATATACAGTCTCTGTTCCCTTTTTTTTTTTTTTAACTCTAAAGAGTATAGGTCATTTGTTTTGTAGAATATCTTTCAATTTAGGTTTTGTGATGTTTCTTCATGATTAAATTCATGTGATGATCTTTTAGCAGGAGTATTAAATAAGTCCTATTGTATCCTTGTCAGTGCATCACATCATGAAGCACACAATGTTAGTTTGTTTTGTTAATTTATTTATTAAGATTTTATTTATTTATTTGACAGAGAGAGACACAGAGAGAGGGAACACGAGCAGGGGGAGTGGGAGAGGGAGAAGCAGACTTCCTGCCGACCAGAGAGCCCGATGCAGATGCCCAATGACTGAGCCACCCAGGCACCCTGGTGCCTCAAACTCACACCTCAAAGTTTTTATGAGGATTAAGCAAGCTAGTATTTGAAAAATTAGAACAGCACCTAGCATAAAGTAGGTACTATATACACATCTTACATGGAAAAACAAAACAAATATACAACACAGAAAAAACATCAAGTTGAGGAGAGCTCACATAGCTAATGAACCTAAGACTGACAATGAACGCCTTCTCATGGCTGCTGTCTCATATCCTTGGTTCTTAACATTCAGCAGTACTATATTCACAATGAGTACCCACTATATGAAAGATATGCAAAACGAAAATTATTTATCTTCTCCTCCAAACCTGCTCCACCCACACCATCTACTATCTTGGTTAAAGACAACTCTGCACCAAGATGCTTGAACCCAAAACTTTATAATCATCCTTATATTCTTTCTCTTACTCCCCACATTAAATTATGCTAGATCTACCAATCCTAACCAATCTTCTATCAATCTAATATATTCACAGTCCTGGGCGCCTGGGTGGCTCAGTGGTTTAAAGCCGCTGCCTTCGGCTCAGGTCATGATCCCAGGGTCCTGGGATCGAGGCCCACATCGGGCTCTCTGCTCAGCAGGGAGCCTGCTTCCTCCTCTCTCCTCTCTCTCTGCCTGCCTCTCTGCCTACTTGTAATCTCTCTCTCTGTGTCAAATGAATAAATAAAAAATCTTTAATATATTCACAGTCCTAACCACTTCTCCCTTCCTCTATGGCACCCAGTACAATCAACCTTCACCTCCCACATGGACCAATGCAATAGCTTCCAACTTGACATCTGTGCAAATACTCCTGCTCCTCCTGCTCCCTGCCCATTCTTGACATAGCAGCGTTACTGTGTTAAAACTGCACCAGGCCATCACGTCACTCTCCTGATCAAAAGCTTGTAATACTCCTTATTTTAATCATAGTAAAAGCCTACCTTTCCCTCAATTTTGCTCTGTACCTTAAACTCCTCTAAAAAAAAAAAAGTCTTAACTTAAAAAAAGAATGGGGCGCCTGGGTGGCTCAGTGGGTTAAAGCCTCTGCTTTCGGCTCAGGTCATGATCTCCGCGTCCTGGGATCGAGGCCCGCATCGGGCTCTCTGCTCAGCAGGGAGCCTGCTTCCTCCTCTCCCTGTCTCTCTGCCTGCCTCTCTGCCTACCTGTGATCTCTCTCTCTCTGTGTCAAATAAATAAATAAAAATATTTAAAACATAAAAAAAAAAGAATGAAAAGGTTTAAACTGTCAAAATGCAGCTGAGCTTTCCTCTTAATTATACTACAGAGGAAAACAGACCATTAGAGACATATCGAACACTCCACATACACATACAAATGGACACAAAGCAAAGTACAATAAATAGCCTATACACCTTACATGATCCATCTGCTGTTACTTTTCTTGACTGAATCTGATTCTTTTTAAAGAATACAGTAGAGACCCGGGTCCTTCCTCTTTCATCAAATCAGAAGACATATGCCTGCATTTTCAACTTTTAATGATGCTAACACTGATCAGTGAATTCATGGCATCAAGTTGATCCCACCATTATAGTCAACAGTCACCTTTCACCGAATAATTTTATTTTTTTTATTTTTTTTTTTTTAAAGATTTTATTTATTTATTTGACACACAGAGAGAGAGATCAGATCACAAGTAGGCAGAGAGGCAGGCAGAGAGAGAGAGGAGGAAGCAGGCTCCCTGCCGAGCAGAGAGCCCGATGTGGGCCTCGATCCCAGGACCCTGGGATCATGACCTGGGCCGAAGGCAGCGGCTTTAACCCACTGAGCCACCCAGGCGCCCTCACCGAATAATTTTAGCAAACATCAAGTATATGTCTAGATCTAGTACTGTACTGTGGGCACAAAATGGTGACTTTTCTAATATTTTTATTCTTTCTTCATTTACTACCTGGAATTCTTCAAGAAAGAAGAGCTTTCTACCATCAACTATTTGGTTACCTTAAAATGCATTTCACCATGAAATGCAGTGTAAGTGCCTCTTCTCTCTATGCGTAAGTTTTCAGAACAATGAACTGACAACCCTGAAACCTCCAAAGGTCATCAATAGTTATTTTGTTTTTTAAAGTATCATTATGGACTTCTAGATTTTAATTTTAATATAGTTTAATATATTGGAGTAATTACTTTTTTATATTCAAGTTTTCCACCTTAGGCCAGTGGAAATACCTTAGATGGCCTCTGTGAACTTTTGACACTTCAACTTAACCTTAGCCAACCTGACAGGCCAAAGATTTTAACTTGCAGTTTAAATTTGCAATTCCTCCATTATAATTAAGATCAGACAATTTTCTTTTCTTTTTTATTTGACAGAGAGAGAGAGAGAGATCACTAGTAGGCAGAGCAGCAGGCAGAGAGAGAGGAGGAAGCAGGCTTCATGCCAAGCAGGGAGCCCGATGAGGGCCTCGATCCCAGGACCCTGAGATCATGACTTGAGCTGAAGGCAGAGGCTTTAACCCACTGAACCACCCAGGCGCCCTAGATCAGACAATTTTCATGTTTATTGATTTCTGAATTCTCTATTTTCTTTTTTTTTAATTTTTATTTATTTGAGAGAGTGTGTGTGCACGAGCAAGGGGGAGGGGCAGAGAGGGAGGAAGAAGCAGGCTCCGTACTGAGCAGGCTCCATCCCAGGATCTGGCAGCTGATCGCAGGATCCCAAGGGCCCCCCTCCACCCCCACAGACACTTAAATGACTGAGCCACAAGGTGCCCCTCCCTATTCATTTTTTTTTCTCCCTATTCATTTTCTTATCCTTTTTTCTAGTGGGCAGATTAATCCCTTTTGCTTTCTGAATTTTAAGAGTTCATTTTAATATATGGCAGAGCTTATGCATTAAAACAAAAGCTGTAATCTTTTTTCTGTATTTATTTTATGGCTTTTTTGGTCATGTAAAATATTTAATTTTTAAATAAAATGATTCCCTTTATAACTCTGTTATATATTTAAAGAACTTTCCACTTCAATATGATTAAGGGAAAAAAAATGCCTAACCTTCTCCTAATTCTTTTATGGATTATTTATTTATTTTTAGTGTTTACATCTTTGACCCAGCAAGACATAAGTAGCTGCTTCTGTCTATTCCCACTAGAATTTGGCATCTTTTTTTTTAAAGATTTTATTTATTTGGCACAGAGAGAGAGAGAGAGAGATCACAAGTTGGCAGAGAGGCAGGTGGAGAGAGAAGGAAGCAGGCTCCCTGCCGAGCAGAGAGCCCGATGCGGGCCTCGATCCCTGGACCCTGGGATCATGACCTGAGCCAAAGGCAGAGGCTTTAACCCACTGAGCCACCCAGGCACCCGAATCTGGCATCTTCTAATGCAACGACTATCTTACTCATTTTGTTACCAGACTAAGCTTCTTGCCTGTGGACCCAAATGTTTTCAAATATAGGGTGAGGAAGGTGGTGGTAACAATTAACAATTATAAATCTTTTCTCTGTGTTTAAACTAGGGCAACTCATTCCTACTGAACTGTCCATACTTCAGGAGAAAAGATGGAACAGGGAGAAAAACTGCTCTGCTTTATACTACATTATATATGCACTGCTCTGACATTTCACTATAACTTTAAGAGGTGAGGAATGTGGGTAGGGCACAGAAAGTGAATATAGAAATTCAGCTTCCAAAAAGTGATGTCTGAATGGGCTCAAAATGAACAAGTAGGTATTAAATAAAGAGACTGAGCCAGTACTCTAGTCAGAGTACAGGATGTGCCAAAGTAGGAAAGTGGACATACATGATCTATTTGCAGAATTACAAGGAAGTCAGGAGGCTCCTTGGTGGCTCAGCTGGTTAAGCATCCGACTCTTGATTTCAGCTCAAACCATGATCTCAGGGTCATGAGACTGAGCCCTTTGTTGGGCTCCAGTGTGGAGCCTGCTTGAGATTCTCTCCCTCTCCCGATTCACCCCATACTCTCTCCCTCTCTAAAAAATAATTAAAAAAAAAAAAAAGGTGGGGAGCCTGGGTGGCTCAGTGGGTTAAAGCCTTTGCCTTCTGCTCAGGTCATGATCTCAGGGTCCTGGGATCAAGCCCCACATCAGGCTCCCTGCTCAGCAGGGAGTCTGCTTCTTCCTCTCTCTCTGCCTGCCTCTCTGCTTACTTGTAGTCTCTCTCTGTCAAATAATAAAACTTAAAAAAAAAAAAAAAACTTAAAAAAAAAAGCATTACAAAATGTATTATGACTGCCTAGGCCAGTGCTTGGCATACTGAATAATTATATAAATAAACATTTGCTCTTATTATGCTGATTATTGGGAAATGCAAACAAAGTAGGTAAAATCATTAAGATACAGACTAAGATGGGGCGCCTGGGTGGCTCAGTGGGTTAAAGCCTCTGCCTTCGGCTCAGGTCGTGATCTCAGGGTCCTGGGATCGAGGCCCATATCGGGCTCTCTGCTCAGCAGGGAGCCTGCTTCCTCCTCTCTCTCTGCCTGCCTCTCTGCCTCCTTGTGATCTCTCTCCCTCTGTGAAATAAATAAAATAAAATCTTAAAAAAAAAAAAAAGATACAGACTAAGATGCTCCTGGAAAGCCAGCTAAAGTTTAAATTTTATCCTGAAGACAATGGGAGCCACTAAAGACTTCTGACAGAACAATGGCAAATGTTAGAAAAATTACACTGGCAGTGTGAATCAAAGACTGGATGGGATACAGTCAGGCAAGAATCATAAAGAATCTTTAATGATGGAGAATGCAAAGGTAATAAAAACTTTCAGGGGTGTCTGGGTGGCTCAGCTAGTTAAGCGTCTGACTCTGGATTTCAGCTCAGGTCATAATCTCAGGATTGTGGGACTGAGCCCCACATCAGGCTATGTGCTAGGCATGGAACCTGCTTAAAATTCTCTCTCCCTCCCTCTTCCTCTCCCCCGATTAAAAAGAAAACAAAAAACAAAAAACAACTTCTACAAAGAGAGGGAAATCTGCAAACCTCTTGCAAGACCTAAAAGGTCAGCATACTGATTTTTACAAAAAGATACCAGGTATCTAATAGCATGTATAGAGATATAAACACTTAAATAGTATATTCCTGGACTGCCTGTAATGCTTTCCATTTCAGTAAAGACACATCCAATTAAGTAATCAACAAAATAATTTCAGAGTCACGAAATGCCCCATTTTCTCTTTTCCACAAGCAAGACAGACTGATGAAAGCTCATGAATGTCTCTCATAAGGCTGGGTTTCTAAAGACTCCATAATGCAACACCAAAACCTAAATTACAGCTGTTGCTCCTGCTGGTACACTGGCACAGCATCTCTAAAATTTCTGCAGGCTCATCAATACTTTTTACTGACACTACAGTAATGGTGAGAGCGTCATGTGCTCTAACAACAGAGTTCACACCTAATTCCAGCTATGTGGACTATCAGACGTGGGATGTGAGTTAGCTATACAGAATGTGGGACAACTTCCGAGGGCAAACTACAGATCCAGTTTATCAGCAGTTCTCATCTCAGGTGTTTTAGAGGTCAAAAGGATTGCTTTTATGTGGCATGGACTACTTGGGTCCTCTGGGGATGCCACCAAAAGTGACAAAACTTCCTATAGAGAAGGTGAACTGAAGACCCTGGTTCTACCTTGAACTCTATGGAGTGGCAGCTACTGTGAATTGGTTTATTTGCTATTTGTAAAGCTGTTACTCTTCCCCAACTGCAAGGAATCATTTCATGGTTCAATAAGAAAATTACTGTAGAGATAGTCTACTTAGAAAAAGTCCAAATGGGCACCTGAGTGGCTCAGTGGGTTAAAGCCTCTGCCTTCAGCTCCGGTCATGATCTCAGAGTCCTGGGATCAAGGCCCACTCTCGGGCTCCCTGCTCAGCGGGGAGCCTGCTTCCTCTTCTCTCTGCCTGCCTCTCTCCCTACTTGTGATCTCTCTCTCTCTCTCTCTCTCTCTCTCTGTCAAATAAATAAATATATAAATCTAAAAAAAAAAAAGTCCAAATAAAGTGACCTTCTTCTACTGATTCTTTAGACAAATCTGATACTAAAAACCCCATGTTACAATAAATCCTACACGGATATCTATTTCTATCTTTACATTTATTGAAGAACAAATATCAGTTACATAACTATATATTACTTATGTAAAAAAAGTCTCACGAATCCACAAAAAGATTAACTCGATTTTTTAAAAAATGGGCAAAAGACTTAGGTCCTTCAAAACAGAACACACATGAAAACCCAACTGGCACATGAAAAGCTATCTTCAGTCCTCAGGGAAATTAAAATACCACAATTCACAAATGCTAGAATAGTCAAAATAGAAAAAGACTGACAAACATCAAATATTTGTGAGAATGAAAAGTAACTGATCCCTCCATACACTGTTGGAGAGTAATGTGAAGTGGAGATAACACCTCTCTGGAGAGCTGTTTGGCAGTTTCTTATAAAGTATGAATGTATATCTCTACCTTATAACCTAGCAACTCCATTCCTAGGTATTTACCCAAGGGAAATGAAAACAGACTTATATAAAAATGTTTACAGAGTAGCCATATTTATAATAATCCCAAACTGGAAACAACTCAAATGTCCATAAGCAATGAACAGATTAAATAAATTGTAGTGTTTCCCTGCAATGGAATGCTACTCAGCAATAAAAAAGAAGGAACTTATGTCCAAAACAGGCAAATCTCAGGGCGCCTGGGTGGTTCAGTGGGTTAAAGCCTCTGCCTTCAGCTCAGGTCATGATCTCAGGGTCCTGGGATTGAGCCCTGCATCGGGCTCCCTGCTCAGCATGAAGCCTGCTTCCTCCTCTCTCT
>LNAC01000020.1:6402179-6417738 GCA_002007465.1 Ailurus styani | reverse complement strand
CCCTGAGATCATGACCTGAGCCGAAGGCAGAGGCTTTAACCCACTGAGCCACCCAGGTGCCCAAAAGGGCAGAAATTTTAGTTGATGAAATCACAGCTATAAACTTCCCTACCCTAGGGAAGGAAACAGACATCCACATCCAGGAAACCCAGGGAGTTCCAAATGAGAGAAGCTGAAAGAGACCCACACCAAGACACATTATAATTGAAATGTCAAAAGTTAAAGCAAAAAAGAGAAACTATTAAAAGCAACGAAAGAAAAACAACTTGTTGTATACAAGGAAACTCCAAGCAGATTTCTCAGCAAAAACTTTGCACACCACAAGAAAGTAGCGTGATATATTCAAAGTGCTGAAAGAAAAAAAACTTCAAACCAAGAATACTCTAACCAGCAAAGTTATCTTTCACAAACGAAGGAGAGATTAAGAGTTTTTCAGACAAGGGATGCCTGGGTGGCTCAGTTGGTTAAACCACTGCCTTAGGCTCAGGTCATGATCCTGGAGTCCTGGGATGGAGTCCCTCATTGGACTCCCTGCTCAGCAGGGAGTCTGCTTCTCCCTCTGACCTTTCCCCTCTCATGCGCTCGCGTGTGCACACGTTCTCTCCCTCTCTCTCTCTCTCACATTCTCTAATAAATAAATAATAAAATCTTAAAAAAAAAAGGGGGGGGGTTTCAGACAAGCCAAAGCTAAAGAAGTTCACCGCTCAACTGGCCTTATAGGAATTGCTAAAGACATTTCTTTAAACTGAAAAGAACAGGTGCTAATGAGTAACAAGAACACATATGAAAGGATAAATCTCACTGGAAAGGTAAATATATAATAAAGGTAATGGACTAATCACTTTTAAAGATTAAAAGGCAGAACCTGTAAAAAGAACTAAGATTACAATAATTAAAGGATAAACAAGAAAAAAAGATGTAAAATGTGACATCAAAAACAAAATGCTGGAGGAACCTGGGTGGCTCAGTTGGTTGAGCATCCTGACTCTTGATTTTGGCTCAGGTCATGATCTCAGGATAACTTATATATGTAAGCCTCATGGTAACCACAAAGCAAAAACTTACAGTAAATACACAAAATATAAAGGGAAGAAATATAAGCATATCACTAAAGAAAGACATGAAACCACAAGAAACAAGGAACAGAGAGGAACTACAAAAATAGCCAGAAAATGACTAACTAACAAAATGACAACAAGCACATACCTATTGGTAACTGCTTTAAGTATAAATGGACTATATTCTCCTATCAAAGGACAGAGAGTGGATGAACGGGGCGGGGGGGAGAACCCATCTCTATACTTTGTACAAAAGACTCACTTCAGACACACAGAAAAATGGAAGAGATGGAACAAGATATTCTATGCAAATGGAAACCAAAAGAAAGTGGAGTAGCTATACTTACATCAGACAAAATACTTTAAAACAAAGGCTGTGCTAAGAGAAAAAGAAGAATGTTACAGAACAAGAAAAGGGTCAATCCAACAGGAAGATAAACATTTTAAATATTTATGCACTTGGAGTGCCTGGGTGGTTCATTCAGTTTAGTGTCCCTCTCCTGGTTTCAGCTAAGGTCATAATCTCAGGGTCCTGAGATTGAGCCCTGCATGCAGCTCCACACTCAGCACAGAATGTGCTTGAGATTCTCTCCCTCTCCCCTTCCCCCCAATGCATGCATGTGCTCTCTCTCTAAATAAGTAAATAAAATCTTTAAAAAATATTTATGTACTCAACATAAGAGCACCTAATACATAAAGCAAATACTAACACACCTAAATGGAAAAATAAACAGCAATACAATAATGATAGGGGACTTTAATAACCTACTTACATCAATGAATGATAGATCATCCACACAAAATCAATAAGGAAACACCAGTCTTAAAGCAAACATCAGACCAGATGGGTTTAACAGATTTTTAGAGAACATACCATCCAAAAGCAACAAAATATACATTCTTTTCAAGTGCAAGTAGATCCAAGATAGATTACATGACACATCATTTCCCAACATAAACCACAAAACAATTCCTAATAAATTTAAGAGCACTGAAATCATATCAAGCATCATTTCCAAGCACATGGTATGATACCAGAAACTAATTACACAAAAGAAACTGGAAAATTCACAAATATGTGGAAATTAAACCACTTGCTACTGAACAACAAATAGGTCAAAGAAGAAATCAAAAGAGAAATTGGGGCGCTTGGGTGGCTCAGCACATTAAGCATCTGCCTTCGGCTCAGGTCATGATCTCAGGGCCCTGGGATCAAGTCCCGCAACGGGCTCTCCACTTGGCAAGGAGCCTGCTTCCTCCTCTCACGCTGCCTCTCTGCCTACTTGTGATCTCTCTCCGTGTCAATTAAATAAATAAAATCTTAAAAAAAAGAAAAAAGAAAAAAGATTAGAGCAGAAATTAATGAAGTAGCGACTAAAAAGACACCAGAAGGAAAATAAAAAACAATGCAACGAAGAGCTGGTTCTTTGGAAAGATAAACAAAATCGACAAATTTTTAGCTAGCGAGACTCACCAAGAGAGGACTCAAAAATCAGAAAGAGATGAAAGAGATGTTATAACTGATACCACAGAAACACAAAGGATCATAAGAGACTGCTATAAACAATTATGTGCCAGCAAACTGGACCACTTAGAAGAAATGGATAAATTTCTATAAACAAAACCTACCAAAACTGAATCATGATGAAATTAAAAAAAAAAAAATGAACAGACTGATTATTAATAACGAAACCGAAACAGTAATCAATAACCTCCCAATGAACAAAGTCCAAGATCACAGAGTTTCACTGATGAATTCTACCAAACACGCAAAAAAGAATTACTACCAATCCTTCTCAAACTCCTTCAATAGATAGAAAAGGAGGGAACTCTTCTAAACTCATTTTAGGACACTAGCACTACCCTAATAACCAAAACCAAGTAAGGATCCACAAGAAGAGAAAACTATAAGCAAATCACCCTGATGCACATAGATGCAAAAGTCCTCAACAAAACAGCAAACCCAATGCAATACTATGTTGAATCATTCACCATGATCAAGTGTGACTTACTTCAGGTTTGCAAGGACAGCTCAACATTTATAAAATCAGTCAATGTAACACACTACAGTAAACAAAATGAAGGATAAAAATCATATGGTCATCTCTACAGATGCAGGGAAAACATCTGACAAAATTCAACGACCATGTATTTTTAAAATTTTTATTTATTTATTTGACAGAGAGATTACAAGTAGGCAGAGAGAGAGGAGGAAGCAGGCACAGGCAGGCGCCCCCCCCCAAGGGGGGGGGCGCGCTGACGCAGGGCTGACTCTGACTCAGGGCTCAATCCCAGGACCCTGAGATCATGACCTGAGCCAAAAGCAGAGGCTTTAACCCACTGAGCCACCCATCCCACAACAACCATTTATGATAAAAACTCTCAACAAAGAAGGTTTAGAGGGAACATGCCTCACCATAATAGAAGCTATATATGACAAGCCGCCTACTAATTTCATACTCAATGGTGAAAAGCTGAAAGCTTTTTCTCTAAGATCAGAAACAAGATGAACATGCCCATCCACTGTTACCACTTTTATTCAACATAGTATTAAAAATCCTAATCAGAACAATTAAGCAAGAAAAAGAAATAAAGGGCGCCTGGGTGGCTTAGTGGGTTAAAGCCTCTGCTTTTGGCTCAGGTCATGATCCCAGGGTCCTGGGATCAAGGCCTGCATCGGGCTCCCTGCTCAGCAGGGAACCTGCCTCCTCCTCTCCCTCTGCCTGCCTCTCTGCCTACTTGTGATCTCTCTGTCAAATAAATAAATAAAATCTTAAAAAAAAAAGAAATAAAGGGCAAATTGGAAAGGAAGAAATAAAACTCACTATTTGCAGATGACACGATATTACAGAGAGCGAATCCTGAATATTCCATCAAAGAACTATTAGAATAAATGAATCCAGTAAGGTTGCAGGATACAAATACACAAAAATCTGTTGCGTTTGTATACACAAAAAATGAACTACCAAAAAGAAATGAAAGGGCGCCTGGATGGTTCAGTGGGTTAAAGCCTCTGCCTTCGGCTCAGGTCATGATCTCAGGGTCCTGGGATGGAGGCCCACATCGGGCTCTCCGCTCAGCAGGGAGCCTGCCTCCTCCTCTCTCTCTGCCTGCCTCTGTGCCTACTTGTGATCTCTGTCAAATAAATAAATAAAATCTTAAAAAAAAACAAAAAAGAAATGAAAACAATCCCACTTCCAACTGCACCAAAAAGAGTAAAATACTTAGGAATAGATTTAACCAAGAGGATGAAATACCTCTATCTTGAAAACAAGACATTAATGAAAGAAACCGAAGGAAGACCCAAATAAACAAAGACAGTCCATGCTCCTAACTGTAAAAATTACTATTGTTAAAATGTCCACAATATCCAAGTCAATATACAGATCTAATGCAATCCTTACCAAAATTCCAATGGCATTTTTCACAGAAACAGAAAAATCCTAAAATTTGTATGGAACTATAAGCTTGAAGAACCAAAGCAATCATGAGAAAGAAGAATACACCTGGAGACATCATGCTCCTTGATTTCAAACTATACAACAAAGTTATTAGTGATTAAGACAGTACTGTATTGGGCGCCTGGGTGGCTCAGTGGGTTAAAGCCTCTGCTTTCGGCTCAGGTCATGATCTCAGGGTCCTGGGATTAAGGCCCACATCGGGCTCTCTGCTCAGCAGGGAGCCTGCTTCCTCCTCTCTCTGCCTGCCTCTCTGCCTACTTGTGATCTCTATCTGTCAAATAAATAAATAAAATCTTAAAAAAAAAAAAAAAGACAGTACTGTATTGGCATAAAAACAGACACACAGACCGGAGGAACAGAACACAGAGCCCAGAAATAAACCCAGGCATATATGGTCAATTAATTTATGACAAGGAGCCAAGAATATACAATGGGGAAAAGACAGTCTCTTCAATAATTATTAGAAAAACAGGACGGAGCACCTGGGTGGCTCAGTAGGTTAAAGCCGCTGCCTTCAGCTCAGGTCATGATCCCAGGGTCCTGGGATCGAGGCCCACATCGGGCTCTCTGCTCAGCCGGGAGCCTGCTTCCTCCTCTCTCCTCTCTCTCTGCCTGCCTCTCTGCCTACTTGTGATCTCTCTCTGTGTCAAAATGAATAAATAAATAAATCTTAAAACAGGACGGCCACATGCAAAAAATGAAACTTGACACTATCCTACACCATACACAAAAATTAACTCAAAATGGGTTCAAGATCTGAATATATAAGATCTGAACCACGAAACTCCTAGAAGCAAACAAAGGCAATAAGCTCCTTGACATCAGTCTTGGTAATGATTTTTTTTTAATCTGACACCAACAGCAAAAGCAACAAAAGCAAAAATAAACAAGCTGGACTCCATCAAACTAAAAAGCCTCTACACAGCAAAGGTAACCATCAACAAAGTGAAAAGGCAACTTACTGAAGGGGAGAAAATATTTCCAAATGATGTGTCTGAAAATGGGCTAATATCCAAAATATATAAAGAACTCACAAAAGCGGGCGCCTGGGTGGCTCAGTGGGTTAAAGCCGCTGCCTTCGGCTCAGGTCATGATCCCAGGGTCCTGGGATCGAGGCCCACATCGGGCTCTCTGCTCAGCGGGGAGCCTGCTTCCTCCTCTCTCCTCTCTCTGCCTACTTGTAATCTCTCTCTCTGTGTCAAGTGAATAAATAAAATCTTTAAAAAAAAAAAAAAAAGAACTCACAAAAGCAAAAAATACCCCCAAATAATTCAATTAGAAAATGGGCAAAAGGGGCGCCTGGGTGGCTCAGTGGGTCAAGCCTCTATCTTCAGCTCAGGTCATGATCTCAGGGTCCTGGGATGCAGCACAGCATCGGGCTCTCTGCTTGGCAGAGAGGCTGCTTCCCCCTCTCTCTCTCTGCCTGCCTCTCTGTCTACTTGTGATCTCTCTCTCTCTGTCAAATAAATAATCTTTAAAAAAAAGAGAGAGAAAGAAAATAGGCAGAAAATCTGAATAGACATTCTTCCAAAGAAGATATATAGATGGCTAATAGATATATGAAAAGATGTTCTACATCATTAATCATCAGGGAAACACAAATCAAAGCCATAATCAGCTACCATCTCATATCTGTTAGAATAGCTATTACCAACTAGAAATACAGTTAAGTATTGGCAAGGATATGGAGAAAAGGGAACTCCTGTGCACTGCTGGTGGGAATGTAAACTGGTGCAGTCACCACAGAAAACAGTACTGGGCGGGGGAACCACATTTACATTATATGAAACATACAAATACAATTATCATTAGCTAAATGAGGCAAACTTTCTCCCACCTTTTGAGTATATAGCTACATCTTCTTCATGAGAATAATGAGTTATGTATTTTTGCATGAGCTTGGGGAGCTGCTGCCCATTCTTTACATATCCTGCTTCATCCTAAGGATGAATAAATAGCCTTTATTCTCATGAACATTTTATAAGGAAACCATCTTTGAATACATTATTTTAGTTCTCATACCCCAATACATACAATATTTCCTAATATCATGTCAAGTTTTCTGTCCTGAAATTCATGGGTCTGGTCAACAGTGAAAATCAACACAATAGTTTTCCTCAAAATATTATAATTAGAAGGCTCTCCAAAACCTTATTTTATAGATAAGGAAATCAAGATGCAGAGATTAAGTATGTTTATTCAAAACCACACAGTTCAAGTCATACCTATACTAGAACCTAGTGCTCCTCCCCCAGGGTTTTCCCATTGCACACACTGCCTAAGATGGGTCTATTTTTTCTAAGACAAAGTGGTAGTTCTGTTGGCAAAAAGCATACAAACGAGTATTTTTGCCACCCTATCCTACAGAATGTAGCGATAAATGTGATAATATATAAATTGCCATCACCCAAAGCATTACACAGAAAAGCTGTAAATACATAATAGTTCCGAATAGACCAAACACAATGCAATTTAAATTCCAGAGAGTAGAATCATCATTCTTTATTACAAAAATATTTAAGAGAAACTATGTTATAATTTTAAGATTATATCTAAAAAACAAATTCTGTGACTCAGCTTCAACAGCTTTCTTTCAAGTCATCTATTATTTATTAAGTAAAGATGAAGGTCTTTGTTTCTTAGTCAATTCTCACAGTTGATTTAGTCCCTCCTACACAGTATTTACTATTAATACTATTTCATGTAACAATGAACTAAAATTAGTTCTCTTTATAATCCCATAGCTGGTAAAGTGTGAAGATAAAATTTGCACCCAAGTCTGTCTGATCCAAAATCACATTTTGTTGTTGTTATATGCAAGTGCTTCCAGAATGGGCCTTAAAACTTGATGAACAATTGGAGAAACAATGAAAGGAATTAAACTTGTGAATTCAAAATACATTTAACAACCTTTTCCATCCTATCAAGATACAATCTTTAAAGGGTTAGCTACCCCTGGTTAATATCTGAAAAGCATGCAAATTCATCTCAAATTATTTTTGTACATTATGCTATTTTCTCTGGAAGTACAAATGTTCTTCATGTAACTTTGTGTTTTAAAAAGAAAAGGAAGACTCAATGGTTAACTTCAAGAAAGGTTGCAACTTTTAACTTTTTAAAAATTCATAAATGGACAAAAGCCAGAAGAGACAAAACTATTTGAATTATATCAAAATAAAATTGTTTTACAGATTTAATATAAAGTGATGCAAAGAGAGCAAAAAACATTCACCAGAAAGGAAAAAGACTTCACTGAACATGTAAGCTTTACTACTGAACTGTCTAGTTAATGTCATTCTCTTACCTAAGACCACGATTACTTCCACTTCTAAAATCATTCTTTTTTTTTTTTTAAAGATTTTTATTTATTCATTTGACACAGAGAGAGATTACAAGTAGGCAGAGAGGCAGGCAGAGAGAGAGGAGAGAGGAGGAAGCAGGCTCCCTGCTGAGCAGAGAGCCCGATGTGGGCCTCGATCCCAGGACCCTGGGATCATGACCTGAGCCGAAGGCAGCGGCTTTAACCCACTGAGCCACCCAGGCGCCCTCTAAAATCATTCTTAACTCTATGGGCTTCTGAAGAGATCTGTTTCCCCCAGACTAAAATACAGGTATCCCCCACTTTTCAGAAGTTTGCATTACACCATCTCGCTTTTATGAAAAATGGCAAAAGTGAAACAGTGGTCAGCATTTTTTTCCACAGCAACCTGTTACAGAGACAGTGTGCACCCTGAGCAGCTAGAGTGGTACCACCAAGCTCCTTCCCTTGAACTACACTCAGCATCAAGCCACCCTAACTTTGAACTTGTGTCTGTGAGCATCTGTACTTCAATTTATTTCTTGCATCCATTAACAAGATGCGTCCCAGGGTATCAGAAAAACCTAGGGGAGCTTATTTCTTGGGTCTGGGAATGTCCAAAATTTTTTGCATATAAATAATCAGTAATTGCTTCTTTGCTCTACGCTATTTCAGCTTACTGGAGGTTTCATAGTAATGCTCTACTTTCAGATAAGAGAGGGGAACCTGCATATGCATACATTTATTTTAAAAGTTAATTCAGGGGCGCCTGGGTGGCTCAGTGGGTTAAAGCCGCTGCCTTCGGCTCAGGTCATGATCCCAGGGTCCCGGGATGTCCCGCATCGGGCTCTCTGCTCATCAGGGAGCCTGCTTCCTCCTCTCTCTCTGCCTGCCTCTGCCTGCCTCTCTGCCTACTTGTAATCTCTCTCTCTGTGACAAATGAATAAATAAAATCTTAAAAAAAAAAATAAAAAAAATAAAAGTTAATTCAGTTTCCTACTTAATTTGATGCATTTCCAAACATATATCATTTTACAAGCACAAAAAGAAAAAAAGAAAACAGGGGCGCCTGGGTGGCTCAGTGGGTTAAAGCCTCTGCCTTCGGCTCAGGTCGTGATCTCAGGGTTCTGGGATCGAGTCCCGCATCGGGCTCTCTGCTCATCAGGGAGCCTGCTTCCTCCTCTCTCTCTGCCTGCCTCTCTGCCTACTTGTGATCTCTATCTGTCAAATAAATAAATAAAATCTTTAAAAAAAAAAAGAAAAAAAAACATAAAAGATGGAGCTGTATGTATAAAGTCAAGAAGAAAGAGGAATGAAAACTGTATCATGAAAAAGCAATTTACTCATTCCTGAAAGAACATTCTTGGCAGAATCCTAGGCTGCATTACTGGATCAAACATCTGAAGATACTGTATATTCTGCCATCTGAGAGCAAGCATCCTTTAAAAGCATCAGGTTTTAAAGTGTACTACTTACTTCATACTCCAGTCAAACATAATAGCAACAGTTACCATTACTATTATTGCTTATACTTCTGTTCTTAAGTCACAAAAATCAGACATTGATAGTAACACGATTTGACAACAGATCCTTCCTTTCTGTTCTTAATATAGCACTTATTCTTTGCCTTTTCTTACCTGCAAGTGAATATTCATATTCCTCAAAACAGGTGATTTCATTTGGATTACTTATTAAACAGTATCTGACAAAATATGGGTTGGGTGACTTAGGTACAATAATTACTAAAGATATTCTTACCTAAACATCTTTATACAGTTTTAAGAAATAATTTTTTAATGTCTGAGAGGTAATAAACATTAACCATTTAACAAGAGGAATCTTTCCACTTTTTCCAAAGTAAAGCTTATATCCTTAGAAAAGGAGAAAAAAGAAAGGTAAAAAAATGTCTGGGTCATCAACACCTTTCATCCCGTCTTTGCCAGATCTTCAGTTTATTTTTTTTTAATCAATGTCGCTACATTAGAATAACTCTTCTGCATTAATACACATTTCTTGTCTTTTTAAAAAAAAAAGGGGCGGGCGCCTGGGTGGCTCAGTGGGCTTTTAAAGCCTCTGCTTTCAGCTCAGGTCATGATCTCAGCGTCCTGGGATCGAGGCCCGCATTGGGCTCCCTGCTCAGCAGGGAGCCTGCTTCCTCCTCTCCCTGTCTCTCTGCCTGCCTCTCTGCCTACTTGTAATCTCTCCCTCTGTGTCAAATAAGTAAATAAAATCTTTAAAAAAAAAATAAAAAAATAAAAAATAAAAAAAAAAAAGGGCGCCTGGGTGGCTCAGTGGGTTAAAACCTCTGCCTTCGGCTCAGGTCATCATCTCAGGGTCCTGGGATCGAGGCCCGCATTAGGCTCCCTGCTCAGCAGGGAGCCTGCTTCCCCTCTCTCTCTCTGCCTGCCTCTCTGCCTACTTGTAATCTGTCAAATAAATAAATAAAGTCTTTAAAAAAATAGGGAAAAAAAAGATTTATTTGAGAGAGAGCACAAGCGGGGAGGTTAGGCAGCCAGAGAAGCCGACTCCCTGCTGAGCAGGGAGCCAGATGTGGGACTCTACCCCAGGATCCTGGGATCATGACCTGAGCTGAAAGCACACGCTTAACCAACTGAGCCACCCAGGAACCCCATTTTCTTGCTTTTAAAAGATCAAAATCTGTGGATAATTTAATCTTCTTGGTAGTTTAACAGTCTTGACCAACAGAACTCATTCAAAGTTGGACTGTAAACTATGTGGCCTACTGTTTTTATGGTTTTTTTTTTTTAAAGATTTATTTTTATTTATTTCACAGAGGGAGAGAGATCACAAGGAGGCAAAGAAGCAGGCAGAGAGAGGGGGAAGCAGGCTCCCTGCTGAGCAGGGAGCCCGATGCGGGACTCGATCCCAGGACCCTGAGATCATGACCTGAGCCGAAAGTAGAGGCTTTAACCCACTGAGCCACCCAGGCGCCTGGCCTACTGTTTTAATAGAAAAGTTAAGCCCCACAGTTTTAAAGCTCCTGACAACTCCTACCTAGTCTTCTCACATAATAGGGAAAATTCTAGTTTTTCTTTTCTGTCTTTTGTCCCTTTATTAATGCACTGTTGCCTTGCACCAATAAAATGTACTAATCTTTGATATAAGGATATGGTTTTTTTGTTTTGTTTTTAAAGATTTTATTTATTTATTTGACAGAGAGAGAGATCACAAGTAGGCAGAGCGGCAGGCAGAGGGAAAGGGAGAAGCAGGCTCTCTGCCGAGCAGGGAAGCCCAATGTGGGTCTCGATCCCAGGACCCTGAGCTGAAGGCAGCGGCTCAACCGAATGAGCCACCCAGATGCCCTGATATAAGGATATGTTAAAATTAAGTGTAAGTTCTTTGCCTAAGGAGAAAGGGGCCAAAAGGAATGTTATCTTTTAGATAAGATTATATTTTGGTAGCCATAGCAATGGGTCTTGAAACTGCTTTCAGCAGATGTACATGTGGATTTCTGACTTTATTTATTTTAACATGCCAAAATCTATTTTAATAAACACAAGGAGCAATCTACAGTAATATACACACAAAAATTAGTTGTTGTACAAGTCTCACATGGAAAACTATCACTTCAATCATACTTCTTGTTCTTTAAAAAAAAGTCAATAAAGCAAAAATTCTAGCACCTCTTTAAAAATTGTGGGAAATAAACCCATATTATTTATTTTTATCCTGACATACTCTCTTTCTAGAACAGAACCAATCCAGATAAAGTAGCTAACATAGTATCATAAAAATATTATTGCCTTTAATCTTTATGTATTATATTGTGTTGGGTATTTTATATGTAAAGTGTGTGATAGATTGATAACTAATAAACACTAGAAAATGGCTTTCAAAAAAATATTATTGCCATAGATAATTTACCAAAAGGTAAATAGTTAAGTAAAATTTTAGTACACTGGCCACTGAACATAGGTGATATACTAAACAAATCATTTTAAAAGATGTATCAGTTGTATTAAGTGCTCATAGAAAAATAACCAGCTTAAAGGGTTTTTTAAACAATTCCCAAAGATTTATGGACTGCTTAATAATGCCTGTCCATAATTAAAATATCACTGTACTGTGATCAGGATAAGCTAATCAATACTCATTTATACAAATTAAACTTTTTCCACTTCCTTACTAGATGAATGAAAATTCACATAACCTAACACTTGCGATGAAATTAGTATTTGTGTCATTAATCATTCAATAAAAAGTCTCATTTCGACACAGGGACATAGACAAACATTTATGTTCCTCTCATTTTTTATTCTTTTTTTTTTTTATTAAAGATTTTATTTATTTATTTGACACAGAGAGATTACAAGTAGGCAGAGAGGCAGGCAGAGAGACAGGGAGAGGAGGAAGCAGGCTCCCTGCTGAGCAGAGAGCCCGATGCGGGCCTCGATCCCAGGACGCTGAGATCATGACCTGAGCCGAAAGCAGAGGCTTTAACCCACTGAGCCACCCAGGCGCCCTCATTTTTTATTCTTAATAAAGGCAAGGAACTTCCCATTTTATTTTGATGGGAATTTCTCCCCATTACTTTTGTCACAACATCTTCCTATATCTATTACTGAAGCATTTTATCTAAGATCAGCGATGTTTGAATTACCAAGCAGCATATTTTCTTTAAAGATTTTATTTTTAAGTAATCTCTACACCCAATGTGGGGCTCGAACTTACAAACCCAAGATCAACAGTCGCGTGCACTTCCAACTGAGCCAGCAAGGTGCCCCTAAAACTGTGTATTATTTTTAAAATTTGCCAATCACTCCTTCCCTTTCTCAGTAACTATACACAACTCAACAACTTCCCTTTTTAGCACACATTTAAAAATATTTATTGCCAACTGCACCAAATTTAAGTCACAGAAGGTTAAAACTGAGAAGACATTTGGCTAAAGTCCAAGAATCCTAAATCCTGACCCCAGTCTGCTTTACCCTGTTCACCCCTCCACCCTCGCCCCCAGCCCTTGAGTTCTCTGAGGATATGAATAGAAGAAAAGGCCAGGCACCTATACACTGTTACTAGAAGGCTTTTGTTACAAACTTCAAAGTGCCTTGAACTAGGCCAGTCCACATGGAAGGCTCATCAAGCTTAAGGCCCAGAATCAGTGATCACTTGGACAGCCTTTGCCGCCTTTCCTCTTGTCAGCCTATGCTCAATTCTCAGCCAATGCTGAAGAAAGGCCAGTCTAGCAACATACGAAGAAAAACTAAGCCAGTGGAAACATTCAGCTCAGAAACCTACTTAGCTCTGAATACCACCCACAAAACTAAAAAACCAAGAAGAATGAGGAATGCCAAACAGGATGATAATGCTAAAGAGAATGGGGGGCAAGGCATTCACGACAGAGAATTGAATGAGTAATTATGTTACCATTTATGGTAAGATTATGGGCAGAGAAAGCAGAATTCTTTAATGTAATATAAATCAAGTAAGAAATTAAAAGTTATAAACAAAGAAAAAAGGGGCAACCTGGTGAAACCAAATAGGAAAGTCTAAAAGGAGGGCATATGCTTGAATGTTTAAGATTAAACAGCAGAGGCTTTTGAATTCCAGTTCTGGGTCTACCACTCTTTAGCTCAGTGATCATGAATGAAATCCTTAATCTTTCCAAATCTGTTTCTCCACCTGTATAACAGATAGTAACATCAAAGGGATCTTGTTTGGCACGCCGGAAAAGCTCTATATCTGTTAGCTTTTTAAAGAATTAGTAAAACAACAGAAACTTGTCTTCGTATTTAGAGAATTTATTTCTTTCAACTTACAATGGAGATGGGAGGTGGAAATAGGGAGACCATGCTATACAAAAGGCTGCCAAGAGAGATTCAATAGTAAATAAGATGCCTAGGGTTTTCATCAACATAATCCAGTGGGAATAAAATACTGGCCATTAGTTGAGGTAGCTGGGGTGTTCACGGTCTTATTCTTTCTATTTTCGTGTATGTTTGAAATTTTCCAAAGTGAAAGATTTTTTTTAAATTCCTTTCTCTTTAATCAGTATGGCTGAAAAAATAAACAAGTCCTAGCATCCTTTCTACCTTTGAGAAATCATGAATCTAAAGAGGACAATAGCGATATAGAGACAAATGCCTACAAATAACCTAAAAGTATGCCTACATTGATTGTGAGAAAGTATTCAGGTAGGAGCCTACAAATTCCCATACAACGGAGATAATAAAAAAACATGAAAACAAACACGAATCAAAGTGAACATAAACATGTCTCAATTTAACAAAGTCAACGATTCTCTCTTCTGCATACATTGTACACTTATTTTTGAAATTCATATAAACCAATATTTAGTATGTATGTATGTAATCTCTACACCCAACGCAGGGCTCAAACTCATGAGCCCAAGATCAAGAATCGCATGCTCCTCTGACTCAGCCAGCCAGGCACCCCTAAACAAGTAATTCTAAACATACAAATAGAGCATGCTTATGTTAAATTAGATGTGAATTCAGATGTAAAAAAATACATATATTTCACATTTTCACAAGTCGGATTTTCTTTCACCAAGCAAAATACACCCTACAGAATCTTTTTTTTTTTTTTAAGATTTTATTTATTTATTTGACACAGAGAGAGATCACAAGTAGGCAGAGAGGCAGGCAGAGAGAGAGGAGGAAGCAGGACCCCTGCTGAGCAGGGAGCCCGATGCGGGGCTGGATCCCAGGACCCTGAGATCATGACCTGAGCTGAAGGCAGAGGGTTTAACCCACTGAGCCACCCAGGCGCCCCCCTTTTAAAATTAGTTTTTCTTCCTGTTCACAATATGAGTCTAGAAGAGGGCAAACAGGCCTTAGACTCTCTGGAAACAAACCTCTAAAAAGCCAACTAGCTAGTAAGAGAAACATACACAATAATCGTTTATTAATGATGATGATAAAATGATTCAGATTTTATAAAAAGTAAGTTAACAGTGAAATCAAATAATGGTCACAGGCTATCTAGTATTACTAATGAGAATGAAAATGCTCATCATACAACAGTTTTCCAATAATAGCAGCTCTCATGGGAAATAATACTGGTGTTCACATCTTCTAAACATGTGTTAGCATATTTAACAGAGGTGGAAAACTACTATGTAACTTCATACAGCAATTGCAGCAAGTTAAAGAAAAAGTTTGCTTCTGGAAGAGTTCAATTCTGTGTTTTACTTTTACCTGGTTAAGTTAGGTAAATATTTCAAACATTAAAATATCACACAATTATTTCTGTGGATAAGAGGAAGCATTTATGGTAAGGGAAATCCCCCGATTGCTTCAATAAGAGTTATTACTCAATGTTTCCCAACTGACCAATTATTTTTTAATACCCATCTTATCTTCCTACATTCCTAAATAAAGGCAATAAAATAGTGCATGTAAAAGGGTTTTGTTGTTTGTATAAAACATTCTATGTAGATAAAAGATGGTGGCAAAAGTAATTTAGATTTTTCTAAAGCTGGGCGCCTGGGTGGCTCAGTGGGTTAAAGCCTCTGCCTTCGGCTCAGGTCATGATCTCAGGGGCCTGGGATCGAGGCCGGCATCAGGCTCTCTGCTCAGCGGGGAGCCTGCTTCCTCCTCTCTCTCTGCCTGCCTCTCTGCCTGCTTATAATCTCTCTCTGTCAAATAAATAAATAAAATTTAAAAAAAAAGTTATAGATTTTTCTAAAGCTTTCTATGTGTCAAGTTCTGGACAATTTGTTTATTCCCCTACCTTTCTTTTTTATTTTTTTTTTAAAG
>LNAC01000020.1:6379373-6393209 GCA_002007465.1 Ailurus styani | reverse complement strand
CCTGGGCGTCGCGCCTCCCGCCGGGGGCGGCGCGGGGGCAGGGCCGGCCTCACCTCGCGGTGGCCCTGGCGTGGTCCCGGGGGCTGCCTGGCCGTGCGCCGGACCCACGCTCGGCGCGGTGCGGCCGCCCGCCTGCGGTCACCGTGTTTCTTGTCCGCGGCCGCCGCCAGTTTTGGCCTCCCGGGAGGGCGCCTTCGCGGGGCAGGAGCTCGCCGCGACCCCCGATCCTGCGCCGTCTTCGCACTGTGCCCCACGGCCACTGCTGCCCCTTCCTGTCCCTTCTCGGGACTTTTTGTTTCGCAAACTAGCCTCATTTATCACTTCTAACCTGCCTCACACCAACTGTTGCGAGTTCCGTGGTAACTGCTTCTCTGAACTCAGCCGAAACTGCTCCTTGCGGGAGCCTGTTCAAGAAGCGGAGTTAAGTGCCCGGATGCCCGTGGAGATACTAAGACCCAAAGTTTTAAAAACTGAGAAGGCTGTAGTTTATTAAGTAATTGGAAGACTTAGCCATGGCCCGTAAACCCAGTAAAAATTGAATCCGTGTTTTAAATTTTTAAAACTACGAGGTTTCTACTAACAAGGCTGATAGTTACGCGAAATTCTCAAGGTGACATAATTCGGAACCCCTCGTGTGTGTGTAGAAAGAGGTTTAAGAAAATTGTGCCAAAGTGAGAATGGTATTTCAAAAGAAGGCTAAATTAACAATACTAAAAGCAGAGTGTTGGAAAATGACATAATTCCGTATTTCAGGAAAGACTCGAGAAATACTTTCAATGACGAAAGAGATTTTCAGGTGAAAACCTGGGGTAATTAAATCACCCTGCGTAGGGCACCTGTTCCGTTTAAACATTATTCTGAGCTGAATTGCCTGACTGCTATTTGGGAGGGAAAGAGAAAAGAGAAAATGGAACGAAAGGAGAAAGCGGGATGGGGGGCGGTGCAGAATACAGAATTAAAATAGATCCCTCTTTAGTACCCTGGGGTTCTGGCCTCTTCCTCACATTTGGGGTTTAATTTTAAGGACGGCGCATTCCTGCTTTTAGATATTTAAATTTAAACGTGAAGACTTAATTTTAATTACTGTAGTGGGTAAAATAAAGTCATTAAATATTTGCAGGCAAGAATTCCACTGGTGTATTGATTTCTGTCTTTTCAGAGTAGCCGTTCTGGTCTCTCAACCAGGCACTTGTGGAATGCCCTCTCTGTCCATAAAGGAATAGACTGGGTGGGCCTCTTGGGTAGAACTGGGTTTGGAAATGTATGAGTAGAAAGGCACCTCGGCTCCCCAAATCTAACACCAATGATTATTTCACAATTCCCAGAAATCCACCATATTCCACCCGCTAAAGAGAACTGTCAACTGAACAAACTATTAAATCAGAAAGTATTGAATTTCCGTGTACGCAAAACTATCCTGAGTAGTGAGGGGAAAGAACAAATGTGAAATGAAAGATCGCTGAGGACACCCACCTGCACATGTAATGGCAGGACATTTCCTATCTTCAATCTGAATCTTCTTTTCTTTACCGCTAGGTGGTAGGTTTGAGTCTTGTAGCTTTTAACCAAGTTTCTATGGTTTTTGGAGGAAATATGCTTCATAAACTTTCAAATGAACGACATGTAACTTTAAAATGAGTTAATGAATGTGCTTTCCAATTACCCATATAATCTCCTTGAAATGATCAAGCCAAGGGTAATACTTCCTCAACATAATCTCTTAAAGAGTCTCAGATGTGTAGATTAAGAGGATCCTACAGACTTCAGAGATTGACTCTATTTTGAAGTATGGAATTACAAGCCCAGACAAGTAAAGTGACTTGGCCAAGGTTGCATAGCTGCTCAGTAGAAAGAAGACAACAAAAGCCAGAAGCCGGATTTCCCAGTTCCCAATTCAATGTTATTTCCATTATTCCACTTTGAACTGCAATTATTGCTTCTCTTATTTTAAGTTGGGAACCAATATACAGTTGACCTCTCCCAAAGGCTTATTTGCAAGAAAGGATGAGGGGACAATAACTATCATTTATTGAGTATCTACAATTTGTCTAACATTGCAATTTTCTCTCATGCCATCTGAATAACAATGCCAAAAAGCAGGTATGATTTTTACCTACTTTCTACATTTTCCAGATTAGAGAGTCAAGACTCAGAAGAGTTAAGTGTCTTTGTCCAAAGTCACAAAGTTACCAAATGGCAAAACCAGAATTCTAAGATCTCTCTGACTCCAAAACCATCTAATTGTCCTGCAAGTAGAAGCAGGACACTGCACGTAGAGGATTCATTTAATTCCATGTGAGAGGTTATGTTCCATTGCCCATTGAGCAGTTTGACAAAAATGTTGAACTCCTGTCATGTGTCATGCAGTGTCCTAGGCACTTAGGACACATAGATATCTAAGACATAATTTCTGACCCCTAACTCTCTTGGCTACCCTAGAATAGGATATTAGCTGTAAGCTTTTTACCATTCGGGGAAGGGTTGAGCATTACAACACAGTGGCTAAGAGAGTAGAATCTGAAGACACAGAGATTGATTAGAATCTTCATTCCATCCCGTAGAACCTGTGTGGCCTTGACAAATTAACTTTCCTGGTCATCAGTTTCCTCACGTGACAAAGAGGATAAGAGCCTACAAGATGGAGATTGTGTGACGATGAAACAATCATGGACAGTGGGCATCATATTGTTAGCATGAAATGATTATCAGTTCTCATGATTAGGGTCCCATCTGCTTGTCCTGACTGCAGGATGACAGGAAACTATAATGCTTATACAATTTGGGATGAATATGCAACAGCATGAAGAAATAACAGCAATGACCTAGGCCTTTGAAAACAATACTCCCAGGGCATGAGGGTGGCTCAGTTGGTTAAGTGACTGCCTTTGCCTCAGGTCATGGTCCTGGAGTCACAGGATCTAATCCCACATTGGGCTCCCTGCTCAGTGGGGAGTCTGCTCTGACCCTCCCCCATCTCATGTTCTCTCTCTCTCATTCTGTCTCTTTCAATAAATCTTTTTTAAAAAATATTTTAAAAAATAAAATCTTTTGGGCGCCTGGGTGGCTCAGTGGGTTAAAGCCTCTGCCTTCGGCTCAGGTCATGATCCCAGCCAGGGTCCTGGGATCGAGGCCCATATCGGGCTCCCTGCTCAGCAGGGAGCCTGCTTCCTCCTCTCTTTCTGCCTGCCTTTCTGCCTACTTGTGATCTCTCTCTCTCTCTGTGTCAAATAAATAAATAAAAATCTTAAAAAAAAAATAAATAAAAATAAAATCTTTTTAAAAAAAAAGAAAGAAAGAAAAGAAAACAACATTCCCTAAGTCATGGTCTATACTTCTTACAATGAGCATATGATAGGGAAAGACGGAGCACACAAAATGACAGAGATTGGGGGTAGCCTCTGTGAACCATAGGACTGGTTGGTCAGGATTATATCACACTTGGAGATGGCATATAATATGGGAAAGGACGTCAGAGAAATGAAGGATGAAATGGATTGGAGCCTTTTTAAGAAAGAAATTTCCTGTTGGGAGACTTGTTAAGAAACATGTTCAACTTCTCATAAATTTCAATAAGTGACACTTTTTTTTAAAGCATTGGTTGACTTTATTTTATTATTATTATTATTTATTTGACACAGAGAAAGAGATCAGATCACAAGTAGGCAGAGAGGGGGGCAGAGAGAGGAGGAAGCAGGCTCCCTGCTGAGCAGGGAGCCTGATGCGGGCCTTGATCCCAGGACCCTGAGATCGTGACCTGAGCTGAAGGCAGAGGTTTTAACCCACTGAACCACCCAGGCACCCAATTTTTTTTTTATTTTTTATTTTTTAGATTTTATTTATTTGACAGAGAGAGACACAGCAAGAGAGGGAACACAAGCAGGGGGAGTGGGAAAGGGAGAAGCAGGCCCGATCCCAGGACCCTGGAATCATAGCTTGAGCAGAAGGCAGACACCCAATGACTGAGCCACCCAGGTGCCCCAATAAGTGACACTTTTGAAAGCACTTTTCATGGATTATGTCTTTTATTCCTTACAACAACCCAATCAAGCATCCCCATTTGATAACAGAGCACGAGAGGCTAATTTGCCTAAATATAGGTTATGCCTAACTATGATTTGGATTCACACCCAGGCAATCTGGGTGGCTCAGTCAGTTAAGCGTCTGCCTTTAGCTTGGGTCATGATCCCAGGGTCCTGGGATTGAGCCCCAAGTCTGGTTCCCTGCTTGGCAGGGAGTCTGCTTCTCCCTCTGCCCCTCCCCCTGCTCATGCTCACTCCCTTGCTCTCTCTCTCTCTCTCTCTCTCTCAAATACATAAATAAAATAAAATAAAATAAAATCCAGGCAGTCTGGCTGCAGAGCCAGCTCTTTAATCTTCACATTATTTTGCTTCCTATACTGCAGGGAAAATGGGACCTAGAGTGAGAGACAAGACCCAGCAGACAAAAGGGAAGCTGGAACACTTGGTGGAACTGCTTCTGTAGGGGCTCTTTGTGCTTTAGTAAAAGACTTTCCGGGCGCCTGGGTGGCTCAGTGGGTTAAAGCCGCTGCCTTCGGCTCAGGTCATGATCCCAGGGTCCTGGCATCGAGGCCCGCATCGGGCTCTCTCCTCAGCGGGGAGCCTGCTTCCTCCTCTCTCCTTGCCTGCCTGTCTGCCTACTTGTAATCTCTCTCTGTCAAAATAAATAAATAAAATCTTAAAAAAAAAAAAGACTTTCCAAGTTTCTCTCTTTTCAGGCTGCCTGTGTGCCCAGAAAACTTTACGGCTTTACTTTAGGTTATGTGTGTAAGTGACACTTTTTTTCTTTCAAAGTGGCAACTTTTCTTTTAAAGTTGTATTAAGATATATTTCACCTATGGGCGCCTGGGTGGCTCAGTGGGTTAAAGCCGCTGCCTTCGGCTCAGGTCATGATCCCAGGGTCCTGGGATCGAGGCCCGCATCGGGCTCTCTGCTCAGCGGGGAGCCTGCTTCCTCCTCTCTCTCTGCCTGCCTGTCTGCCTACTTGTAATCTCTCTCTGTCAAAATAAATAAATAAAATCTTAAAAAAAAAAAAAGACTTTCCAAGTTTCTCTCTTTTCAGGCTGCCTGTGTGCCCAGAAAACTTTACGGCTTTACTTTAGGTTATGTGTGTAAGTGACACTTTTTTTCTTTCAAAGTGGCAACTTTTCTTTTAAAGTTGTATTAAGATATATTTCACCTACTGTAAAATTTACCTGTCAGTGGTTTTTAGTATATTTACAGAGTTGTGCAACCATCACCACGATCACTATTAGAAACTTCTCATCAGCCCCAAAGAAACTCCATGTTACTCTCATTCCCCACTCTCCTCAGACCCTGGCAACAATGAATCTACTTTCTGTCTCTGTGAATTTTTTTCTTCTGGACATTTCAGGTAAATGGAATCATACAACTGGTGGGGTTTTGTGACTGGTTGCTTTCACTAAGCACAATGTTTGGAAGTCTCATCTACATTGTAGTATGTATCAACACTTACTTCCTTTTTATTGCCCAATAATATTTCATCATATAGATATACAGCATTTTGTTTATCCATTCCAATTGGTGGATACTTGATTGATTTTATTTTTTGGCTATTATAGATAATGCTGCAATGAATATTATAAACAAGTTTTTGTGTAAACCTGTGTCTTCATGTTTGTTTTATTTTTTTTTAAGATTTTTATTTATTTATTTGACACAGAGAGAGAGATTACAAGTAGGCAGAGAGGCAGGCAGAGAGACAGGGAGAGGAGGAAGCAGGCTCCCTGCTGAGCAGAGAGCCCGATGTGGGCCTCGATCCCAGGACGCTGAGATCATGACCTGAGCCGAAAGCAGAGGCTTTAACCCACTGAGCCACCCAGGCGCCCTTCGTGTTTGTTTTAAATATGAATATGCATATGTATCCTAACTATTTTGAAATAGTTTCAAATTATAGGAAAGTTACAAGAACTCCTATATTCCCCTAACACATTCCCCAATTGTTGATATCTTACCACATCTGCTTTTGCTCTCTATGTATCTATCTATCTATATGTTGGTGTTCTTGTTGTTGAGTCTTTTTATGGACCATCTGATAGAAAACTACAGTGCGGGCGCCTGGGTGGCTCAGTGCGTTAAAGCCTCTGCCTTCGGCTCAGGTCATGATCCCAGGGTCCTGGGATCGAGGCCCACATCGGGCTCTCTGCTCAGCAGGGAGCCTGCTTCCTCCTCTCCCTGTCTCTCTGCCTGCCTCTCTGCCTACTTGTAATCTCTCTCTCTGTGTCAAATGAATAAATAAAATCTTAAAAAAAAAAAAAAAGAAAAAAGAAAAAGAAAACTACAGTGCGAATGTCCATAAAGCAAAGACACTCTCCTTCATAACCATCATATAACCCTCCATTACAGCAGGAGATCAACACTGATACAATACAGGCCCTATTAAAATTCTACTCTCTGTTAACAATGATGTCTCGTTTCCTTTTCTGGTCCAGAATTCCATCCAGGAAGTTATGCTGAATTTAATTGCATGTATTCTCAGTCTCTTTGATTTGGGTACAATTCCTCAGTCTTTTGTTGGTTGGTTTTTTTGTTTGTTTGTTTTTGTTTTTTTATGACCTTGACAGTCCTAAAAAGAACAGGTCTCTCATTCTTTTTTTTTTTATTTGATACAGAGAGAAAGATCACAAGTAGGCAGAGAGGCAAGCAGAGAGAGAGGAGAGAGGAGGAAGCAGGCTCCCTGCCGAGCAGAGAGCCCGATGCGGGCCTCGATCCCAGGACCCTGGGATCATGACCTGAGCCGAAGGCAGCGGCTTTAACCCACTGAGCCACCCAGGCGCCCCAGGCCTCTCATTCTGTAGGATAATCCTCAACTGGGTCTATGCAGTGTTCCTCGTGACTAGACTCAGGCCATACATTTTGACAAGAAAACCACAGAAATGAGGCTGGGGTTTCTGTGCATCTCATCAAGGGTTCATGATGTCAACTCTTAATATAATTGTGATGAAATTTTGCTCATCGGGTCAAGAGGTTTTCTCCACCATAAAATCACTATCGTTTCCTTTGTACTTGATAAATATTTTGTAGAGAGGTATTCTGAGATTATGCCAGGGTCCTGTCCCTTGCCCTACCCACCAGCCTTAATATCCATGAATCATTGCCTGAATCGCTTGTCACAATGATGATGGTCAAAAAAGTGATCTTCTTACTTTGTCATTTCTTCTGTATTAACTAGTTGACATTAGAATATAAGATTTTTTCCTCTCCCCCTTTTACTTATTTATTCTTTTCTTATGGACTCATCATTTCCTATTTCATTCAGTGGGTTGTAAAATATTGCTGTAGTTATTGTCATTGTTCCAGATTTGGCCAGTGGGAGTCACTTCAAGCTGACTTTTATGCCTATTGGCATACCCCCATCATTTTACAATTTCCTCACTTTCTGGTACAGCTAGGTGTTCTAGGCTCATTTTGTATTTTCTCTGCCTCAGCTCTAGAACGAACCCTGGTTACTTTTAGTGGAGGACAGTATTTAGAAATCAAGATTTGGGGGCGCCTGGGTGGCTCAGTGGGTTAAAGCCGCTGCCTTCGGCTCAGGTCATGATCCCAGGGTCCTGGGATCGAGGCCCACATCGGGCTCTCTGCTCAGCAGGGAGCCTGCTTCCTCCTCTCTCCTCTCTCTCTGCCTGCCTCTCTGCCTACTTGTAATCTNACTCATTTTGTATTTTCTCTGCCTCAGCTCTAGAACGAGCCCTGGTTACTTTTAGTGGAGGACAGTATTCAGAAATCAAGATTTGGGCTACAGGAGCCTGGGTGGCTCAGTGGGTTAAAGCCTCTGCCTTCAGCTCAGGTCATGATCCCGGGGTCATGGGATCGAGCCCCGCATCGGGCTCTCTGCTCAGCAGGGAGCCTGCTTCCCCCTCTCTCTCTGCCTGCCTCTCTGCCTACTTGTGATCTCTCTCTCTCTCTCTGTCAAATAAATAAATAAAATCTTTAAAAAAAAAAAGATTTGGGCTCAGTGTGTTCACGCCTACTGGGGTGTCATGGCTACTAGGTTCTTAGCAGCAGTCAGAGCTAGGAAATATATGTGTGTATATACATATGTATATATACACATACACCTAGATTTGTATTTCTATACCTCTCAATATACTTAAACACCATGAGTTTATGCTGATGCATTTGATTCTAATCCAGCACCTCTGAATACTTGCAAGTCTTTCCCTGCTACACACTTGTAAATCCCCCTTTGACAGTGAGAAACCAGGTTCCCATATTTTTTCATATTGATTTCAGTATATTAATTTGCTTGATCCCCACTGTATTTAACAATCCTTGACCACACGGGCTGCCTCCTTGTCCTGCTACCTCCAGAAACCCTTCTCAAGAGTGTCATCTTCAAATATCATCTACATGGCACATCACTATCTAATGGATGTGAATTCTCCCCACATTGAATGACATACATTCTGAGCCTTTCTAGCCAACATTCCAAAAGGAACTCAAAAAACTTTCTTTTTTTTTTTAATTTTTTTTTTAAAGATTTTATTTATTTATTTGACAGAGAGAGAGAGAGAGCACAAGTAGGCAGAGCAGCAGGCAGAGGTGAGAGGGAGAAGCAGGCTCTTGGCTGAGCAGGGAGCCTGATGCGGGGCTCGATTTCAGGACCCTAGGATTATGACCTGAGCTGAAGGCAGCCACTTAATCAACTGAGCCACCCAGGCGCCCCTGATAAAAAACTGTTCTAAAGTTGATTGTGGCAGTGGTTGCACAATTCTGTGAATATATTNAAAAAACTTTCCAAAATTTATAAAGAAAAATAAAGATCCATGAATAATTACGATGTTGGTTTTGAAAAAAAAGAGCAGGGGTGCCTGGGTGGCTCAGTTGGTTAAGCATCCAGCATCTGACTTGATTTCCACTCAGGTCATGATCTCAGGGTCAGAGATAGAACCCCCGTGAGGCTCTGTGCTGGATGTGGAGCCTGCTTAAGATTCTCTCTCGCCCTCTCCCTCTGCCCCTGCCCCCCACCCTGCATGCACACACATGCTCTCTAACAACCATAAAAAATTTCTTAAAAAAGAAAAAGAACAGCAAAGAAGAATATGGTCGACACAGAAATGTGCAGCTTAAATCCTCTTTCAAGGCAGAACTCACAGTCTGGCTTGTAGGGAGTATGATCACTACATAGCCTCCCACTGTCAACGGCTTCAGGGTTAGCCTCACTGCTTGGAGCTATCTTTCCCAAGGTCACATCTTTTGGGGGCTGCCAGGATATGGTGACTAAGGGCTAACAGGCTATAGCCTGGTCATTTCTGCCTGATGCTGGACACTCTGACAGTTAACACTTGTTCCAAAGTACTTCACAGGGTTGGTTGGCTGAGGTTTTATAGACTGGCATAGGTTAGATCACTTTCTCTGCCCAATTCTGCTCCACCGCCTCCATTTCCACCCACAGATGCTAACACCTAATAAACCTTTTGCATCCCAAAATTCATCTCCAATTCTGCTTCCAAGAAATCTGACATGTGACAAGGAGAGATTCATTGTACTAGATATTATAAGGCCATCATAATAAAATTACCATGGTGCTAGCATCGGAAGAGAGAGATGATAGAAAGTAGTATCTTTGTGGCCATTAATGTTTAGAAAAATTTTAAGTTTATGAGATATTTTCCCAAATGACAATGGAATTAATTAACTAAGATATAAAGAGTTTTCAGCAGTCGTAGGAATAAAACTTAAATATCTTTAGCATTGGGAAACGTGGGTGGCTCAGTTGGTTAAGCGTCTGCCTTCAGCTCAGGTCATGATCCCGGAGTCCTGGAGGGATTGGGGGGATATGGAACTCAGTGGAGAGCCTCCTTCTCCCTCTGACTGCCACTCCCCCTGCTTGTGCACGTTCTCTCTGACAAATATTTTTTAAGATTTTATTTATTTAACAGAGAGAGAGACACCATGAGAGAAGGAACAGAAGCAGGGGGAGTGGGAGAGGGAGAAGCCGGCTCCCTGCTGAGCAGGGAGCCCGATGTGGGGCTTGATCCCAGGACCCCGTGATCATGACCTGAGCCAAAGCCAAACGCTTAACAACTGAGCCACCCAGGCACTCCAATAAGTAAAATGTTAAAAAAAAAAAAATCTTTAGCATTATTTAAGGAATGAGTGAGCCTTTTTTTCTATAAGCCCTCAAAATCATATTCTATGTTGATCTTTGTACTGATCATTTACCTGAACACATGGTATTTTGTTCATCTGGTTCTCAGGAAAAAACAAGCAAACAGTTCACTGTTGTCTTTGTTAGGTGACTATTGTTGGGGGGGGGGGGGGAATCACCAGAAAGGGGGTANAGGTAGCAAAGCAAATGAAGGTTGTTTCCATGGAAAATTTGTTTCAATTTTTAAGCCTGAAAAGGTAAAAAATGCATCTGAGTTAGGCAAAATGAAAAGTGTTTAAAACCAAAGGAAGTCTTCGAAGAAAATAAGCAAGAAAAAGAAAGTTTGGTAAAATCACAGAGAGTGATTAAATATTCTCACTGAGCTTTGGCAAAAGGTACATTTTAAAATTTAGGAAGAGGGAGATGTACATTTCAAAATAAGATGACCCTTCATTACTGAGCAGCCACTCTAATCTGTTCACATGTCATCTTTGAAAGACTGGTTATACAGAGCCTGCTATGTACCAGCTACCCAAAAGAATGGATGACTTGTTCTGGTCAATGAACTGATTGTGAGCAGAAGTGAGACACATGACTTCCAGGCCAGGTTATTTTCATGGGCCTGAAGATGCAGGTGCAGAGTCATTAGCGATGTAAATTATCTTCAAGGATGGAAGCAGAACAGATAAAGCGGGGCATAGAATTGATATCTACTCACTCCTTACACAATGGTCTTTCAATGCTGGCCTCCAAGAATACTAGATATGATTGATATGATATATATGATATACCACCATTCTAGGTTATTATATATTCTTAAAATTTTCTTTATTTTTGCAAGAGAGTGAAAGAATTGTGAGCATGGGAGCGGAGAGGGGAAGGGATGGGTAGAGGGAGAAGTAGATCCCCTGCTGCGCAAGGAGACTGATGCAGGGCTCATGCCAGGACCCTGAGATCATGACCTGAGCCAAAGGCAGACACTTAACCAACTGATCCACCCAGGTGCCCCATACTAGGTTATTATAAAAAGTAGTTTCATCAATGTAGGTGAATCTTAATTATTTCTTGATGATAGTACAGTAATTATTAACACACACACGAAAGCCACAATACAGATTTCTTAAATACCTATCAGTTTAGGGGGGAAAAATCAGAGTGACTTATATGAATTTGTGTAATAATGATACTGTTTATTGAGTGAGGACTCCAAGTCTTGAGCTAAACACTTTACCTGCCTTATTTTATTTCATACTTAAAACAATTCTACAAAATAGGTACTATTTTTATTTTTTTAAGTTTTATTTATTTATTGGACAGAGAAAGACACAGTGAGAGACGGACACAACCAGGGGGAGTGGGAGAGGGAGAAGCAGGCTCCCTGCTCAACAGGGAGCCCGACTTGGGGCTTGGTGATCTGAGCCCAAGGCAGATGCTTAACAACTGAGCCACCCAGGCACCCCAAAATAGGTACTATTTTAAATCTCATTTTAGAGATGGGAAAGATAAAGCACACAGAGTTTATTTATTCATTTTTTAATTTATTTATTTGACAGAGAGAGAGAGAGATCACAAGTAGGTTGAGAGGCAGGCAGAGAGAGGAGGAAGCAGGCTCCCGACTCAGCAGGGAGCCCGAAACAGGCCTCAATCCCAGGACCCTGAGATCATGACCTGAGCTAAAGGCTTTAACCCACTGAGCCACCCAGGTGCCCCAGAGTTTAAATATCTTACTCAAATTCACACAACAGGTAGATGGAAAAATTTAAACTCAGGAGATTATAGTAATTTGGTTTTTATCCTTTTCACTGTAGTGTCTCACAGATGAAGGTAAATGCTAGCATGGCATTGTATGTAATTAAAAGGTAGCCAAATTTCCTTTCTACTTTGTCTATATCAATTTAAACACCATGCTATCTACACTTAACAAATGCTTACCCACTGAGTCTTTGAGGTTCTACGTCATTTAATTGGGATCGTTGTTTCTTCAGAGCATAAAAGCTGCTAGGCTGACTAGTACAGTTATTCTTGAAAGATAATAACAGCATTAGAATATAGGTAGTAATTCCACTAACCAATCCACACTCCTTTTTTTTTTAAATCCCGTTAATATTCTTTCATTTGTGATTTCTCACTGAAATGTCTTCTCTGAAGTTCAAGCACTGTCATTTGTCACTAAAGCCATGTTATGCTGAATATCTTATACAATTACATATGTTTATGACTTACTATTTTGCCTGTAGGGCAGGCCTGTAATTTCTTCTCAAGTGTTGTCTTATTGATCTAATAGCAGTTCTTTTCAAATCAATTGAAATGCAGAAGTAACAAATTCCAAAGCATACACTGTGGAAGACTTGAAACACTATAGATAAACTGGTACAGCGTAAAACAAAGGACAACTCCTCTGTTCACGGAATGAGTGACATTTCACATTCAGAGAAAGAGAATAAATATACTCAAGTGATGAATGGCATCTTGATCTTTACTACACATTCACTTAAAAAATACATATATAATCTCCACTAGTTGCTTGCAGTTGATGTAACCTTAGCATTAAAAATTCCATGTTATAACTCTTCTTAAAAATTACTCTGTAACATCTCTCTGAAAGCTTTTATTCTTTCAGAGTCTCCTTGACAGATGCTTTCCTAGATGCAGTGCTAATGATGCCAATAAACTCTAGATGGTTCTAAAAGACAGGGATATTGCTGCACAGACGCTTTCATATTGTGTGACACTTTGGATTCTGGCAAACTCGATTGGTCAGTTCTTTGACCTAACACACTTTCAGACACTTCAGGACCACGTATGTCATCATTATACTTCTGAAATCGATTGGACATCTCCTTTGATAATGTTTTATGACCTTCAACAAATCACTGATTTTTCCAACCCTCATTTTCTATTTCTTTAAAAGGAGAAGGTTGGACTAAGTATTCCCAACTGTTCTTAGAGCTTGAGTTATCTTCAGTTATTAGGATTCATCAATGTCGAGTGCTTGAAAGTTTCAAACAAATAATTTTATATTTGCGTATTTTCATAAAATACTTAAGTATGGAAAAAAGAATTGCAAAATTGTGTAGTACATACCATGGCATATTATGTAAAAGAAGTAGACTCAATTTTGGATGAACCCACACATCTTAATTTTACGTAACTAACATTTTAGTAACTGATATTTGTTCTTCATATGTGTATATCAGCTTCAGAGCTTAAGACATTTGGAGTTTTCTAGGAAAGAGACAGTATATGTAAGAAATTTATATGTACTTCTTGGTGAAAACATGGCCAACAGCTTCAAAATTTGGCACATACCTTAAGGGAATACGAAGACTAGACACCTTCATTTGACTCCTGAAACACCCAATGTCTTCCTACACTGCATATGTAGGCCAAAATCTCTTGCTGTTCCTGCACTGGGATTTTCTGCCCCAGGGCAATCCTGGATTCTCAGCCTCCAGCTACAGTCAGCAAGTGTCCTCAGGGCAAACATATCTATAGATCCTCAGTGTCATTCAGCACTCCCTCTAAGGCCATCAACTGTTATCTATTTTGGTGCAGTCCTCACCCCCAATTAGTAGAAACTGTGTTACGCTTTCTTTTCTTTTTTTTTTTAAAGATTTTATTTATTGGGCGCCTGGGTGGCTCAGTGGGTTAAAGCCTCTGCCTTCAGCTCAGGTCATGATCCCAGGGTCCTGGGATCGAGGCCCACAT
>LNAC01000020.1:6350943-6378553 GCA_002007465.1 Ailurus styani | reverse complement strand
GAGCCGAAAGCAGAGGCTTTAACCCACTGAGCCACCCAGGCGCCCTTAACTTATTTACTCTTAAAGCCCCAAAGTGCCCACAAATAATTTTTCAAACAAAAGGAAAAAGAAGGGGCAGCTGGCTGGCTCAGTTGGTAGAGCACGTGGTTTTTGAGTTTGAGCCCCAAATTGGGTGTAGAGCTTACTCAAAAAAAAAAAAAAAAAAAAAAAAAAGNTTCAGGACTTTGACTTCTGTCAATATGGGAGGCTAGACACTATAAAACATTCCATTACTCCAAAACAAGGAGATTCTGGAAGGGGTTGATTTTTAATACATCACATGGGATTGCAATAAATAAAGAAAAGCTTCGGGTGCCTGGGTGGCTCAGTGGGTTAAAGCCTCAGCCTTTGGCTCAGGTCATGGTCTCAGGGTCCTGGGATCGAGCCCCGCCTTGGGCTCCCTGCTCGGCAGGGAGCCTGTTACCTCCTCTTTGTCTGCCTCTCAGCCAACTTGTGATCTCTCTCTTTGTGTCAAATAAATAAATAAATCTTTAAAAAAAAAAAAAAAGAAAAGCTTCAAGTGGTCCATAATAAAAAGTACACAAAAACCAAGATTTGAGTGTGAATAGCAAGAAGCTTGGAGATTGTACTGCCCTGAGGGTAAATATATCAGCGTTATCAGTTGATCAGAGACCAAACCTTGGGCTAGTTCCAAAATTACCTCTTGAACCTTGAACCTGAGATTCCTAAGTAAGGGAAGATCTTTGAAAAAAGCTAAAGTAGGGCGCCTGGGTGGCTCAGTGGGTTAAAGCCACTGCCTTCGGCTCAGGTCATGATCCCAGGGTCCTGGGATCGAGGCCCGCATCGGGCTCTCTGCTCGGCAGGGAGCCTGCTTCCTCCTCTCTCTCTGCCTGCCTCTCTGCCTGCTTGTGATCTGATCTCTCTCTCTCTCTCTGCCAAATAAATAAATAAAATCTTTAAAAAAAAAAGAAAAAAGCTAAAGTATTTCAAAAGATGGTAGTTGCTGTTGGCTCCTAGTAGAAGCATCCAAAAATTCCCAGTTTAGGCCTGTAGGATCCCCAAAGATAAATCTAACAATCAGAGATTGGCAAACATAAGAGAAAATAAGCCACTATGACCTACAATCAGAACAACAGGCAGATTTAGGCTGCCATGGTCTTCAGATATTGGAATTATAAAATCAAAATATAAAATAACTTCGTAAGAAATTTTAAAATTGAATTATAAAAATGGTCAAGCCAATAAGAGACTATCTACCAAAAGTGGGAATTCTTGAAATAGAAATAGAGTGCACTTGGGGTGCCCTGGGTGGCTCAGTTAGTTAAGCATCTGACTGCCTTTGGCTCAGGTCACGATCACAGGGTCCTGGGATCCAGACCCCAGTTGGACTCCCTGCTCAGCCAGGAGCCTGCTTCTTCCTCCCCCTCTGTATTACCCCCTCCTGCTCTCTCTCACTCATTCAAATAGATAAAATCCTTATTTTTTTAAATAGATTTTATTTATTTATTTAAGAGAGAGAACATGAGCTGGGGGAGAGACAGATGGAGAGGGAGAAGCAGACTTCCGGGTGATCAGAGAGCCTGAAACAGAGCTCAATCCCAAGACCCTGGGAACATGACCTGAGCCGAAGGCAGATGCTTAACTGACTGAGCCACTGAGGCGCCCCTCGAATAAAGAAAATTTTAAAAAAAGAGAAAAAAATAAGAGTTTTTGTGAAAATATATATTAAGACATTTTAAATTTCATAAAGTCATTGGTTAAACAGCAGATTAGGCACAGATGTTAAGGGTGCAATGGAAGTTGGATCCAAATAAATCAAAATATCATACAAGGGGATAAACATTTTGAAAGTGGGATTGAGAAACATGGAAAATAGAATAATAAACCTAATTTATTGATTTCTGGGGGATAAATTAGTGAGAACAGAGAAGAAATAGCTGATAAGTTAATAGATAATTTTTCACTTCTGACAAAAGATCCATAAACACCCAAAACATTTATCGCAAGCTTGATAAATAAAACACTATACACCTAGATACTTTATAAACTCCAGAACACAAGGGAATACTTTACAAGCAACTTAGGAGAAAAAATAATTGGGAAATGAATGACCACCAGACTGAAGATTCCACTGCAACAATTCAGGTTAGAAAACAAACTGATGAAAGAAAGAAAGAAAGAAAGAAAGAAAGAAAGAAAGAAAGAAAGAAAGAAAGAAAAGAAGGAAGGAAGGAAGGAAGGAAGGAAGGAAGGAAGGAAGGAAGAAAGAAAGAAAGAGAGGGAGAGAGGGAGAGGGAGAGGGAGAGGGAGAGAGAGAGAGAGAGAGAGAGAGAGAGAGAGAGAGAGAGAGAGAAGAAAGAAAACAAATTGATCAGCATCTTTCTAAGTGTCAAAAGAACTTATTAACCTGGAATTAGAAAATGAAAAAGGATAATTGGAAGGCAGGCAGGGAGGGACAAGGGCCCCACCCGAAAAAGAAATCACCCTTAAAAGGATTTTACACCACCCTGGAAGGAGCTCTCCACACTCTCCCTTTGATAGACAGATGACAAAAACCTGATTGAATGACAGCTGCATGAAGAGTTAATCAGATTAAAAAGCCCGCCAACAAGCCCAAAAAACCCCCTAAACTTAGAAACTCCAGTTGTAACCCCTCTTGGGTCGTCCTCCATCTTCAGGAGCTTTGTACTATCATTCAGTATACTTTACTCTTGTTCAATAAAACCTTGCCTAGCTGCCCACCTCTCTGTCCAGTCTACCTCTTCATTCTTCAGAGCAGCGTGACCAAAAACCTCGGGCACTGAAGAAGGAAATCCTGTAACCAAAACATTTGTCCACTCTCAGTTCTGTACCTAGTGAAATTATCTTTCAAGAATGAAGGCAGGGTGACCTGGATGGCTTAGTCGGTTGGGTGCTAGACCCTTGATTTCAGTTCAGGTCATGATCTCGGAGTCCTGGAATCCATCTCAGGCTCCTGCTGATCTCCCTCTCTCTGCCCCTCTCCCTGCTTGTGTGAGTGTGCACACTCTCTCTCTCAAATAAATAAATCTTAAAAAAGAATGAGGGCAGAGTAAATCTATTTTGAGATTGATATTTGAGAGAATCTGCTACAGATCTTTACCAAAAGGATTTTTTTTAACCAAAACTGTAAAAAAACAACTTCAGAAAGAAGAAAAATCTTGGAACAAAGACTTGAGATCTGGTGAGTAATAGCAAAGAAATCGGTAAACTTGTGGGAAACATTAAGTAAACATTAGTTATGTGAAGTAAAAATGTTATAATGTATCATTTGTGTTTTTTTAAAGGACTAAATGAAAATACTGAGTGTCAAGTTATGAGTTAGAAGTGAAGGATTTAGAGGTATTCTAAAGACTATAATTCAGCAGAGGAACAGATATGAACTACAGAATTGTTGGTAAAAGCAGGCATGATAAACTATTCAAGAATAACTAGTAAAAGAATAGGAATAGTATATAGACCTTAAAAATGTGTAGAGAGGTAAAATGAAATTTAAAAAAGACAAACAAAAACACCTTAATTTTTGTAAGGAAAAAATGAAAAAAGCAAATCATTGAAAAAGCAAAACATATACACAGTAAAAAGTTAGACAATAGAAACAAATGCTAATATGTGCTCAGACTAAAATTCCAGTTAAAAATCAGAGATTGTCAGATTGTTATAAAAAAGAATGTCCAGACTTTTAGGGCTGGCCATAAATGAATAATGGGTACTCTACTCACTCTCTCACCATGTACAACTATGAAATCGCCAAAATACGTGAAGCAATTATTTGTAGGCATTGAACAATAGATAGTGCTAATCTGTGATCTTTGAGAAAATGGAAATACATGAGGTGAGTTCCATATTCAACCCAATGTTCTGCCTGGGCACGTCTCCAAATCATGGGTCAAAGAGGTGGAACCTAAGCAGAACAAGAGGCAGGGTTCTAGACTATTGTGGTGACTGAAATGTGTGAGGCAGGTTAGAAGAAAGGAAAGATCCACACAAAAAAGCAGCTCAAAAATTATGCAAAGGGATTCCTTTAATGGAAATCCAGTCTTTGACTGAATGCTAAGTTGCACGTGGTCGAGAAAACATCCAGGAGACCTGAGAGAAAACAGCTGCTAGTGGGTTGTAAGAACAAAGATCCTTGGAGTCACAGAATTCTGGGAGATTAGAGTCTTAAGCAAAGAAAGTAGATCTTGATGTTTTACTCTGGGCTCTGAGTTTGGATCTCAAAACTCTCATGCCTAAGGAACAGGGCTTCTTTTGCTGTTGAATAAGGGAAATCTAGTTGAGCCCTAAAAAGGTAAAACAAAGCAAAACAAAACCAAAGCTCTGACAAGGTCAGGCTAATCCAAATTAAAAATTAACTTACTTCCAGAAAAAGAAAAGTCGTAACATTTTTTAAAGGAAGACAACAAAATCCAGTTTCTCCACAATGTAGTGTCCACAATGTACAACACTCAATAAAACTTACTAGTTGTAAAACTATACTGTCAGGGATCATTTCTATATTTCTATAGTTCGTTACTAGAGAAGTTTCTCTGAACGTGTAGAGTACCTGAAACCAGGAGTAGGAGGAGGCACAGTGTCCGGAAGGGATGCCATCTGAGTTTAAAAAAACAAACAAAAAACCCAACTAGTTGTGAGAAGGAGGAGAATGTGGTAAGTCACCAGGGAGGAGACAAACAATAGAAGCATATACAGAGATGGCAGAAATATTTTTGTAAGTTTTATTTATTTATTTACTTATTTGACAGCAAGAGAGCCCAAGCAGGGGGAGCAGCAGAGGGAGAGGGAGAGGGAGAAGCAGACTCCCTGTCCCGATGACAGAGATTTTTAAAGGCCATCAGCAGGGCGCCTGGGTGGCTCAGTGGGTTAAAGCCTCTGCCTTCGGCTCAGGTCATGATCCCAGAGTCCTGGGATCGAGGCCCGCATCAGGCTCCCTGCTCAGCAGGGAGCCTGCTTCCTCCTCTCTCTCTGCCTGCCTGTCTGCCTACTTGTAATCTATCTCTCTCTGTGTCAAATAAATAAACAAAATCTTTAAAAAATAAAAAAAATAAAGGCCATCAGCATAGGGGCGTCCTGGGTGGCTCAGTCGGTTAAGCATCTGCCTTCGGCTCAGTTCATGATCTGGGGGTCCTGAGATGGATCCCTGCGTAGGGTTCCCTGCTTCTCCGTCTCCCTCTGCCACTCTCCCTGCTTGTACTCTCTCTCTCTCTCTCTCTGTGTGTCAAATAAATAAATAAAACAAAAGGGGGGGGACCTCAAAATAGCTATTATAAATATGTGAACTCCTTGAGGGTAAAAATCATGCCTTCTCCTAAGGAGGCAGTATAGGCTAAGGGCTAAGAATATAGGCTCTGGCATCAAACCTATGTATACCTGGGTTCAAGTCTCATATCTGACATTTGATAAATACGTAAAATTTGCAAAGTTATTTAAGTTGTTCGAGCCTTGGTTACTTAACCTTAAAATGGGAAAAAGAATATCTTTTTCCTAAAGTTGTCCAGGATTAAGTGACATAATATATAAGGAGTATCTAACACATGAGTAAGAGCTCTGTAAACATTATCCATTATTACATATAACATAGCACAGAATAGCTTATTCTGCATGTTCAAGATTTTGAATAAAGAAAGGAACAAATGACTCCAGAGACTATTATCAAGCCCAGCAGCACTCAGATCTGGTCTGAATGTTAGAAACCAGCTGGGGTAGGATCAGTGAGCATTATGTTGTCAAATCCACTCAAGGCATCAAGCAACTGACCAAATGGAGAAGGGTAAGCAACACCTGTGGTCTGGCCTCCTGCAATGAGAAAACCACCAAGAGCACCAGTCGAATGGAGCGTACTCAAGTTTCTGGAGCTGCTTTAGGGAGAACTGAGGGCCAAATGTGCCCCACCCAGCTGGAAGCACCTTGTTTATCTGCTGCTCTCTGTTACTGATTAACAGTAGGCATCCCTCTTACCACACCCTCTTGCTCAAACACAATTAAATTTTAAAATAACATGACTTTAGGAAGAACTGGACAAAGTGCAGGTAGTAGGTCAGTGGTCAGGTGGGAATTGACAGGGTATAGGTAGCAATGATAGTTGGGAATCAGAAAATACTTTGTACCCACGTACTTTGACAAAGAATCAAATCCAAGTTCTGCCCCTAGGGTGGAGGAAGATAGGGAGACTTCAGAACTAAGTGTGGGAATCTGTTAAAATCCCAGACTCAGGATCAAAACCAGATCACATGGAATCTGAAATTTTGTGTTACAAACTGCGACCCTCATGGAATCTCCTTTGGCCATGCCCTAGAGATGTCAACCTCAGAAGCAGAGTAAGATTGTGAGGAGGGCACTAGAGAGGCAGGTAAGGGCTTCAGTTTTAGTTTGGGCTTTAACTATCTCTCTATGTATATTTTCTGATCTTCTAGGCCTTTCCCAAAGTGTCTTCCCAGGATTTTAACAGGTGTTATGGAAAAAAGGGATCTGGTTAACCAATATTTCTCAATCTATCATATGTGAACCACTGGCGATAGATGAGATGACTCTAGGAAGTTCTTGGTTGAAATTAACATTTTCCCATTCTAATTAATTTTGGCAAATGATCTAAATTTTCCATTGAGAGTAGTGATATCAAATGCTCTTCAGAATGAATTTTTGGGGGGGCGCCTGGGTGGCTCAGTGGGTTAAAGCCGCTGCCTTCGGCTCAGGTCATGATCCCAGGGTCCTGGGATCGAGGCCCGCATCGGGCTCTCTGCTCAGCAGGGAGCCTGCTTCCTCCTCTCTCCTCTCTCCCTGCCTGCCTCTCTGCCTACTTGTAATCTCTCTCTCTGTGTCAAATGAATAAATAAAATCTTTAAAAAAAAAAAAAAAAAAAGAATGTATTTTTGGGGTATGTGGGTGCTTCAGCCATTAAGTGTCTACCTTCAGCTCAGGTCATGGTCCCAAGGTCCTTGGATGGTGCCCTGCATCGGGCTCTGCCACCTGTTTCTCCCTCTCCCACTCCCCCTGCTTATGTTCTCTGTCACTGTGTCTCTCTGTGGCATAAATGAATAAAATCTTTAAAAAATGTATTTTTTGAAAGATGAGTAGATTCAAAGAAGAGTATTAAGTCAATAATAGTACAGACAGTCTGCAGATATGGCAAAAGGCATGAAGGTGGTATGCAAATGACTGAAATTTGATAAAAGTTTTGTTAAGCCAAACTGAACTGGCTTATTTATTGCAGGATTTTTCAGAAATTGTGTTATGTTGATGAACATTTTGCCTCTTCAAGATGGGATTTGGCATCAAGCATTTCTTTAATTCATTTGACTAAGGAATTTCTTTCCTTGAAAATAGCAGAGTATCATGTTGAACTCTTTATCTGGAGATTTCATTTTGGGAAATGCTGATGAGAAATGCTGAGGTGGCTTTTAAATCTGACCTTAGGACCTTGGCTCCTTCTCCTCGCCTATGTTTGATGTTAAGTCTTAGAAGACTGTTCAGGGAAAGGGCTGGAAATGGGTGTCAAAGGAGGTTTATAGAATGGCGAAAAGCACATTAGCTCCTAAATGCAATGTGGTGTCCTGGATTGGATCCTGGAACTGAAAAAGGCATTAGCTGGAAAAAACTATTGAGATCAGTTTAGTTTAGTTAATACTAGTTAAAACTAGTAAAATATAGTCTGGAGTTAACAATAATGTACTACATAATATAAGGTGTTTACAATAGGAGAACCTCCGAGCTATGTCAGCAGGCTGTGGATGGCGCTATGCGGTCTAGTAGGCAAAGTCACCAAGCCTGGTAACATTTCCTACCCCTTTGCCTGGTATTGTGCTGCTCAGCATGAAAGGACAAGGGCTAAGCTAAACTCAAGAGCAATCACAAGAGGAAACTCAAGAGGAATCACATTTATTCACCAAACCCTTGGTTAGGTACTTCCATGTGCTTTTGTTGGTACCAAATTTGGCCCAGAAAGAAGGCCCTGGTAACAGCAAAAGGAGGGGAATTTTCCACCGTCCTCTCCCACATTCTGTTCTTGTTACTCAGCCCTCCCGGTCACAGCATAGTCCCTACAACATTCTTCAACTTTAAATTAAATTTAGGGCCAAAGTCCCCGTAGGGCCGGAGAAGGTAAAATTTTCTAGACCAAGGACCTGAGCACGTTCACCTATCTGATTGGAGAGCTGCAGTCAGGCTGGGCTATAAAACCGTCAGTGGGTGTTGGTGGACAAGGCAGGTGGACTAGAGGGAGGAAAGCTCTGGCTGAGAGAGGCTATGGTTCTGTAACTCTGCTAACCTTCCCCAGACCCTGTGTCTAGGTGATAAATGGGTGGAGAAAAGAGAGTGAACCGCTTACTTCCATGTGCAGACAGACCCTGGCATTTATTACAGTCTTATCACAAAAGTCTACAAGTTGTTATATTTCATAACAAACAGTTATTGCAGGGAGAGAAGGAAAACAAGACCTAAAGGGAACAGAAAGGGAGATAAGCATCAGCAGAAACCACAAACACATTTTATGAGTGGCCTCTCTTAAGTGCTCTTCTTGGAGAATCCTGGTCCACCTAAAATATTGACACTGAGTCTTCAAGATAAAATTTCTTCTCATTGATATGAATTAACATAAATATATGTAATGCATGTGATTGTTCTCTGGGTAGGTCAATGAGGTGGGAAGGAAGGAAAAGGACAATGAGAAGACCTGGCTTGAACAATGCACTTGGCTGGAAAGTAAGCGGCAGGTGTACTCAGAATCACATGTAGGCAAGACTTCACTGTCTTTTTCAACTGGTTAAAGTAATGCTATTGCTTCTTTCTATATTTGTTTCTAGCTATTTAACCAAACCAACTTACTAATTTTGATGCTTTTAACCAGCTCTTTTTAGTTTCCTAGTACTAAAACTATATCATCTACAAATAATGATTTTTGTTTCTTCCTTTTGATGTTCGTTCCTCTTATTTTACTTCCTATCTTACTGGATGGGAAAGGATTTTCAAAACAGTAGTTGATGATTGATAATAACAGTCCTCATCACTATCATTATGATCATTATTTTCAAAGAGTGCCTCTTATGTTTCCTCTTTGATTTTATTTGCTTTTGATGAACTGTTCTTTATCATATCTTACCATTTTTCCCACATAGCGATTCATTTCTTCTCCTCTCTACCAGTTGGACTCCCAGCCATTCTACAAAGATCATATGAAATCCCTTACTCTTATGAAGTCTGTGTATAAAAAAGTACATGTACATAAACACCCAGCTAATCTCAATATTGTTTTTGTATAGTTCACAAAGGACTCTCATATAGAGATTCTCACTAGATGCCCTTGACAGACTATGGAGTAAGTATTGCTAGGACCGTTACATATAAGGAAATTCAATCTGTGTGGCTGAGCAACTAGTCCAAGAACTTATAATTAAATTGACTACAGTTTCACATTTCGGGGAAAAGATATTTATATCTCAAGGAATTGCAAGAGCTGAGACAGTCCAAAGGGTCACATCCAACTTACAAAATAAGGTATTGAAAAGCATCTTTCACTTTTCCACCTGCTTCCCCCACCCCAGTGTGGTTCAGGCTGCACTGCACTGGCTTTGAGCTCCTGGCTCCCACTAAGGTCACACCGTCGTTGTCTCTTTCCAGCCATGGTCTTGATCATCTATGAGGACCTCCTCAGCCATGATGAGATGTTCTCCAACATCTGTAAGATCCAGGAGATTGCAGATGGGCTGTTCCTGGAGGTGGAGGGAAGACGGTCGGTAGGACAGAAGGTAACATTGATGACTCGCTCGTTGGTGGAAATGTCTCTGCTGAAGGCTGGGAGGATGAAGGTATGGAAAGCTCAGTCATCCCTGGTGTTGATATTCTCCTGAACCATCACTTGCAAGAAACCGGCTTCACAAGAGAAGCCTAGAGAAAGTACATCAAAGATTACACGAAATCAACCAAAGGCAAACTTGAACAGAGGATAAAAAGAGTAAATCCTTTAATGACAGGAGCCGCTGAACAAATTAAGCACATCCTTGCTAATTTCAAAAACCACCAGTTCTTTATTGGTGAAAATGTGAATCCAGGCGGCATGGCTGCTCTGCTAGAATACTGAGGATGGTGACACCCCAAATATGATTTTCTTTAACATGGTTTGGAAATGGAAAAATGGGGGGCGTCTGGGTATCTGAGTCAGTTCAGTGTCTGACTCTTGATCTCAGCTCAGGTCTCGATCTTAGGGTCATGAGGTCAAGCCCCACATTGGGTTCCACACTGGGCATGAAAGCCTACTTAAAAAAAAAAAAAAGTATGGGGCGCTTGGGTGACTCAGTCAGTTAGGCATCTGCCTTCAGCTCAGGCCATGATCCCAGGGTCCTAGGATCGAGTCCCACATCAGACTCCCTGCTCAGTGGGGATCCAGCTTCTCCCTCTCCCACTCCCCCTGCTTGTGTTCTTCCTCTCTCTGTCTGTCTGTCAAATAAATAAATAGATCTTAAAAAAAAAAAAAGAAGAAGTATGGATTGACGCTGATGACAGCCATCTCAATTTCTTTTCTGAGCATTAGTTTCTCACATGGGACAGCTTAAGGACGGCTCCATTGAGCTGGCCCACAGGAACCCCAAACTCTCGAATTCAGTTTTTCACTTTGTCTCCCCAAACCTGCTCTTTCTCTCCTTTCTCTGTTTGGGTAGATAGCACTACTGCCACGATCAATGACCTGGAGTGATCTTTGACATCACTTGTTCCCTCTTCCCGCCTCTTCTTCCACATACAATCTCTGTATCCTGTTTATACTCCGAAATATGTCTCATGTTCGCACTGACTTCCCTGACTACCAGAGCCCTAGTTTGGGCAACCGTCACCCCTCGCCCATTGGTGCAAAGCCTCCTAATCAATCTCCTAGCATCTGTCCATTTACTTAGAAATTCTTCCAGTTGCAAGTAACAGGATACCCTACTTAAAATGGATTTTAAAATGGGGTTGATTTCCCCCCATACTACAAAATCTAGAGACAAGACACTTGCAGCTTTGCTTCAACCCATCTCTGTCAGGGCTGTCATCTCTATTAATCTTGGCTCCCCCCTCCAGCCCTTCACCCCATCCCCCCCACCCCCGCTTTGGTTTATCTCATTAGATAAGGCATCCCATCAGTGTTCAAGTGCAGAGAGAAAGCAGAAAGGCAGTGCCCAAACTTCTCATAAGTACAGCCAAAGTTTTCCCAGAATTCCTTGGGAGATGGTCCCTTATCTCTTTAGCCAGAATTGGGTTCCTGATTCCCATCACCACACCTAGCTGCAAGGATGCTGAGAAAATGGGAAACAGGATGGCTCAGAGCCGGGGACTGCATGTTTTTATATGGCCCTTGAGCTAACAACAAGTTTTTTTTTTTTTTTTTTTTTTAATTTTATTTTTATTATTTGCCCAAGGGGTACAGGTCTGTGAATCATCAGGCTTACATCTTTCACAGCATTCACCAAAGCACAAACCCTCCCCAATGTCCATAACCCATCCACCCTATCCCTACCCTCCCACCCCCCAGTAACCCTCAGTTTGTTTTATGAGATTAGAAGTCTCTTATGGTTTGTCTCCTTCCCCATCCCATCTTAACAACAAGTTTTATGTTTTTTAAGGGGTTGTTAAAAACAAAAAACAAAAATGAATACCTAACAAAAGCCATATGGCCCATGAAGCATAAAGTATTTATTATCTGATTCTCTACTAGAAAAGTTTGCTGACCCCTGAATTAGATGAAATATAATTTCCTAAAATGTAAACCTCATTTGATCATTCCTCCATTTAAAAATCCTTCAGGGTGGTCGCCTGAGTGGCTCAGTCAGTTAAGCCGCTGCCTTCCGCTCAGGTCATGGTCCCAGGGTCCTGGGATTGAGGCCCGCATTGGGCTCCCTGCTCCTTGGGGAGGCTGCTTCTCCCTCTTCCTCTGCCTGCTGCTCTGCCTACTTGTGCTCTCTACCTCTCTCAAATAAATAAATAAAATCTTAAAAAAAAAAAATCCTTCAGGGTATCCCAAGGATGAAGTGAATTTTAGCCTTACTCTTAACAAACCCTATGAGGTTCTGCCTGCCTGATTTTGCTTACCTTTCCTTTTTTTCTTTTTTAAAGATTTTATTTATTATTTATTTGACACAGAGAGAGAGATTACAAGTAGGCAGAGAGGCAGACAGAGACAGGGAGAGAAGGAAGCGGGCTCCCTGCTGAGCAGAGAGCCTGATGCGGGCCTCGATCCCAGGATGCTGAGATCATGACCTGAGCCGAAAGCAGAGGCTTCAACCCACTGAGCCACCCAGGCGCCCTTGCTTACCTTTCCAATCTTATTTGCACCTTATACTGTATGTCTGGCCATACTAGACTATTTTTTGGTAGGTTCCTGTATTAGTTTCCTATTATTCTTATGACAACTTACCACAAACTTCATGGTTTAGAACAACCTAAATGGGGGCGCCCGGGTGGCTCAGTCGATAAGCGTTAAGCGTCTGCCTTTGGCTCAGGTCAGATCCCCGGGGGGGTCCTGGGATCGAGCCCCGCATTGGACTCCCTGTTTAGCAGGGAGCCTGCTTCTCCCTCTCCCACTCCCCTGCTTGTGTTCCCTCTCTCACTGTGTCTCTCTCTGTCAAATAAATAAATAAAATCTTTAAAACAAAAACAAAAACACGGGCGCCTGGGTGGCTCAGTGGGTTAAAGCCTCTGCCTTCGGCTCAGGTCATGATCTCAGGGTCCTGGGATCGAGGCCCGCATCGGGCTCCCTGCTCAGCGGGGAGCCTGCTTCCTCCTCTCTCTCTGCCTCCTGTCTGCCTACTTGCAATCTCTCTCTCTCTGTGTCAAATAAATAAATAAAATCTTTAAAAAAAATAAATAAAATAAAACAAAAACAAAAACATAAATGTATTATCTTACATTCCTGGAGGTCAGAAGTCCAAAGGGGTTTTTCTGGACTAAAATCCAAGCGTTAGCAAGGCTGTGTTCCTTCTGGATGCTCTCTGGGAGAACCTCTAGAAAAGTTCCCTTGCCTTATCCAGCTCCTAGATGCTGCCTTGCCTGCCTTCCTTAGTCCATGGCCTCATTCTCCATTTGCAAAGCCAGCACTTTCAAATCTCTCTCTGACTTTAAACTTTTTTTTTTTTTTTTTTTTAAAGATTTTATTTATTCATTTGACACAGAGAGAGAGATTACAAGTAGGCAGAGAGGCAGGCAGAGAGAGAGGAGAGAGGAGGAAGCAGGCTCCCCGCTGAGCAGAGAGCCCGACGCGGGCCTCGATCCCAGGACCCCGGGATCATGACCTGAGCCGAAGGCAGCGGCTTTAACCCACTGAGCCACCCAGGCGCCCACTCTCTCTGACTTTGATCTAAAACATCCCTCTTTCGAGTAAAAGGACTCTGTGATTACACTGGGCCACCCAGACAGTCCAGGATAACTTCTCCATCTCAAGAGCCTTAATTTAGTTACATCTGCAAACCCCTTTTAGTCAGGTAAGGTTCCATATTCACAGATGCTGGGGATTAGGATGTGATCTTCCCAGGGGGCCATTATTCCACCTACCACAGAGCTTTACCCTGCCCAGTTGGAGTCTTTACATTTGCTCTTCTCTCCCCCTGAGAGAGTTTTTCCCTTGGCCTGGCTAAACCCAGATTATCCTTCAATCCCAGTCTAGGTGACACTTCCTCTGGGGAATTTTCCTAGACCTCATCCATCTGTGTTTTCAGCGCTCGGTGCTTCTCCATCTTAGCAATGATCACACTATTTTAAATGGCTTGGTTAGGCATCAGTCTCCCCCCACAACAGCACATAAAGGCAAAACCACATTAGTTTTCCTTGGTGTTGTATCCTCAGAGGCGTGGTGTCTGGTACATAGTAGGTACTTAACATATATTTGTTGAATGAACAAGTAAATGAACAAATGAACTTCTGAGAGAAAAACAACTCTGGGATGCAAGGGTCTAGGCTTTTCTTTCAGGGCTAGTAGGACCACAGAGGACTAAAGGAATGACCCGGTCCTCTGGATTTCTCCTTGGCCCTTAGTAACAAAGTCAAATGCCAAGGTTAGAGCCAAAGCTATAGAATTTCCCAACAAGAATAGTCCAGTCAGACTTCAGTCACCAAATAACCTGAGAAGTCTGAGTCATCACCAATTTATAACCCAGCCTCATTTACCCATTCAGCCTTCACCACACTCCTTTCTCCCACATACAGCACTACTTATCACTGTTCCAGAGCTCCTTAAACTTCCCGAGATCCCTAAATTAACCCCAGAAGCCGTAATTATCACCTACAGGGCCATTCAAACGCCCCTGATATTTCCCTATTTGTTCTTCTTGAAGGAGTCAGGGAGGTAGCCATTGAAACCAGCCCTTTGGCTCCGGACACTGTTTGCCATTGCCTTCTGATCTTAGTATTTCAGAGTCTTTATCAAATGCCTGCTTGTGTAGATATTAACCACAGTAATAGAGCCAGGCTTGGATGGACAAAGATGACAGACTGATTAGGGGTCTGATAAACTCTGAAAGATTTCATGTAGACCAATGTCTCTTAGCCCTAGCTGTTCATACTGATACTTCAGGCTGATACTTAGCCAATGCCAATATCTAGGTCCCACACAGAACAGCTAACTCAGAGTCTCTGGAGGAGGGCCTCAGCAGTTGCCATTGTTGTTTTTTAAGCCCCCGCCCCACACCCCTCGGGTAGAGTGATGAACTATCCCAGCCTCCCCAAAGCTATAGGGTTTCCCTGGAAATGAGATTTCTAGTGCTAAAAACAGGACAGCTCCGGGCAATTCAAGTTGGTCACACTTTCAGCTGACGCCAACGTGCATCCTGGGCTGAGAACCACTGAGACTGTTTCTGTGGGTCAAGGAGTATTACTGTTGTGCTATGGTTTTCCCCAACCCATATCGTGATCGTAAGAGCAATGAGCAAAGATCTTGATTTGAGTCCTGGCGTTGTCACTTATCAAGCAACAGCTGACAAGTAACCTAATCTCTCTGAAACTTGATTTCTTCGTCTGCAAGACCTACTTTACTGAACCAGACATGGTTCTGGATTGCAAACAACAGACAACACTTCTAGTTAATTTAACCAGAAAAGGAATTTATTAGAAGGAATTGGATAGTTCAGACACTTGCTGGGGAGGCTAGTAAACACATAGGGAACGTCTGGTTAGGACACCACCAGGTGCTGCTGGCCTTGACTCAATGCTACCACAATTTCAAGAATCATTTCTAACTGGCCCTGAGACTTTTCAGTCATTCTCTGGAGAGCTGGTGTTCCAGGCTGAGCATTTAATTGGCTGCACTAAGACGTACTATGTACTCTTAACTGCTTGAGGTTAGGGAGAGGACCATTTAGAACCCGTTTAAGGAAGGCCTGTGAAAGCCCTTTAAAGGGTAAAAGCCTGTGCTTAGGGGTTCTCCATTCTGGCTGTAAGATTACGCAGGGAGCTTTTAAAAGATCAGAATCTCAAGGGTGGGGAAAGGGAAGTCTTCATTTTTTTTTTTTAAGATTTTATTTATTTATTTGACAGAGAGAGATCACAAGTAGGCAGAGAGGCAGACAGAGAGAGAGGAGCAGCAGGCTCTCCGCTGAGCAGAGAGCCCGATGCAGGACCGGATCCCAGGACCCTGGGATCATGAACTGAGCCAAAGGCAGAGGCTTAACCCACTGAGCCACCCAGGCACCGAGGGACGCCTTCATTTTAATATACTCTATGATCCCTAATCTCATTGAGTCTGAGAACTACTGTCTCAGAGGAACACTTGGTCCTTCTCTATATTGAAAAAGGTTTGGGGAGGTCAGAGAAATTCTTTTCCTTATACTGTTCCTGAGACAAGATGAGAGTGTTTTGAAAACTAATCCTCACTGTGTAATGCAAACAATAGCCTAATATCATAAATACAAGGAAAGAAATTATTTTATAGTGCACATTGGTGATAGATCAAGTCTAGTCATAGATGAAAATGATGGTCATGACTTCAGAAATACATGTTTGCCGGGCGCCTGGGTGGCTCAGTGGGTTAAAGCTTCTGCCTTTGGTTCGGTCATGATCTCAGGGTCCTGGGATCGAGCCCCACATCAGGCTCCCTGCACAGCGGGGAGCCTGCTTCCTCCTCTCTCTCTGTCAACTTCTCTGCCTACTTGTGATCTCTCTGTGTGTCAAATAAATAAATAAAAATCTTAAAAAAAAAAAAAGAAATACATGTTTGCCTCTGATTCCCTGATGTTTATCCTTTACCTCCATTTTCCTTTCCTGGTTAATTTGCCCAAGACACATTTTGGGGATCTGCTAGAGATTGCTCTACCTTCAGGGAAGCTTGGCTATGGAATAGGAGCTCTGAGCCTACTAAGGAAGAAAGCAATTCTCCCCTGTAGAACCAACTATGCCCTCAGGTGCCTCCCAGAATCTCATGGTTGGAGGTGCTGCCAAGATGGACCCAACGTCTCTCTAAAGACACCACAGGCCCAGGATGAGTTTCTAAGTGGACGATACTGACCCATATACCTGGGGTTCATTGGTTCATATACTGGGGGATTATAAGTGTGTAAGACTTATTCTAGTGGATAGATATGATTACATGATATCAAATGGAAGAGATAAAGAGAGAATGAGAACTGTCAAAAATCCAGAAATAGTGACATTTCAAGCACCAGATCAGTAAAATGGTATTTAGTAAGAGCTTATTGTGCAGATATGAACAGTTTGCAAATTGGGAGCTTTCAAATATAAAACTGATTGGAAGCTCAGAGGTATGAAGTTATAGGATGGCTTACAGAATGAAAATGAGGAAGTTTTTAACCTTGACAGTGATTGGTTATTACAATTGGGGGTTTCCAGACAGTAGGGGATTGGTGAGAAGTGATTATTTTATGCCATTTTTAGGAAGCTGATCTGAGTTTCTATTATGATTATCAGACACATTTATAAGAAATAACCTGTTTCGCTTATGTTCATGAATAAGCTAGATTTAGTTTTCCTTGCTTGGCTCGAGGAATTCTCAAGTTTGGTCTCCATTTTGTATTTACTTTAGGAGAACAAAAGGAGTTGGATGTTCTTTTAGAAGTATTTCTCTTAAACCGTAGTACGATAAACAGTTGAATTGTCCTTCTCTAGTCTAAGAAAATACATTTCTACTGAAGTACTTAGGACTAGCCATCTCAAGTCAGTATATTCTTTCGTCTGAGAGCTACTGAGAAAACACTGGCAACTCATTTATGTTTTAGATCCCCGCCCCCCCGCTACTCCAGGCAGATCACAAGCTACCTTTACCGAATCACATCCCTAGTATAATTCATTTTAGAATTAATAATTAAAAAATACTCATCTTCAGTTATTTTCCTCTTAACCTTAGATTGTGATTTCCCTAAGGAATTTGAAAGCATGCTTTGTCTCCTCAAAAATATTTATCATCTAATTTGTTCAGAGGAAGATTGCTTTTGGGGAGTATTTCCACAAGTAGTTAACCCCAGGCATTTCATATTGAGTCTCAACTTTAGATTATATATAGATGTATTTAGATTTAGATACAAAATTCCCTGAGTATTAATGAATTTTAGGGGTATCATTATTTGGGTCTTTTTGCTTCAGGTGAACTGTCTTATGATTGTAGTTTTGAAAACTTTTATTATAAAAGGACTATGTTTCTTTTTTTTTTTTTTAAGATTTTATTTATTTATTTCACAGAGGGAGAGAGATCACAAGAAGCCAGAGAGGCAGGCAGAGAGAGAGAGAGAGGGGGAAGCAGGCTCCCCGCTGAGCAGGGAGCCCGATGCGGGCCTCAATCCCAGGACCCTGAGATCATGACCTGAGCCGAAAGCAGAGGCATTAACCCACTGAGCCACCCAGGCACCCAAGGACTATGTTTCTATTGTTGCCAATTTGGGGAAGAGAAAAGGTTAAGGAAGGAAATTAACCACTAACTCCATTAACAAAAAAAACCCATACTTAGTATTTAGGGTGACTTTCTCTCTCTTTCTCTCTCTCTTTTTTTCTTAATTGAGACAATACTATATATTTAATTTTATATTCTGATGATTTCAACTGTTAAGAAAAGTTCTAGGAGATTTTGAAACGGAGGCAAGAAAAGGAAAGAAAAATGATCCCTTAGTGTCCTGTTTACTACTTTTCTCCACTGAGAGGCAGCAAGATGCAAATCACTCTGACCATACATATGCAAATTTCTTGAGTGGGTGAAGGGATAAGATTTCCAAATCCCTAAATAGATAAAGTCAGTTTTGTATCTATTTGTAAATTCATTAACGTATTCCTGATTGACCTATTCCTGTGGGATTCTTTGAATTCTTGTTTGAACTGGTTTTAATACCTTACCTCCGGTGCCATCATTAATTAATGAGTGAAATTCAATCTTCGATGAACACTCTTTATATTTGAGTCATGATTTTATCTTTAGAAAAAATTATCCTAACACAACATTGTATTATATACATTTTCCCATTAACATTTATGAATAGACATTTGAATGATTCTATGACATGCCATCATGTGAATTTAAGACATTTTCTTCATTCACTTTCTGATGTCCAAATGTTCTTTACTGTTGTCACGTTTTCAATATTTATACTGCTTACAATTTTTCCCTTAAAATATAAAAGAATGTAATGAACATCTTTGTGCCTAAATCCTTGTTCACATTAAAAATTTTCCTTAGGATAGATTGCTAGGAATAGATCTGCTGAGCTGAAGGTTATTAATACTTTCAGGTCTCTTGAAAGATATTGCCAAACTGCTTTCTTGTAAGAGATACTTCCACTGCCAATTAAGACTACTCATTAAACTCTCACCAGCATTTAAGATTATCACTAAAAAACTTTGGGAAGTTAGTGACAAATGGCATCTTCTTTTACTTTAAAAATAATTTTTAGGGGTACCTAGCTGGTTCAATCAGCAGAGTATGTGACTTTTGATGTCAGGGTTTTAAGTTCAAGTTCCACTTTGGGTGTAGAGATTACTTAAAAATAAAATCTTTTAAGTAATAACAGACTCTCCCCTCTGAGCGGAGAGCCCAGATGTGAGGCTCTATGCCAGGACCCTGGGATCATGACAGGAGCTGAAGGCAGACGCTTAACTGACTGAGCCACCCAGGTGCCACTAAGTTTTATTTTTAACTGTGGTAAAAACACAAAATTTCCCATCTTAGCCATTATTATTGCTGCAGGATTTCATCTCCTTTGGTGCCTGTGGTTCTTGGTCATGCCACTTTGAAGAACGAAGAGGTGGACCAAAGAAGTGGNTAAAATTTCCCATCTTAGCCATTATTATTGCTGCAGGATTTCATCTCCCTTGGTGCCTGTGGTTCTTGGTCATGCCACTTTGAAGAACGAAGAGGTGGACCAAAGAAGTGGGCAACAAGGTAAAGTTTATTAAGCAATAATAAATTTTATTGAACAATAAAGTACAAAGCTCCCGAAGAGGGAGGCAACATAAGAGAGTTGCCACCAGACTTTCTAAGTCTAAAGGTTTTTATGGGCTTGTTGGTGGTTTTAATCTGATTAACCCTCTCTGCTAGTGTCATCCAATCAGCTTTTTTTATCTATCATGAGGGAAACGGTGGAGGTCTCCTTCCAAGGTGGTATAAAATCCTTTCAAGGATGGTTTTCTTCTGGCAGGGGTGGGGGTTGGGGGGGGGCTTTTCCCTGCCTGCCTTTCTTCCAGCTATCCTTCATCATTATGTGTATGGTCCAGGAGTGTTAAGTATATTCATCCTGTTGTGCAGCAGATCTCCAGAACCTTTCCTTCTTGCCAAATGAAACTCTGTACCCTTTGAACCCCTATCCCTCCCTTTACCCCCTGTAACCACTCCTCTAGGTTCTGTTTCTTTGGATTTGAGTACTTTAGATATCTCCTGTAGGCGGAATCATTCCGTATTTGTCTTTTTGTGACTGGCTTATCTCACTTAGCATAATGTCCTCAGGGTTCATCCACCTTGTACCCTGACAGGATTTCCTTCCTTTTGAAGGCCGAATATTCTGTTGTGTATATATATATACAGTTTGTTTATCCATTCATCTATCAATGTGTATTTGGGTTGCTTCTACCTCTTAGCCATTGTAAATAATGTTGCTATTAAACACGGGTGTGAAGTGTCTTTTTGAGACCCTACTTGCAATTCTTTTTTTTTTTTTTTAAAGATTTTATTTATTTATTTGACAGAGAGAGAGAGATTACAAGTAGGCAGAGAGGCAGGCAGAGAGAGAGGGGGAAGCAGGTTCCCCCCTGAGGAGGGAGCCTGATGCGGGGCTCGATCCCAGGACCCTGAGATCATGACCTGAGCCAAAGGCAGAGGCTTTAACCCACTGAGCCACCCAGGCGCCCCCCTATTTGCAATTCTTTTGGGTATATATCCATAAGTGCAATTTCTGGGTGATGCGGTCTTTCCATTTTTAATTTTTTGAGGAATTGCTATACCATTTTCCATAGTGGCTGCATCGTTTTTCAATCCCACCGTTTCTTTTTTTTTTTTTTAAGATTTTATTTATTTGTCAGAGAGGGAGAGAAAGAGAGAGGGAGAGAAGAGAGTACAGCAGAGGGGAACAGTAGGCAGAGGGAGAAGCAGGCTATCTGCTTAGCAAGGAGCCCCACGTGGGACTCAATCCCAGGACCCTGGGATCATGACCTGAGCCAAAGGCAGCTGCTTAACCTACTGAGCCACCCAGGCGTTCCCCCCACCAACGTTTCATAATGGAGCCAATTTCTCCATATCCCTGGAAACACTTTTTTAGTAGCTATCTTAATGAGTGTGAGGTGGTATTTTATTGTGGTTTTGATTTGCATTTCTTTAATGATTAGTGATGTTGAGCCACCTAGGCATCCCTGATAATAGTTCTGTTCAGACAAACAGTATCTTGTCTTTTTTTTTTTTAAAGATTTTATTTATTTATTTGACACACACACACAGAGATTACAAGTAGGCAGAGAGTCAGGCAGAGAGAGGAAGAAGCAGGCTCCCTGCGGAGCAGAAAGCCGGATGCGGGCCTCAATCCCAAGCCCCTGAGATCATGACCTGAGCCGAAGGCAGAGGCTTTAACCCACTGAGCCACCCAGGCACCCAAACAGTATCTTGTCTTATCCCTACATACTTTCCCTATGAGGTTGAATTATTTCAGTGTTGACACTGGTTTCACATTTTACCCAAATGTTGGGTTCTAAGAGTTAACTGATAAGCCAAAAAGACAATATTCTGTTCTATACCAGTCTATTTTTAAAAAAATACTGATTGTCCTGTAAATTGATTACACAACCCACTAATGGATCATAATCGATAGTTTGAAAACGCTGTCTTGAATCATCCATAAAATATTAATTGTATCTTCTGTAGCTGATATTATCAGTTCCTCTTTCTCATTATTGGTGTTTCTCTGTGCATCATAATTAATTCTACAGTTAGTTTCTTGAAAACAAAGCCATGCCAAGTCTGCACTGCCTGTGACACACACTCATTGAGCAAATAATAGATTGAACCACTTAATTTTTTTCTTGAGCATTTGCAATAGGATATGCATAAAATTAACTGTGGTTTGAATCTATTGAATTGGCTACTTCTAATTCCAAATATAGAAATCATACTTTAGGGTGCCTGGGTGGCTCAGTGGGTTAAAGCCTCTGCCTTCGGCTCAGGTCATGATCTCAGGGTCCTGGGATCGAGGCCCACATCAGGCTCCCTGCTCAGTGGGGAGCCTGCTTCCTCCTCTCTCTCTGCCTGCCTCTCTGCCTACTTGAGATCTCTCGCTCTCTGTGTCAAATAAATAAATAAAATCTTAAAAAAAAAAAAGAAATCATACTTTGTATCCTTTGACCATTTAATCTATTGGAGACATCTAGGTTTTTCTTATCCCTTTTGTATAAACTTCACATATTATACACCTTAACTGACTGAGTGACTGAGTATATATATATATATATATATATATATGCACATACATATATATATATATATTTAAGATTCCATTTATTTATTTGACAGAGAGACACAGCGAGAGAGGGAACACAAGCAGGGGGAGTAGGAGAGGGAGAAGCAGGCTTCCCGCAGAGCAGGAAGCCCCATGTATGACTTGATCCCAAGACCCTGGGATCATGACCTAAGCCAAAGGCAGATACTTAAGGACTGAGCCACCCAGGCACCCGAGTGACTGAGTATAAATACAGCCAACAGTCAGACCACATGTGACCATAGATTTCTGTCCCACAACCTCTGTAGCAGCCCGTCCAGGCCACCAAACCACAACCTCTGTAGTAACCTGCCCACAACATCAGGACTTGGTCAGTGACTGACACTTTCCCCATTTTTTGCTTCCTCCCCCCAATTTCCAACTCAGGATCAGCCTGAGAAAATCCAATATCCCCCCTACCCCAACTAATCACATAAGATGCTCTGTGCCTAGTTAGCCTATATGCACATTCTCTGGGCCCAAAATCTCCAATCAAAGCACATGTGAAATTCCCCGCTCCCCCATGCGGCCATAAGGCTTTCTCACTCCCCTGCAGGCTTTCCGTCTCTGCCCAAAGCCTGTGCTGGTGGTGACTCCCTTGGTCAGGAAGCTCTGAGTTCTTATCGGAGTAGTCTTAATTTCCACGCTACATTTGTTGCAAGTTCTTTTCACACTTGGTTGTTTATCTTTATTTTTTTAATTTATTTTTTTAAAGATTTTATTTATTTATTTGACACAGAGAGAGAGATTACAATAGGCAGAGAGGCAGGGAGAGGAGGAAGCAGGCTCCCTGCCAAGCAGAGAGCCTGATGCGGGCTTCGATCCCAGGACGCTGAGATCATGACCTGAGCCGAAAGCAGAGGCTTTAACCCACTGAGCCACCCAGGCGCCTGGTTGTTTATCTTTAATTTTTTATAATGTTATGATTTTGTTTATGATGCTTTTAATATATATAATTTAAATTTTAATGTCATCAGATCGCCTCAGGTCCTTAGCAGTAAGACTTTCCAGTGCTGTTTTGCTTGACGAATCCTTCTGGGAAGCTCAGCTGATAAATTCATATGTATCTTCTGCTCCTCCCCCAAGGTCACCAAAATACAATAGGTGACAATAAGGGCATAACCTCTCCCTCCCCCAGGAAAAGGGCAAAGAGAATGAATGAGTCCTCTTCTCCAACCCAGCTCTTTCCAACCCCAGAACTCTTTCTTGTTCCCTCCTATGGAGTAACAGCCAGGATTCTGTTTTCAAGACAGAAGACTGAAAGTGTCTTGCCTGAATAATAATGATAACAATAACAACTAATGTTTATTTAGTGCTTACTATGTGCCATGTATTGTTTTATATACATTAACTCATTTAATCCTCACCTCAACTCAGAGGTAGGGACTAGTGTCACGCCCATTTTACAGATAAAGAAACTGAGGCCCAGAGAAATTAGGAATTTAGCAAATGAGTGGTAGGCCTTGTATTTGAACCTAAGTACTCTGGCCTCAATTGCCTTACTGCCTCTTTTTAGGGAAGACCTGAAAATACTGACATAAAGAGTTTCCCACAAAACAGCCCACCCAGATCGCCCTACAATGAAACTCCTTATTGAAAAGCCTCCTCACTTACTCTTACTGCTCCTTAGAAATGAGCGGACATGGGCGCCTGGGTGGCTCAGTGGGTTAAAACCTCTGCTTTCAGCTCAGGTCATGATCTCAGCGTCCTGGGATCGAGGCCCACATCGGGCTCTCTGCTCAGCAGGGAGCCTGCTACCTCCTCTCCCTGTCTCTCTGCCTGCCTCTCTGCCTACTTGTAATCTCTCTCTCTCTGTGTGTCAAATAAATAAATAAAATCTTTAAAAAAAAAAAAGAAATGAGCGGACAGGGAAAACACCAGACTTTCTTTCTTTCTTTTTTTTTTGCTTTCTATTTTAATTAACTTTGACATATAATTTGAGTAAATGAGCGGACAGGGAAAACACCAGACTTTCTTTCTTTCTTTCTTTCTTTTTTTTTTGCTTTCTATTTTAATTAACTTTGACATATAATTTGAGTAAAATAAAATGAACCTATATTAAGTGTGCAGTTTGATCAGTTTTGACTAACGTATATATCAGTATAACCACCACTACAATCAATGTATAATATAAAACATTTCCATCCATCCAGAAAGTTCCACTGTGCTTCTTTCACTTCTCACATGAAGTCTCGTCCTTGGAGAACAACTTTATTTTTTTTTAATTTAAATTCCAGTGTAGTTAACATATAGTGTTGTATCCGATTCAGGTATAGAATATAGTGATTCAACAATTCCATATAAAGAACCACTAACATTTTTTTTCCACATAAATTAGTTTTGCCTTTTGTAGAACTTCATATAGATGGAATCAACCCAGTGTGTATGCTTTTTGTGTGGCTTCAGCTCATACCTTGCATTTGTTGCATGTATCAGAGGTTTATTCTTTTGAGTTATCAAGAGTTGATGGATATTTGGGATGATTCCAGTTATTTTTCACCAAAGAAAAATAGTTAATATAAATAACCTTAAAATACCAATCTAAAAGTTACTGTTAAAAATGGATTATTTGATCCATGACATTACAGAGTTAGTTCTATAAAGCACCTAGCTCATTATGATCCATTATTTTATTTGAGATGTTCGGGTAATTTAGATTCTTCTAATCTGGGGCACTTGGGTGGCTCAGTGGGTTAAAGCCTCTGTCTTCAGCTCAGGTCATGATCTCAGGGTCCTGGGATGAAGCCCCACATCGGGCTCTCTGCTCAGCAGGGAGCCTGCTTCCTCCTTTCTCTCTGCCTGCCTCTCTGCCTACTTGTGATCTCTCTCTCTCTGTCAAGTAAATAAATAAAATCTTTAAAAAAAAAGATTCTTCTAATCCTAAATGCAGTTGTAAATATAAGTATTAGTTTTTAAAAATTGTCATAAAATATACTAACTGCAGAGCCAGCAGTGAGGACAGCAGCCTGCTTCCTCAGAGTGAGGGCATGGGCAGAGGAAGTATCCTCTGGTCCCTGGGGTCCTTGTAGAAACTGCACCCTCACCCCAGTTGGGGTGAGGGCAACCAGGGTCCTGATATTCTTGGCTTGCCGCCCTCAGGTAGCACCTGCACCATGTGAGTTGAGGCTCAATGCAAAAAGGGAGCCCCAAGCTCTTGTCCACACTCGCCCGGAGTTTCTCTTCTGCAACACAGAGCTGGGAAAGATAAGCAAGGCTGATGGCTTGCCCTTCCTGGGGAGATACTATATAGTCTTTGCCTGGGAGCTGGGGGGTGGGGAGGAGTGAGGAGCCGCACCCACCTGGAGTGGAGCCTCCATGCTCTGAGCTAGTGTGGTAAGGGGTTTTTGGTGGCTCAAGTGTCACAGACTTTAGCTGATCTTATCTACATTTGGGAGATAAATGTTTATTTGCTGTCTGCCCTGAGGACAATTTTCAGAGAGTTTAAATGCTTTTTTCTCTTTTCTTAACTTTCATCAGTTATGATTGTTTCGCTGGAGCTCCTCACGCCACCATTCTGGAGGTGTCTCTCGATAAATGCTCTTTTGCACTTTGCTTTTTTCATTTAAGGATGTACCTTGGAGGGGCGCCTGGGTGGCTCAGTGGGTTAAGCCTCTGACTCCAGCTCAGGTCATGGTCTCAGGGTCCTGGGATCCAGCGGGCTCTCTGCTCAGCAGGGAGCCTGCTCCCCCCTCTCCCTCTGCCTGCCTCTCTGCCTACTCTTTCTGTCAAATAAATAAATAAAATTTTAAAAAAAGGATGTACCTTGGAAATCACTTCATATCAGTTCATTGAGATCTTCCTCATTTTATTTACAGTGGTGAAGCACTTCATTTCGTGGACGTATCATGGTTTATTCAAACACTCTCTTGTGTATGGGGGAATTTAGGTTGTTCCCGGATCTTGTAATTACAAATGTACGACAATGGACAACTCTGTCCACAAGTAGGTTCACCCTGGTGGAGGTGTCTATTCAGGGGAGATTCCCAGAGTGGCATTGCTGGGCCACAAGGTAAACACATATATACTTTGTCAGGTATTGCCAAATTCCCTCCTAAAAGGTTGTACCGATTTTGATTTCTTCCTTCCTTCCTTCCTTCCTTTCTTTCAGAATTTATTTACTTATTTGAGAGAGAGGGGGAGCAGGGAGGTGGTTAGAAGGGCAGAGAGAAGCAGACTCCCTGCTGAGCAGCGAGCCAGACGTGGGTGTGGATCCCAGGACCCTGGGATTGTGACCTGAGCAGAAGGCAGTCGCTTAACCCACTGAGCCACCTGATTTTGATTTCTCCCAGCAACCTATGACAGTACCTGGTTGTTTTTTTTTTAAAGATTTTATTTATTTATTTCACAGAGGGAGAGAGATCACAAGGAGGCAGAGAGGCAGGCAGAGAGAGAGAGGGGGAAGCAGGCTCCCCGCTGAGCAGGGAGCCCGATGCGGGCCTCGATCCCAGGACCCTGAGATCATGACCTGAGCCGAAAGCAGAGGCATTAACCCACTGAGCCACCCAGGCGCCCGACAGTACCTGTTTCCCACAGCCTTACCAACAGAATATACTGTCACGTTTTGTTTTGCTCCAATTTTTGCCAATCTGATAAGTGAGAAGTGGTATATGAGTATAGTTTCAATTCTCATTTCTCTAATTATGAGTGAGATTGAACATCTTTATATAATTTAAAGACTATTTTTGTACTTCTGTGTGAATTGTCCATTCCATATCTTTTCCCTTCATTTTTTCTTTTGAGTTTTTGGTCTTGTATTCTTCAATTTCAGAGTTTAAAAGTAAACTGGTGACAATAGCCCTTTACCAGTCATGTATGTTGCCAATATTTTCTCCTAGTGTGTCGGTTACCTTTTTACTTTGTGGTATTGTTTTTGCCCTTCGAAAACTATTTGTATGTAGCCACCTTTATCAATCTTTTATTACTCTTGGATCTTGAGTTTGAAAGCTTTTCCCTATTTTTCAAAAGTCTGCGTGATGCCACTTCACTTTGACAACAGCCCTACGTTAGTACCTGTTTTTGCTAAGTGAAAGACATCTAAGAGGATTTTTTGCTTCTATGAAGAGAGGTGAAAGGCAAAAACATCGTTCAGTGTTGGTTTTGCAGCAAGAAGTCCCGGAGGTAGTTTGCACCCCTAGCAGAGAAAGCGGCCCCAGCACGCTCCCCCCCCCCCCCAGGCGCNACTGAGCAATGCAGCCGGCGGGAGCTGTGTCTGTGAGCATCTGTGCTCTACCTCCAGCTACCTTGTGCATCCCTTAGCGAGATGTGCCCTCAGGTAGCAGAAAAGCCTAGAAGTTGTTTTTTTGGGTCTGAGCATGCTCAAAATGTTTTCCATATCATGGTAAGTGTTTCTTTGAAGTATTTTATTTTGGCTTACAAAAGGTTTCATAGGAACATTCTACTTGCAGAAATGGGGGAAACCTGTACTTGCATTAAAAAAGAATTTACCCATGTTTTCTTCTAGTAACTTAAGTGTTTGTTGTTTTCTTTTTCCTTTTCTTTTTCCATTTAGATCTCTGATCAGTTTGGAGTTTATTCTTGGGCATGGAATAAGGTATGGATATAATTTTATCTTTTCCCAAAAGGCTACTCATTTGCCTTTTTTATTTACCCCAGTGATTTCAGATGGCACTTTTGTTGTATACAGATTTCCTTATCTGCCAGGGTTTCTTTCTGGGATTTCTCTCTCT
>LNAC01000020.1:6319779-6347545 GCA_002007465.1 Ailurus styani | reverse complement strand
TGGATCCTATTGGCTAGTATTTTGTTGAGGATTTTTGCATCCGTGTTCATCAAAGATATTGGTCTGTAATTCTCCTTCTTGATGGGGTCTTTGCCTGGTTTGGGGATCAAGGTAATGCTGGCCTCATAAAAGGAGTTTGGAAGTTTTCCTTCCAATTCTATTTTTTGGAACAGTTTCAGGAGAATAGGTATTAATTCTTCTTTAAATGTTTGGTAGAATTCCCCTGGGAAGCCATCTGGCCCTGGGCTCTTGTTTGTTTGGAGATTTTTGATGACTGTTTCAATCTCCTTTCTGGTTATGGGTCTATTCAGGTCTTCAATTTCTTCCTGGTTCAGTTTTGGTAGTTTATATTTCTCTAGGAATGCATCCATTTCTTCTAGATTGTCAAATTTGCTGGTGTAGAGTTGCTCATAATACGGACTCTTTAATTTTCTACTCTTACTTTATTATTTCCTACCTTGGGCTTTCTTTTGGTTCACTTTGTTGTTCTTTTCCTATTTCCGCCCCCTAGTTTTTGAGCTAAGAATTTAATTAATTTATTTTCTTTCTTTTGTTTTTAATTGATAAAAGTATTTTGTTGTACTGTGAACTTACTCAGATCATTGTTTTAATATATCCCATAGATTCTGATATGTAGTATTTTCATTAATCATTGTTTTAGAAATTTCATAATTAAAGTTTGCATTTCCTCTTTTTAAAAATTAAGATATAATTGGCATACAACATGATTTTATATATATATATGTATCACCACATAAATTTAGTTCACATAAGTGATCACCGTAATACATTTTGTTAACATCCATCACCACACAGAGTTACAAAATAATTTTTTCTTTTTTTTTTTAAGATTTTGTTTATTTATTTGAGAGAGAGAGAGAGCATTAGAGGGGAGAAGGTCAGAGAGAGAAGCAGACTCCCCATGGAGCTGGGAGCCCAATGCGGCACTCGATCCTAGGACTCTGGAATTATGACTTGAGCCGAAGGCAGTCGCTTAACCAACTGAGCTACCCAGGCACCCCACAAAATAATTTTTTTCTTGTTTCATTTCCTCTTAAACTGAAATCTGTTTAGTATACAATTTAAAAATTTTATAAATTTAAAAATTTAAGGATCCTAAAATTTTTTTAGTTAATATATTTTTTTAAGATTTTATTTATTCATTTGACACAGAGAGAGAGATTACAAGTAGGCAGAGAGGCAGGCAGAGAGAGAGGAGAGAGGAGGAAGCAGGCTCCGTGCCGAGCAGAGAGCCCGATGTGGGCCTCGATCCCAGGACCCTGGGATCATGACCTGAGCCGAAGGCAGCGGCTTTAACCCACTGAGCCACCCAGGCGCCCTAGTTAATATTTTCTAGTCTTATTATATTGTGATCAGAGAATGTTGTCCATAAACTATCCACCTGATAGAACTTACTGAAGTTTTTCTCATGACCTAATAAAGGATACATTTTTAAGAAAAATTTTTAAAGATTTTATTTATTCATTTGTCAGGGAGAGAGAGAGAGCACAAGCAGGGGGAGAGGCAGGTAGAGGAAGAAGCAGGCTATCCCCTGAGCAAAGAGCCTGATGTGGGACTTGATCCCAAGACCCTGGAATCATGACCTGAGCTGAAGACAGAGGATTAACCAACTGAGCCACCCAGGTGTCCCCCATTTTTAAGAAAAAAAATTTTGACATATATCTGCAAGATCATCAGTTTTAATGGCCTCTTTTAACCCCTACCTGTTGCCTCTGAGACAATCAACAATTTCCCCTTCTTTTATTCCTCCTTGTCCCATCTTTTGGTTGCATTATTTGTCACAATGTTTTACACGTGTACTGTGGTCTTCTACTCTGATTTCCACCTTTGTTTTAGTCCTTGATCTGCAATGATCTGTACTAAAATACCACAGCCCTTTGTGTTTTTTGTAGGCATATATGTATGTTTTTAATCTCTGTACCCAATGTGGGGCTTAAATTTAGGACCCCAAGATCAAGAGTCACATGCTCTACCGAATGAGCCAGCCGGCACTTCACGATCAGGCCTTTGTTAAAATATTCCAAGTCATCTCTTGGTTGGATGAAGCTCAACCCCTAAAAGATTCCTCAAAAAAGGTCCTAAATTCCAAAAAATGTTTGTCTTGATACTTGAAAAACAGTTTGGCTGCCATGGATCACACTTTTTTTCATTCAGTTTCTAGAAAATGCCACTCCATTTTTGCTTTCCTTTTATGCTGCTTTTGAGAAGTCTGGTGCTCATCTCATTCTTTTACACCTGCAAATTATGTCCTTTTTTGTCTGGAGTATTTCAGATTGTTTTTCTTTATCTTTACAATCTGACAGCTTTGCCAAGACATGTCTCAGAGTCTATCGTTTTAGGTTAATTTTCTCAGGTAGTTGGCAGGTTTTTCAATATGTAGATTCAGGTCTTTGTTATTTCTGAAAATGTTTTTTGGGTTACAGTTTTAAATGTTAGCCCTGTTCCATTGCTTTGTTTTCTTTGTCAAAGACTCCAATTATATAAATTATGGTCCTTTGTATTTCTTGTATTTTTACCCTTTTAAATTTTTTTCTTCTTTATCTTATTTTCATTTTCATGTTGTCTTCCTTTCCAGCCAGGCTTTTCTTTTCTTTCTTTGTTTTCTTAAGTACAGCACCCAGTGACATTTTTACGTCTCTGTGCCCCCGTGTAGCCATCACCCAGGTCCTGTTCCAGCATCCCAGACACACCTTCGTTCTGCCATCCCTCAATACTTCCTTCCATCAGTCAATCCTCCCCCTTCAAAGGCAAGCACTTTTCTGACTTCTATCCTATTTAGTCTTGCTCTTTCTTGGTATTCATCTAATGAAATTGGAGTGTGTAAACTTCAATGTCTGGCTTCATTATTCAATATTATGTATATGGGGTTCAATGTCTATAGTGCTATGTATATAAAGTATTTTATTTTATTGTTTTTTTTTTAAGTTTTTATTTTTTTATTTTTTTTAAGATTTTTATTTATTTATTCATTTGACACAGAGAGAGAGATTACAAGTAGGCAGAGAGGCAGATAGAGAGAGAGGAGGAAGCAGGCTCCCTGCCGAGCAGAGAGCCCGATGTGGGCCTCGATCCCAGGACCCTGGGATCATGACCTGAGCCGAAGGCAGCGGCTTTAACCCACTGAGCCACCCAGGCGCCCTTTTATTTTATTGTTGACAACAAATATTCCCTGAACACCTGTTGTGTGTGCCGGTCTTTGTAACGACAGACTTGAACAATGGCTGCAGCTAATTGTGCGCTCTTTCTGATGCCCGGCATGGGTGGCATTCTCCACACAGGAAAATACAGAACCAGACCCTGGGAATGCTTTTATCATCACCCCCGCAGGCTTGCTGAAGCTAGACAAATAGCCACCAGGATGGTGCCTGGGTCAGAAGGGAAACTGCCTTTTAATTGTGCATCTTGTAAAACAGTATTTCAACACTTTTGCCTCACAATCACCTGAAAGGCTTATTTAAAACACAGTTTGTAGGGAGTACACCGAAGTGTTCAGCATGATTTGTTCTGAAAGTTTTCGTTATTTTCTTGGGTCTCAAGAAGCATTTCCATGCACGCTACACTCTACACACTAGTCCTTCAGCGGTGTAACTCATAGCTCATTTGGCACTGGGCGCGCTGAGCAGCCCCTAGAGACTGCATGAGTTTTATTGTAACAATTAGGAATGGACTAATTCCAGATAATATTTAAAGTGAAAGTGTCTCCCAATCCATAAACCAAAATTATAACCTTTCTGAGAAAAATGAAATGGTTCTTAAAATTGGCTAAGTTTATAAATTTTGGAGAATTATGATTTAGCAGGCGTGAAAAGGACCCCGTCCACAGACAATGGAAACACTATAGCTGGACAGGTGCTCCCTTACCTGAACTAGCCCGGCAGTGCACAGTGCCACCTAGTGGTGACACTGCACCAGAAGGCTCCCTCTTCTGCAAGCCTCTGACCGCAGAGAAGGGGCTGGACAAAAGTGGGTAGGAGCCCCTTTGGAATGATCAGGGGCGCCGGGGTGGCTCAGTTGATTAAGCGTCTGCCTTCCACTCAGGTCATGATTTCAGGGTCCTGGGATGGAGCCTCACGTCGGGCTCCCTGCTCAGCTGGGAGCCTGCTTCTCCCTCTACCCGCACCGCGCCCCCCCACCCCGCCGCGGCCTTGTACTCTCTTCTCTCTCCCTCAAATAATTAAAACCTTAAAAAAAAAAAAGTAAATAAAAACAAAGAAAGAAAGAAAGAAAAGGAAAGGAAAGGAAAGGAAGGAAGGAAGGAAGGAAGGAAGGGAAGGAAAGAAGGAAGGAAGGAAGGAAGGAAGGAAGGAAAGAAGAAAGAAAGAAAGAAAGAAAGAAGAAAGAAAGAAAGAAAGAAAGAAAGGAAAGAAAGAAAGAAAAGAAAGAAAGAAAGGAAGAAAGAAAGAAAGAAAGAAAGAACCTCTTTGGAATGATCTATAACAAAGTCCAGTGGCAACTACTACACATTTCCAACCTGTGTATTTTCTGAGGTCTTGCTTCTCTTTTCTCAGGGTTTCCTCTTCTGTATGAATGATAAGGGCGATCAGGTGAACTTAAGGTTGCCTTTCTGGACAGTGTTTCTTTATGTGGATCAAAAGCCCCTCCTAAAGCTTCCTTGGGTACTTCCTCTTTCTCTGCTTGTAAGTGAAGAAGAACATAAAACAAAGGCTTTATTTTGAAGCGAGAATTTTGTTCTTAGTGGATTCACGCTGTTGCAGAGTACTTAGGTAGAAGATTCATTTGGTAGAAGTGTAGGTTGCATATGGACTGCATGATGAGGTTCTAAAGCAGCACGCTCAGGAAAAATATGAGAATTTTTTTTTCCTGCTAATTTTCCTCTATGAACTGTGAAGATTACATTGCAGAATATTTGGCAAGGGGAAGCAGGAGCATTGCTCCTGTCACCCAGCCCTGTGAGGGGGCTTCCACGTGCCACCGCTGCTGAATCGTGTTGTTTCACACCTCATTCAGGTGTTATCTTCTGCAGCTGGTGATAAAATATCTTTTGCTTGGAGATGCAGTCAATGAAGCAAAAAAAGTAAGGTGTGAATATGCAACTGACTAATTGATTACTTAAAATGGTTCCTTTGTCAGAGTGACCAAGAGTGCTCAGTGCCCAACAGTGTTAGATATTAGCAATATTTCCCATTTTTGCCATTTTGGGGAATAATGATGATGTTGGTTAAGTGTGTGTTTTTTGTACTACCTCTGAGGATGAACATTTTATTAAGTTAATTGGCTGTTTATAGTTCTCTATCAATTTCTATTCCTATCTTTTGCCCATTTTTCTATTAAATGTGTTTTTTTAAGATTTTATTTTATTTTATTATTATTTTTAAAGATTTTATTTACTTATTTGACACAGAGAGAGAGCGATCAGATCACAAGGAGGCAGAGAGGCAGGCAGAGAGAGAGGAGGAAGCAGGCTCCCCGCTAAGCAGGGAGCCCGATGCGGGCCTCGATCCCAGGACCCTGAGATCATGACCTGAGCCAAAAGCAGAGGCTTTAACCCACTGAGCCACCCAGGCGCCCAAGATTTTATTTTTTTAAAGGAATCTCTAAACCCAACATGGGACTTGAACTAACAACCTCGAGATCAAGAGTTGCATGCTCTATGGCATGAGCCAGCCAGGCACCCCTCTATTAGCTGTTTATGTATTTCTTTCTTACTATATTAGTGGTGTCACTTTGTCATATCTTGCAAGCTTCTCTCTCACTCTATTCATTTCTCTTTTGGCGTTGTTTATGTATTTAAATGTTTTTGTGGTTGAGTACATCAGTTTTCTCTTTATGGCTTCTCAGTTCCAATCTTTTTTATTTATTTTATAAATATATATATACACATATACACACACACATATATATACATACACACATATATATATTTAAAGATTATTTATTTATTTACTTGACAGAGAGAGAGATCACAAGTAGGCCGAGAGGCAGGCAGAGAGGAGGAAGCAGGCTCCCCGCTGAGCAGGGAGCCCGATGTGGGACTCGATCCCAGGACCCTGAGATCATGACCTGAACTGAAGGCAGAGGCTTTAGCCCACTGAGCCACGCAGGCGCTCAGTTCCAATCTTTTTTAAATGGACCAAACTTATCTTGAGGTTAAACAGATGTTATCTTTTATTTTTTCCTATTTTAATAGGAAATGGTTCTATTTTTGTATTTGTGTATTAATCTCTGTGAAATTTATTGTTATTTATAGTATGAGATGAGGTTCTAACTATTTTCTTCCAGATGGAGAGCCACTCCATCCCCCACCTTTCTCAGAGAGTGTATAAATTACCACAACATTTTTGGCAACTAATTTGGTCATACCTACTTAACTTTAAATTGCACATACCCTTTTAAAAAAAAGTCAATGAAACTAAGAGTTGTTTTTTTTGAAAGAGTAGACAAATTGACACACTTAGCTACACTAACAAAGAAAGAAGATTCACATAAATAAAATAAGAAATGAAAGAAGAGATATTACAACAGATGCTACAGAAATAAAAAGAATCATAAGAGGGGCCCGGGTGGCTCAGTTGGTTAAGCATCTGCCTTTGTCTCAGGTCGTGATCCTGGGGCCTTTGGGCTGAGCCCCACATGGGGCTCCCTGCCAAGCGGGAAACCTGCTTCTCCCTCTCCTTCTGCTTGCCACTCCCCCTGCTTGTTCTCTCTTTCTGTCTCTCTCTTTCTCTCCCTGTCTCTCTCTCTGCCAAATAAACAAAATCTTAAAAAATGAAAACAACTAAAAAGAATCATAAGAGATGACTATGAACAATTATAAAACAAATATACAACAAAGTGGATAGCCTAGAAGCAATGGGTAAATTCCTGGAAACGTACAAGCCGCCAAGACTGAATCATGAGGAAATAGAAAGTCTGAACAGATCTATGATTAGCGTAGAGGGTGAATCAGTTAAAAAAAAAACCTCCAAACGAATAAAGCTCAGTACCAGATGGCTTCCCTGGTGAATTCTACCAAACATTTAAAGAAGAATTAATGCCAACTTTCAAACTCCTCTAAAAAGTTGAAGAGGGAGACACATTTCCAAACTTATTCTATGTGGCTAGCCTTACCCTGATCCCAAAGCCAGACAAAGACACTATAAGAAAGAAAACCATAGGCCAATATCTCTGATGAATGTAAATGTAAAAATCCCCAACTAATAGCACACTGAATCCAATAGCACATTAAAAGGATCATACACCATGACTAAGTGAAATTTATCCCTGAAATACAAGGATGGTTTAACAAATGAAAATCAATTAAAGTGATGCATCAGATTAATAAGATAAGGGATAAAAAGCATATGATCATCTCAATGCAGAAAAAGCATTTGACAAAATTCAACATCCTCTCATGATAAGAATTCTCATCATAGGAATGGAAGTTATTTTAAAGAATGCTGTTGATCTGTGTATGTATTGATTTAGAAATACATCAAGTACCTGAAATATTGTTATATGCAAAAAACAAGTCACATCGTTTTTAAAGCACTTTTTATATGTGTATATTAGAAAAAACCCCACAAAATAATATGCATCATAAGGTTATCAGTGGTTTCCTTGAGGAGAAAGAATTGGAAGATCAGAACATAGGGGGCGAAGATTATGAGTATTTATTTTATAGAGGTATTTTTTGAAATATGACAAATCAAATACAAAATATCACATTGCTAACTGGTTAATTATCCCAAGAGGAGAGAACTTGTTGAGCCTATGGGGAGTGGAGGGACCATTGCCCACGTCTTCCCTTCAAGAAGGCCAAAGGGAAACGGGAGAGATGTCTCCACACACTGAAAGGTTGATGGGTTTGAGGAGGAACAGATGTGTACCCTGTCAGAGTAGAACTAGAAAAAGTGGACAGGAATTTCAGGAGGCTGATTTTAGCACAACATAACAGAAATTCCTAATCACTAGAAGTGTCCAAAAGTTGCACTTGATCTTAGCCAAAAGGCTGAGAAGCAATACAAATGTCCAAAAATGGAAGCATCTGTCACATGGAGTTTGAGTTTTCCACTGCTAGAGACATTCAGGCTGAAGCTAGGTGACATTCTGTCATGTGTGCTGTAGAAGAAATTTTTAAATAAACCGGGGTGTTGGACTAGATAATTTTGAACATCTTTCTAGTGCTAGAATTCAATGATTTTGTCACCTGGGAAAGCTTAATTAAAAATTAATATCGTAAGTGCCTGATAACTCAGAAATGGCTCTTATAGGTATACAAAATGCTAGCTACAGAAGGTGATTTTAAAAAATGTGATTCATTAATGGTAGATGTGACACTTTGAAAAAATGAGGAAAAAACTGATTAATCAGTAAATAGGGATGGGATAATTGGAAATTAAGAATATAAAACTGGGTTTCTTCCTCATTCTTTACCAACATGTTCCATAAGATCAAAGTTTTGGTTTTTTTTAAAGATTTTATTTATTTATTTATTTATTTATTTATTTATTTATTTATTTATTTATTTATTTATTTATTTGACAGAGAGAGAGAGATCACAAGTAGGCAGAGAGGCAGACATAAAGGAGGAAGCAGGCTCTCTGAGCTGAAGGCAGAGGCTTTAACCCACTGAGCCACTCCGGCGTCCAACGTTTTAGTTGTTAAAAAAAAAAAAAGAGTTGAGTCAGAAAATAATGGGTGTGGGGGCACTTGGGTGGCTCAGTCGGTTAAGCATCTGCCTTTGTCTCAGGCCATGATCCCAGGGTCCTGGGATAGAGCCCCACATTGGACTCCCTGCTCTGCAGGGATCATGCTTCTCCCTCTCCCTCTGACCCCCACTCATGCTTGCTCTCTCTCTCTCGTGCTCCCTCTCTCTCAAATAAATAAATAAAATCTTAAAAAAAAAAGAAAAAGGAAATAATGGGCATGCATTGTTTTGATTATCTAGGAGATGGAAACCATTTGAAACAAAACATAAGATCCAGAAGGCACAAATTAAATAATCGGTAAATTTTACCCATTAAAAATGTTTCTATTGAACAAAATATTATTATTAAGTCAAAAGATACACAGCAAATGAGAAAATATTTACAGGTAAAGAGCTTATTTCCTTAATATGGAAAGATTTCTTAAAAACAATAACTGAAAGATGGAGAACCCAATTGCAGGATGGGCAAAACCCATGAGCAGGTAAATCATACTCATACATATTGACTTTACATGTGTGACAAGATAGTCAGCTTCATTTATAATGAAAGAAATGCATTCATAACGAAACACCCCTTTCCATCAATAAGATTAATAGCTATTAAAAAGTTTGATAATGTCAAATATTGTCAAAAATATAGAGAAAAAAGCAATTTCACACACTGTAGGTAGAAGTGTGTAAATTGGTTCAGTATTTTGGAGGGTTATTTGGTATTATTACAACTTTTAAATGCACATACCTTTTCATCCAACATTTCTAATTCAAGGAATTGATTGCATAGCTTTATAGGTTTGCGAGAATATCCGACCTGTGTAAAGATACATGATGGTAATAATAGTCTCTATTTGTTGCCTCCTTACTATGTACTGTGTACTGCGCTAAGTGCTTTAGTTTGATTCTATTACTTAACTCGCTCAACATCCCTAGAAGTAGGTGCTGTTAACATCTCCATCTTGCGGAAGAGAAAACCAAGGCACAGACAAGTAACTGGCTGAAGGTCACACAATTACTGAGTGATAAAGCCAGGATTTGAACTCAAGGAGTGTGTCTTCAGAATACGCTAAATTTTATGTTTTAATTATTTTTCTTTCTTTTTTTAATTTTTAAAATTAAAACTCAATTAACGTATAATATATTATTAGTTCCAGAGGTAGAGATCAGTGATTCATCAGTGTTATGTAATACCCAATGCTCATTACATCACGTGCCCTCCTTAAACCCAGTTACCCCACCCCCCACCTCCCTCTCCTCCACCAACCCTCAGTTTGTTTCCTATGAGAGTTTCTTATGGTTTGTCTAGAAACTAAGTTTTATTTTTTAATTTTTTAAAAAATATTTTATTTATTTATTTGACACAGAGATTGAGATTACAAGTAGGCAGAGAGGCAGGCAGAGAGAGGAGGAAGGAAGCTCCCTGCTAAGCAAGGAGCCCGATGCGGGGCTCGATCCCAGGACCCCGGGATCATGGCCTGAGCCGAAAGCAGGGGCTTTTTTTTTTTAATTTTAATTTTATTTATTTATTTATTTATTTATAAGATTTTATTTATTTATTTGACAGAGAGAGAGAGATCACAAGTAGGCAGAGAGGCAGGCAGAGAGAGGGGGAAGCAGGCTCCCTGCAGAGCAGAGAGCCCGATGCGGGCCTAGATCCCAGGACCCTGAGATCATGACCTGAGCCAAAAGCGGGGACTTGAACCCACTGAGCCACCCAGGCGCCTTTTTCTTTTTTTAAGATTTTATTTGTTTATTGACACAGAGAGAGAGAGAGAGAGAGAGATCACAAGTAGGCAGAGAGGCAGGCAGAGAGGAGGAAGCAGGCTCCTTGCCAAGCAGGGAGCCCGATGCGGGCCTTGATCCCAGGACCCTGAGATCACGACCTGAGCCAAAAGCAGGGGCTTTAACCCACTGAGCCACCTAGGCACCCCTAGACACTAAGTTTTAAAAAGCAAGGTGCAAAAGTGCGGTTTCTATGAAGTCATTTTGGGGTGTGTGTTTGTGTGTGTGTGTGTGTGTGCACATTTGTGTATAATCATCTAATTTCTGGGAGGATACAAAAGGCAATGAAGAGCAGTGATCCCTGAGAAAGAGCAAACAAATGAGGTGAGCCCTACAAGTTCCCCGCTTATAGCTTTGAGAGTCTCCAGACTATGGTTCAGGGAGGAGAACGAGTGGAACCCAGCAATCTCTATGAGTTAGGAGATGAAACTGAGAGTCTGGGGAGACCAAGGCAACTAAAGCCACTGAACAGAGTGCTGGGGAGGAAAAAGCTGCAAAGAGAGGGGACTCTGGCCCTAGAGAGGCCCTTTGAATACCGGGCTAGGTACTTATCAGTGCATACAGGTGGGGAAACTAACTCCCCACCAGAGGCAGGAAAAGAATCACCTGAAATGATTAGAGATAAGAGTGCCTGCTGCTGACACAGGTCAGGAATAGTATATGTTCCAGCAGCCAGACTGGAAAAGTTCAAGATTTATAGGGACTTGGGGGAGTGTACATAAAAAAGTCTTGCCCTCTAGTGGGAATACTAGACTGAGCATTATTCCAGAACTACCTAACTAATCTTTTTTTTTTCCCTTAAGATTTTATTTATTTGTGTGAGAAAGAAAGAGCACACACGGGCGGGGAGAGGGTAGAGGGAGAAGCAGGCTCCCGCAGAGTGGGGAGCCAGATGTGCAACTCGATCCCAGGACCCTGGGAACATGACTTGAGACGCTTAACTGGCTGAGCCACCCAAGCGTCCCAAGAACTACCTAACAAATCTCAAAAGCAAGATCTGAAAGGACTGAAATAGTTCCAAGTGACTCAGGTAAGCCTCAGAACAAATCTCAAGAATATATATAGTCATATAAAAATATTCAGCACCCAACAAGGGAAAGGACACAATGTCTGGCATCCAAAAATGTTGCCAGGCATGCAGAAAACCTGGAATATAAAACCTATAACAAGGAGATAAGTCAACCAATTGGAACTAACTCAAACTGATACAGATGTTAGGAAGGACATTAAGGCAGTTTTAACTGTGTTCTATATGTTCACAAAGTTAAATATATACATATTCCAGACACTGGACCCTTATCAATTACATGACTTGCAAATATCTTCTTCCATTCTGTGGGTAGTCTTTTTTACTTTCCTGATGGTGTCCTTTGAATCACAAATGTTTTTAATTTTGGTGATGCTCAATTTATGTTTTTGTTCATGCTTTTGGTATCATATCTAAGAAATCATTGCTTAATCCAAAGTCATGAAAGTTCACATTCCTATTTTCTTCTAAGAGTCTTGTCACTTTATCTCTTTGATCTACCTTGAGTTAAATTTTGTGTACTATACGAAGTAGGGGTCCAACTGTGTCCTTTTATAGGTGGATGTCTAGTTGTCTCAGCACCATTTGTTGAAAAAAACTATTCTTTCCTCAATGTATGGTCCTGGCACCCTTGTTGAAAATTGACTGTCCATAGGTGTGAGAGTTCTTTTTCTGAGCTCCCAGTTTTATTCCCTTGATTTATATGTCTATGCTTATGTTTGTACCACACTGTCTTGATTATGGTAACTTTGTAGTAAGGTTTGAAATCAGGAAGTATGAGTCTTCCCAGTTTTTTTTTTTCAAGATTGAAAATAAAGGGGGGGCTCTTGAAATTTCATATGGATTTCAGGATCACCTTGTCAGTTTCTCCAAGAAAGCCAGTTGGGACTTGGCTAGAGATTGCTTTGGATCCACAGATCAATTTGAAGATCATTGCCATCTTTACAATGTTAAGTGTCTGGTCTATGAACATGAGATACCTTTCCATTTATTTAGGTCTTTAATTTTTTTTTAAGATTTTAAAAAAGATTTTATTTATTTATTTGTCAAAGAGACAGAGAATGAATGCACAAGCAGGGGTAGAGGCAGGCAGAGAAGCAGAGGGAGAAGCAGTCTCTCCACTGAGCAAGGAGCCTGATGCAGGACTTGATTCCAGGACCCTGGGATCATTACCTGAGCTGAAGGCAGCCACTTAACTAACTGAGCCACCCAGGCAACCCCCCCGCCCTTTTTGTTAAAAATTTTTTTAAAGTTTTATTTATTTAAGTAATTTCTATACTCAGTGTGAGGCTTGAACTCATGACTCCAGGATCAGGAGTCCCGTGCTTTTCCAACTGACTGTTAATTTTTTCCTTAACTCTTTCTTTCTTTTCTTTCTTTCTCTTTCTCTTTTTTTAATCCTCTTCAAGGATTTTGATGGATTCCTGTCTTACATTTAGGTCTTTCATCCATTTTGAGTCTAGTTTTGTGGGTGGTGTAAGGAAATGGTCCAGTTTCATTCTTCTGCATGTGGCTGTCCAATTTTCCCAAACCATTTGTTGAAGAGACTGTCTTTTTTCCATTGGACATTCTTTCCTGCTATGTTGAGATTAGTTGACATAGAGTTGAGGGTCCATTTCTGGGCTCTCTATCCTGTTCCACTGATCTATGTGTCTGTTTTTGTACCATACTGTCTTGATGACTACAGATTTGTAATAGAGCTTGAAGTCCAGAATTGTGATGCCGCCAGCTTTGGTTTTCTTTTTCAATATTCCCCTGGCTATTCAGGGTCTTTTCTGTTTCCGTACAAATTTTAGGATTGATTTGTTCCATTTCTGTGAAAAAAGTTGATTGTATTTTGATAGGGATTGCATTGAATGTGTAAATTGCCCTAGGTAGCATAGACATTTTCACAATATTTTTTCTTCCAGTCTATGAGCATGGAATGTTTTTCCATTTCTTTGTGTCTTCCTCAATTTCTTTCATGAGTATTCTATAGTTTCCTGAGTACAGATCCTTTGCCTCTTTGGTTATATTTATTCCTAGATATCTTATGGTTTGGGGTGCAATTATTAATGGGATTGACTCCTTAATTACTCTTTCTTGTCTTGTTGTTGGTGTGTAGTAATGCAACTGATTTCTGTGCGTTGATTTTATACCCTGCCACTTTACTGAATTCCTGTATGAGTCCTAACCGTTTTGAGGTGGAGTCTTTTGGGTTTTCCACATAAAGTATCATGTCATCTGCAAAGAGTGAGAGTTGACTTCTTCTTTGCCAATTCGGATGCCTTTTATTTATTTTCGTTGTCTGATTGCTGAGGCTAGGACTTCTAGTACAATATTGAACAGCAGTGGTGATAGTGAACATCCCTGCCATGTTCCTGACCTTAGGGGAAAAGCTCTCAGTTTTTCCTCCATTGAGAATATTTCTTGTGGGTTTTTCAAAGATGGCTTTTATGATTTTGAGGAATGTTCCCTCTATCCCCACACTGTGAAGAGTTTTAATCAAGAAATGCTGTACAGAAATGCTGTACTTTGTCAAATGCTTTTTCTGCATCTATTAAGAGGATCGTATGGTTCTTGTCCTTTCTTTTACTAGTGTAGTGTATCATATTGATTGATTTGCAGATATTGAACCAATCTTGCAGCCCAGGAATAAATCCTACTTGGTCGTGGTGAATAATCTTTTTCATGTACTGTTGGATACTATTGGCTAGTATTTTGGAGAGAATTTTTGCATCCGTGTTCATCAGGGATATTGGTCTGTAATTCTCCGGACAAAGACCGGTTTTAGGATCAAGGTAATGCTGGCCTCATAAAATGAGTTTGGAAACTTTCCTTTCACTTCCATTTTTTTGGGACACTTTCAGAAAAATAGGTATTAATTCTTCTTTAAATGTTTGGTAGAATTCCCTTGGGAAGCCATCTGGCCCTGGGCTCTTGTTGGTTGGGAGATTTTGGATTACTGCTTCAATTTCCTTGCTGGATATGGTCTGTTCAGATTTTCTATTTCTTCCCTGTTCAGTTTTGGTAGTTTATATGTCTCTGGGAATGCATTCGTTTCTTCTAGATTGTCTAATTTGTTGGCATATAATTGCTCATAATATGTCCTTATAATTGTTTGTATTTCTTCAGTGTTGGTTGTGATCGCTCCTCTTTCATTCATGATTTTATTTGGGTCCTTTCTCTTTTCTTTTTGATAAGTCTGGCCAGGGGTTTATCAATCTTATTAATTCTTTCAAAGAACCAGTTCCTAGTTTTCTTGATCTGTTCTACTGTTCTTTTGGTTTCTATTTCATTGATTTCTGTTCTGATCTTTATTATTTCTCTTCTCCTGCTGGGTTTAGGCTTTCTTTGCTGTTCTTTCTCCAGCTTCTTTAGGTGTAGGGTTAGGTTGTGTATTTGAGACCTTTCTGGTTTCTTGAGAAAGGCTTGTGGTACTATACACTTTCCTCTTAGGAGCACCTTTGCTGCATCCCAAAGATTTAGAACAGTTTTGTTTTCATTTTCATTTGTTTCCATGAATTTTTAAAAATTCTTCTTTAATTTCCTGGTTGACCCATTCATTCTTTAGTAGGATGCTCTATAGTCTCATGTATTTGAGTTCTTTCCAACTTTCCTCTTGTGATTCAGTTCAAGTTTGAAAGCATTGTGGTCCAAAAATATGCAGGGAATAATCCCAATCTTTTGGTACCAGTTGAGACTTGATTTGTGGCCCAGGATGTGATCTGTTCTGGAGAATGTTCCATGTGCACTAGAGAAGAATGTGTATTTTATTGCTTTGAGGTGGAATGTTCTGAATATATCTGTGAAGTCCATCTGGTCCAGTGTGTCATTTAAAGCCCTTATTTCCTTGTTGATCTTTTGCTTAGATGATCTGTCCATTTCAGTGAGGGGGATATTAAAGTCCCCTATGACTACTGTATTATTGTCAATGTGTTTCTTTGATTTTGTTATTAATAGGCTTATATAATTGGCTGCTCCCATGTTAGGGGCATAAATATTTACAATTGTTAGATCTTCTTGTTGGTAGACCCTTTAAGTATGATATAGTATCCTGCCTCATTTTTAATTATAGTCTTTGGTTTAAAATCTAATTAGGAATTGTGGGGCACCTGGGTGGCTCAGTTGTTAAGCGTCTGCCTTCGGCTCAGGTCATGATCCCAGGGTCCTGGGATCAAGCCCTGCATCAGGCTCCCCTGCTCAGCTGGAAGCCTGCTTCTCCCTCTCCCACTACCCCTGCTTGTGTTCTGTCTCTCACTGTCTCTGTCAAATAAATAAATACACAAATCTTTAAAAAAATTAAAAAGTAAAAAAGGCATTGATAAGAAGTTGGTTTAAATAGGAAAGAATAATTCAAAAAAAAAGAAAAAGAAAAAAGAAGGAATAAAGAAAAATTTAAAAAAGTAATGTTGAAAGACTAAAGAATTGTGGGGAAAAAAGCCTTGAATTCTATGTGCTGTATTCTCCTACTGCTGGAGTTTTGCTCTTCTCATTGATTGGTAAACTTGGTCTTGGCTGGATATTCTCACTGGTCTTTTGGGGGAGGGGTCTGTTGCTTTGATTCTCAAGTGTATTTGACCCAGGTGGAATTGCACGGCCCCTGCCGGGGGCCAGGCTAAGTAATCTGCTCTAGTTTGCTCTCTGTGGCTTTTGCTCCCAGAATGCTTTCTGCACAGCTTTAGAGGATGAGAATGAAAATGGCGGCCTCCCAATCTCCAGCCCAGAGAAGAACTTGGGGCCCCCTTCCTCAGCATGCCCTCAGAGAAAAGCAGTCAATCACACCCGTCTCCCTTGTCTCCGGCTGCACTCTGTGCTCACCCAGCCTGTGATGGAGCATTTCTGTCTGTGGCACATGACCCGGTTTGGAGTTTCCAAACCCAGCAGATTCCTGCAGTGTGCTTCTGCACTGCTCCTCCTGGAGAAGGCCAGATCTGCATTTGTTGGGTTCCTGCTCGGAGAGAGATCTTGGTTATGGCAACCCCGAGCTGAGAGCCCCCTTCTCAGCTCCATCCATGCAGCTGGCGGCCCCACTCTGATACCTGGAAGCTCTGCCGCACTCAGGCGCCCCCGGTCTTCCTGGAACCCTGAGGGTCCTGAGACCACACTGTCCCCGCGAGTGTTCAAACCCCCACCCCTGCTCAAACTCCCACCCCCGCTTAGCCGCCAGAGCTACGTTCCCTCACCGGAGCAGACTTCTAAAAGTTCCGACCCTGGGCTCTGCTGCTCTCTCTCTCTCCCCTTTTTTTTTTTTTTTTTTAAGATTTTTTATTTATTTTTTTTGACAGAGAGAGAGACTGAGAGAGAGAGCACCGCACAAGTAGGCTGAGAGGCAGGCAGAGAGGAGGAAGCAGGCTCCCTGCTGAGCAGGCAGTAGCCCCATTCAGGCCTCGATCCCAGCACCCTGAGGTTATGACCTGAGCTGAAGGCAGAGGCTTTAACCCACTGAGCCACCCAGGCGCCTGCTGCTCTATCTCTTGCCAGGAGCCAGCTGACGAGGCTCTCTTCCCGCCCCCTGCTGTCTATCTTCCCATATATTGCCTCAGATTCACTTCTCCGTGTGTCCTACCTTCCAGAAAGTGCTCATTTTTCTGTTCATAGGGTTGCTGCTATTCTTTTCTTCAATCTCCGGTTGAGTTCTCAGGTGTTCAGAATGGTTGGATAACTATGTAGGTGAATTCCTGGGACCAAAAGAAATTTAGGTCTCCGACTCCTCCGTCATCTTGGACTCTCTCGTCTTTGTTGGAAGAGCAATGCTGTATTACTCATCTCACTCTAACCTGGGCCAGCCCCTAGCTCTAGATGCTATGACCACAGGGTTTAGAAAGTGTGCGGCCAAGCAGAGACAGCTCACTTGCTCAGGATTTCTGCTTCCAGCTTTTTAAAGCAACAACTTTCTCTCCCTCCTCCCTGGGCATATTTCTCAGAGTTGCGATCACAGCTTATGTACACACCAATTTGCCTTCTACTTTCCGTTGATGTTAGTTCCTCAAACAAACACACATATCAATTTGATGTTTTGTAAGTTGTTTTCTCATCATGAGTCTTATCTTTAAAAACTGTATAATTGCATCATGTAGAGATGACTTAATTGGCAATAACTTCTCTAGTTTTGAACATTTAAGACACTTCCAAATTTTTTTTTAATTTTTTTAAAGATTTTATTTATTTATTTGACACACAGAGAGAGATTACAAGTAGGCAGAGAGACAAGGAGGGGAGAAAGCAGGCTCCCTGCTGAGCAGGGAGCCCGATGCAGGCCTCGATCCCAGGATGCTGAGATCATGACCTGAGCCGAAAGCAGAGGCTTTAACCCACTGAGCCACCCAGACGCCCTTTTTAAAATATTTTATTTATTTATTTGACAGAGAGAGAGATCACAAGTAGGCAGAGAGGCTAGCCCAGGGAGAGGAGGAAGCAGGTTCCCTGCTGAGCAGAAAGCCAGTGCGGGGCTTGATTCCATGACCTTGAGATCATGACCTGAGCTGGAGGCAGAGGCTTTAACCCACTGAGCCACCCAGGCGCCCTGACACTTCCACATTTTTGTTGGGGGAATATTCGTCACAAAATACTTTTAAATAATTAAATCTCTTTCTGTCAAATTACTGTCTATATGTAATCCCCTGGGAATATGCAGAATGAGGAACGACTAGTTTACATTTTTATTACCTTTGATATAACCCTGGTTTGTTTGTTTCTTCAGCTGGGGAAAAACTGTTATAAAATGTTTTAAGGTAAGGTTCTTAAAGTTCTTTTTCTTTCAAATTTTCCTGAAAGTAAACTCTCCAAAATGTGCAGAATAGGAGAAGACGAATTAAGTCTCTTTATTTTTATTGCCCTTAATATATATTATCACATTTTATACAACATGACTCTAGTAACATTAACTTATTTCAAGACTTACTATAAAGTTACAGTAACAGAGATAATGTGGCATTGGCTTAAAGACAGACAAATCAAGGAACAGAATAGAGAGTCCCTATACATGGACAATTGATTTTTGACAAAGGTGCAAGAACAATTTGCTGGAAAAGGGATAGTCATTTCAACAAATGTTGCTAGGGCAACCTTGAATATGTTCATGGAAAAAAATGAACTTCGTATTTCACATCATATAAAAAATTAACTCCAAATGTATCATAGATAAAGATGTAAAACCTATAGTTATTAAACTTGTAGAGGAAAACATAGGAGAAATACTTGTAACCTTGGGGTTGGGCAAAGATTTCTTAGAAATGACACCAAAAGCACAGCCATAAAAGAACAAATAGATAAATGTGGACTTCATCAAAGTGTAAAATCTCTGCTCTTAGTAAGAGATAATTAAGAGAATGAAAATATAAGTCAGATTAGGAGGAAATGCCCTTTTAAAAAGATATTTATTTATTTATTTATTTATTTATTTACTTATTATTTTTTAAAGCTCTACTCCCAGCATAGGTCTTGAACTCACAACCCTGAGATCAAGAGTTGCATACTATCAACTGAGCCACACACACACCCCTAGGAGGAAATACTTATAAATCAAATATCTCATAAGGGAGTTGTGCCCAGAATATATAAAGAACTCTCAAAACTTTAGCCCAGAAATAAACCCACAATTATATGATCGATTAATCTTTGACAAAGGATGCAAGAATATGCAATGGGAAAAGACAGTTTCTTCAACAAATAGCGTTGGGAAAAATGGATAGCTACATGCAAAAGAATGAAGCTGGACCACTTTCTTATACCATACACCAAAATAGACTCAGAATGGATTAAGGACATAAATATGAGACCTGAAACCGTAAAAATCCTAGAAGAGAACACAGCAGTAATTTTTTTGACATTGGCTATAGGAACATTTTTCTAGATATGTCTCTTGAGGCAAGGGAAATAAAAGCAAAAATAAACTATTAGGACTACATCAAAATAGAAATCTGCACAGAAAAGAAAACAATCAACGAAACTAAAAGACAATCTACAGAATGGAAGAAGAAGATATTTGCAGATGATATAGCCATATAAAAGTATCCAAAATATAAAGAACACCAAAACCCACAAATCCAATTAAAAATGGACAGAGGACATGAGTAGACATTTCTCCAAACATACAGATGGCCAACAGACACATGAAGAGATGCTCAATATCACTAATCATCAGAGAAATGCAAATCAAAACCACAATGAAATATCATGTCATACTTGTCAGAATGGCTAAATTAAAAAACATAAGAATGTTGGTGGGGCACCTGGGTGGCTCAGTGGGTTAAAGCTTCTGCCTTCAGCTCAGGTCATGATCTCAGGGTCCTGGGATCGAGCCCCACATGGGGCTCCCTACTCGGCGGGAAGCCTGCTTCCTCCTCTCTCTCTGCCTGCCTCTCTGCCTACTTGTAATCTCTCTCTCTCTCTCTCTCTCTCTCTCTCTCTCTCTGTTAAATAAATAAATAAAATCTTAAAAAAAATAAAAAACATTAAAAAACATAAGAATGTTGGTAAGGATGTGGAGAAAAGGAATGCTCTAGCACTGTTAGTAGGAATGCAAAGTGAGGCAGCCACTATGGAAAACAGTATGGACGGTCCTCAAACAATTAAAGATAAAATTATCATATGGTTCAGTAAATCCACTACTGGGTATTTACCCAAAGAATATGAAAACACTAATTCAAAAAGATATATGCATCCCTATGTTTATTACATCATTATTTATAGTATCCAAATTGTGGAAGCAACCCAAGTGTCCACTGATAGATGGGTAAAGAAGAGGTGGTATGTATGTGTATGTATACACAGACACACAGACACACAGACACACCATGGTATATTACTTAGCCATTAAAAATAATGAAATCTTGCCATTTGCAACAACATGGATGGAGCTAGAGAGTATTATGCTAAGTGAAGTAAATCAGTCAGAGAAAGACAAATACCGTATGCTTTCACTCATATATGGAATTTAAGAAACAAAACAAATGAACAAAGAAGAAAAGAGACAATAAAAAAACAGACTCTTAACTATAGAGAACAAACTGATGGTTACCAGAAGAGAGGTGGGCGGGGGGAAGGGTGAAATAGGTGTAGGGGCAAAAAGAAGCTCTGAGGGTTCATTATCTTGGTCATGGTGATGATTTCACGGGTATAGCTATATGGCAAAACTTATCAAACTATTTCCTTTAAAGAAAGTTATTTCTTTAAATGGATGGAATGCTTTCTTTATGTTTTTGTACTATCTCCTAACAAAAACAAGTATTATGTGTATTTAAACATTACTAATTATTTCCTTTATGTTTAAGAAATAGCATCGAGGGCGCCTGGGTGGCTCAGTGGGTTAAAGCCTCTGCTTTCAGCCCAGGTCATGATCTCAGGGTCCTGGGATCGAGGCCCGCATCGGGCTCTCTGCTCAGCAGGGAGCCTGCTTCCCCCTCTCTCTCTGCCTGCCTCTCTGCCTCCTTGTGATCTCTCTCCCTCTGTGAAATAAATAAATAAAATCTTAAAAATTAAAAAAAAAAAAAAAAGAAATAGCATCGATAAGGACAACAAACTTCTCTCTTAGTGTCAATATTTCTGAAAATTTACATCTCTGGAAAGTTTAAACATTTATGTATGTATGTATGAATAGATGGATGTATTTGACTCCATGCCAGCGTGAAGCCCAACGTGGGCCTTGAGCTCATGACCCTGAGATCAAGACATGAGCTGAGATCCAAAGTTGGCTGCTTAATCAACTGAACCACCCAGGTGCCCTAAACAGTTTAAACTTCTAGTAGTCAGTTTTTCAAAGCCTGGATCTGAGCATGGCACTGCTCCTCATTAGCTCTACTGTCGAGCAAGTCATTTATCTTTTGTGTGACTCAATTCCGCCACTGGTATAAAGAGGTAGTTAGGTCCACCTCCTAGGATTGGTTTGAGGATCAAAAATAATATATACGAATGTTCTTTACACCCTATTAATGGCAAATCACATGTAAAGGTCTTATAAATTTCATCGCCAGATGACCTAGTTCACACCTTAGGCCTTGAGAGATTAGATCAGAATGAAGATAATTCCTTTCTCATTTTTTAATGGCGGGGGAGGGAGTTGCAGAGAAGTCGGGGTAGGATGCTACAATGAGGTGAGATTTCAAGGCTAGTGACACCCACCACGCTCATAAACTCGTGGTTCCAGCAACCTAGTTTCCTCACAACTTCTGTTGGACTCTACCCCCCACCCCCAGCACTCTTGACAACCATGAGCCCTAAAGAAAAACTCTGTAGAGGGCGCCTGGGTGGCTCAGTGGGTTAAAGCCCCTGCTTTCGGCTCAGGTCACGATCTCAGGGTCCTGGGATCGAGGCCCACATCGGGCTCTCTGCTCCGCAGGGAGCCTGCTTCCTCTTCTCTCTCTGCCTGCCTCTCTGCCTACTTGTAATCTCTCTCTCTGTATCAAATAAATAAATAAAATCTTTAAAAAAAAAAAAAAGAAAAACTCTGTAGATAACCTTGGTTTGTTTTCCAGGCTGGAGATAAAATTTGAGCCCCTTTTGTCCCTGGATAAAACGGAACTTATGTCTATTTTATAGTTTAGTGTAATAGCCGTGTTTCTACATCTCTGTGACACAGTCAGTGTGTGGTTCCCCCAGTCTCAGCATCAGCTGGGGACTTGTTAGAAATGCAGATTCTCTGGCGCCTGGGTGGCTCAGTGGGTTAAAGCCTCTGCTTTCGTCTCAGGTCATGATCTCAGGGTCCTGGGATCGAGGCCCGCATCAGGCTCCCTGCTCGGCGGGGAGCCTGCTTCCTCCTCTCTCTCTCTCTGCCTGCCTCTCTGCCTACTTGTGATCTGATCTCTCTGTGTGTCAAATAAATAAATAAAAATTAAAAAAAAAAAAGAAATGCAGATTCTCATATCCCATCCTACACTTATGAATTAACAGCTCTGAGGATAGAGCCCCTCAGTTTGTGGTTTAATGATCTCTCCAGGTGATTCTGATGCAGAATAAAGTTTGAGGACCGCAGCTGTAAATATATACAGTTAAATCCTACACACTGACTGCCAGTTTGCTAGTTAGTGGTAAATTAAGTGGCTTTTAACTGATGGCCTTTTGTGGGAATATTTCCAAAGATATTTTTTAGTTTGCAGCAAGATCGAATTACATCTAAATTTTTCCGTGGAGTGGGTTTATGAGTTAGCAGACACATCTGGCATTAAATTTTGCTATTGGAATTTGAGAAGGTACTTTAGGGGTTTTTTGGTTTGTTTGTTTGTTTTGTAATTTGATTTTAGAATTGTGGAATGCCATTTGGACGATCAATTTTTAAAAATGGCATTCTAGTCTTAAAAACTTGACTAATTCAAAAAAGCTTTCAGAGTCACCTTCCTTGAACTTAGAAAGGATTTGTACATTGGGGGGCTGGTTTGCTCTAATTTTGTACAATAAACTTGGAGTACAAAGTGGTCATTGTATTAAAGCAAGTAAGATAATCTTCATGCGAATTAAAACTAAGCACAAATTTTCAAGTTTAATGATCCCCTTTTTACCTGTTTTCTATTACCTAGGGCCTCATTTGTTCATTTACCAAACAGAATAAGCCAGACTCTTTTGGGCAAGGGAGAGAGAGGGAGAGGAAGGCTGATGAAGAGCCTACAAGGCTTCGATGCCATTGTGAGAGGCCACATGTCCTTGCCAGGCCCTCCATGGTCTTGGTCACGGGGCCCACATCGCCTGTCCCTGGGTGCTCAGGATAAAGGCTGCAGTAATGCTAACGCTGGTTACCACTCAAAGTGGGCTGACGCTCCCCAAGGGTCCCAGATGTCAGTCTAATTCCCGGCAGGGTTTCTGTTTGAGACAAGCTGCTTTTTAAAGAGTTTACAAAACGTGAAGCCAATTTACCTTTACATGTCAAGTGCATTTTCCTGATCCAAACAAGCTGCATTGCTTTCAACTAACTGTAACCTGTGATGAGGGTAACTACGGGGGGGACATTTCCAGTTTGAAACTACGGTTCCCACTGTGCATAACCTGGTACCTCCTACCATGAATGTTTGACCGGGATCTGGCACCCCAACATCCCCAAGACAGGCAAAGTATGTCTAAGTTTACCGGCTGATTCTCAGTTAAATCAGTTGATTTATTCAACTGATAGTACTGGCGGGACATCCACTGGAACATTCAAGGATGTTGTTCGGGTATTAAATAAACTATTCACCGTCCTTTTGAATTGTGATGATCCTTTGAATATTAAAACCACAGTACCCATTTGTAGAACAAAGAGGACTTCCCGAATAAGGTTGAAGTCTTCATTAAGCCTTATGACAAAAGATTTTTAAAAATGTGTTTAATTTACTGTTCTGAAAAATCCCAAAGTCTGAGAATCAATCACCTAGATTTTAGGATATGAAGAATGCAAAGAATAGGAGAACAAAATCAGGCCTACGTGCACGCACACACACACCCAAGTGTCAAAGTCTAAGAAGGAAGTGCCCCAGTGGAAAGAACACATCTTAGTAATGGTCTCCTTTCCTCCCCTCTGAGTTCATCTTGAACGTGACAAGGAGGGCAAAGTCGGGACTCATAAACTTGCATTCACCTTTTTGGCCACAGATGGTTTTTCTGAATCCTGGTGTGCACTTGGAGTTGGGGCTGTGAGAGTCTGTCCCTGTTTGGGGACTCAGACTAGCCCCCGACACAGAACAGCACTTCTCTTCAACCTAGACACTGGCTCAGATGCTGAAAACTTGGCTTCTTCTATCCAAACCGAACAGAAGATTCCAGATAGAGGCTTTAGGCAGGGCATCTGAAGGAGGTGCAGAGGATCCTGGGGAAAGAGACAATGAAGGTCCTTGGAAGGATTTGGGCAATGACTGTTGCCCAACAGTAGGGAGAGATGTTCTGACTTTAATGGAGCCCATGGTACCTTATTTCCCCCAGAAAGAAAAGCCCGAGACAAGGATGTGGGTGGAAGTATCTTCCTGAGGAAGAGGGCAGGCCTAGGGAGTCTGGCCAGGGAAGGAGGGTGAGCCAAGCCAGTTAATTGTGCTGGTCCCCGCTGTGGACAACTGGGCTTCGATGCCAATGGTAACTACTTTTTTAAAAATGTTTTCTTTTTTTTTTCTAAGATTTTATTTATTTATTTGACAGAGAGAGAGATCACAAGTAGGCAGAGAGGCAGGCAGAGAGAGGAGGAGGCAGGCTCCCCACTGAGCAGGGAGCCCGATGCGGGCCTCGATCCCAGGACCCTGAGATCATGACCTGAGCCGAAGGCAGAGGCTTTAACCCACTGAGCCACCCAGGCGCCTGGTAACTACTTTTTTTAAAAACAGATTTTATTTATTTATTTGACAGAGAGAGAGACCATGAGAGAGGGAATACAAGCAGGGGGAGTAGGACAGGGAGAAGCAGGCTCTCCACTGAGCGGGGAGCCTGATGTGGGGCTCGATCTCAGGACCCTGGGATCATGACCTGAGCCAATGGTAACTTCTGTGGAACCATACAGAATATACCTCAAACTGACCATCTGAGGGATGAAAGGGAGAAGCATTTGTAAGTCTTCATCCATTGAGTTCCATCCAACATTGGCAGAGGTTTGCCCCAAGGGGTTGTAACACCCTTGCCCCTCTGTGTTGCACATGAGCCAGTGCACACTGCTGCAGGCACTCCCCACCCACCACATCAGAGGATCCCTGCAGGGGTCTGGTGGAGGGCGAAGCCTGTGTGGAATTGTGCCCCCAAACAAGGCTGGGATGGAAGGTATGAGCAAGAGGGTGTAAGCCTGTACATACTAGCACCCAACACTTACCCATTCCTGGAAAATCTTATGTTCTGCAAAATCAAGCAGCACAAATAAAAGGGCTGTGGGGAAAATAGGGTTAGAGGCAGATCACTCCTGATCAACCACATCTGTAAGTGGAATGCTACTGCACATAGTAGTGTGCACATTAGGAGAGAACTTGGACTGCCCGGGCATCTCAGTGTGGCTGGAGGCCATCACAGTGGATATTTCAAATGTGCAACATGATGGGGTGGGAAAATACTGGCGGAGTTTTACTTAGAGCTGGCCTGGCAGGTGCAGGAACGTACAGAGGGCGGTGGGCTGTGAGTGCTGCTTGGTGGGCCCGGGGAAGCAGTGCCTGGAGCTGGAGAAAAGGGCTCTGGGTATGAGTGCTCATTTTTAATTTTCCTAAACGATAGCTGAAAGGTCTCGTGCAGTCAGTTTAGCAGCTGAACTGAGGCTTCTTGGTTTCCTAATGATGGTTATGATTTTCCTCTGGCAATGAGTGATTCCCTTACAGAAATGCACGATCTAGCAGAATGTGCTGTATGGCTGTTGTGGGGTGTCCCGCCTAAATATTGGCCTATTTCACTGTGCCTGTGGGGGTTGGGACATTTTATGTGTTGTGTCATCTAATCCTCCTCAGACCCTGTGCATTCTGTGCCATCGCCTCTGATGTTAGGCCCTTACAGGTGGGAAGAGGGCTTAGGGAGCTGTGAGGTCTTCTCAGTCACCCAGAGTTGCAGAGTAAGATGAGGAATAGTGGAATTTCAATTTTTATAGTCCTAACTATCTTCTATTACCTTTTTATTTTTCTTATTCTTCTTTTTAAGATTTTATTTATTTATTTGTCAGAGAGAAAGAGAGCACATAAGTTGGGGGGCATGCAGTGGACAGAAGGAGAAGCAGGCTTCCTGCTGAGCAGGGAGCCCAATGTGGGACTCGATCCCAGGACTCCGCAATCATGACATGAGCTGAAGGCAGATGCCCAACCGACTGAGCCACCCAGGTGTCCCTCTTCTACTACCTTCTAACATAAATCAATAAACAATAAGGGAACAATTGGACTGCTAGAACATAGTAAAACTTACAAACATCTACATACAAAATCTATAAAGAAGGAAGAGATTAGAGGAAATAGTTGTAGCAGTTGTGATCAAGCAAGGCTCAACATTGGCCCTCTCTGAAGTTTCGAGTAAGACCATCGAGAAGTCAATCACCTCTCTTCCTCAGTGCTGACTGTGGAACTGGAAGCCATCTCGCACTCGGCATCATGGCTGCCCTTGGACTCCTGGTGAAGCCCAAGATTGTTAAAAAGAGGACCAAGAAGTTCATCTGGCATTCGTCAGACAAGGATGTCAAAATTAAGTGCAATGGACGGAAACCCAGAGGCATTGACGATAGGGTCCTCAGAAGATTCAAGGGCCAGTTCTTGATGCCCAACACTGGTTATGGGAGCAACAAGAAAACAAAGCACATGCTGTCCCGTAGCTTCTGGAAGTTCCTAGTCCACGGACGTCAAGGAGCTTGAAGCACTGCCAACGCGCAACAAATCTTACTGTGCAGAGCTTGCTCACAACATAACCTCCAAGAACCACAAATCCAGTGTGCAAAGAGCAGCCCAGCCCGGAGTCACCCATCCCAATACCAGGCTGCACAGTGAAGAAAACGAATAGACAGACTGCCTATGTGCCCATTGTACTTGTGTTGGTAAAACCGTAAAACTACCAAAAAAAGAAAAAGAAGTCAATCACAAACACACAAGAGCACAGACAATATACAGAAGAGAAAATCCAAATTGTAAGTGGCAAACTTTTCAACTGTCCCGGTAATCAAGGACATGAAACGGGAATAAAAACAAAGTGCAATTTGCATCCCTAAATGAGGAACTTCTTTGAAAACACAAAACTCAACAGAAATGAGACTATGGAGAAATATTCATTCCTGGTGGCACTGTAAATTTGTAGAATTGTGTAAAATATAACAATGTATATCAAGGGCAATAAAAATGTAAGCTCCTCTTTCTCTATTTTGCGTATTCCCAGGGATTTACTTTCAGAAAATAAATCAATAGGGGGCGCCTGTCTGGCTTAGTCTATACAGCATGCAACTCTTGACCTCGGGGTTAAAAAAAACTAAAAAATTTAAACTGTTAGAAAATAATTTGACAGAAAGAGAACTTTAATTGTTTAAAAATATCTCATAACCAATTTCCCCAGCCAAAAAAAAAAAGTGGAAAAGTTTTAAGTGTTCAAAGCTAGAGAAATTATTGTTAATTATGTCATCTCTACATGATGGAATTATACAGTTTTTAAAGATAAGACTCATGATGAGAAAACAACTTACAAAACATCAAATTGATATGTGTGTACGTTTGATGAACTAACATCAACGGAAAGTAGAATGCAAATTGGTGTGTAATAAGCTGTGATCACAACTCTGAGAAATATGCCCAGGGAGGAAGGAGAGAAAGTTGTTGCTTTAAAAAGCTGGAGGCAGGTCTAGAAGTGCAGTTAAACCCATTTTGCTGATTAAAAAGGAAGAAAGAAGAAGAAGAAGAAGAAGAAGAAGAAGAAGAAGAAGAAGAAGA
>LNAC01000020.1:6295315-6319213 GCA_002007465.1 Ailurus styani | reverse complement strand
AGGGGGAGGAGGGGGAGGAGGAGGAGGAGGCAGAAATCCTGAGGAAGTGAGCTGTCTCTGCCTGGCCACACACTTTCTAGACCCTCATGGTCATAGCAGTGGGGCTGGCCTGGGTTAGAGTGAGATGAGTAAAACAGCCTTGCTCTTCCAATAAAGAAAGACAAAGTTTTAACTTTGTAGGGCAAGTGAAGGGGAAAGAGAGAGGGATGGACAGAAGCTGGTGGAGATGAGCCCTGAGGTCAGAGAGGGAAAGGTGGGCAAAAAGGTGGGAGGCTGGAGACTTCTGGAGAAGAAAGACCCATGAAAATGTTCTGGGAGCAACCATGAGGCAGCAGTGCAGGGGGCAAAGGAGTTAAGAAGTAAAAAACAAAGCAAAACAAAATGTCCCCAGTGAACTGATGAATTTATGATAATCGGGGGCTCACCTTTAGGTTATACAGATAAAGGATGGAAGGTAAGATAAAGTACTAAAAACAGCTACTATATTAGAGTAATAGAACATAACTAAGTTTTTAAATTTAATTAGCATTTATTCATCTGTTCTTGGGATAATATACTGTAAAAGTATTTATTTGTTTGTTTTAGAGAGAGAGAGAGAATGAGAGAGAGAGAGCCTGAGGGGTGGGGCTGAGGGAGAGGGGGAGAGAGTCCTAAGCAGACTCTGTGCTGAATGGGGAGCCAATGTGAGGCTCCATCTCACAACCCTGAGATCATGACCTGAGCTGAAACCAAGAGTTGGGCACTCAACCACTCAGGCACCACCATACTTTTCTTTTTTAATTAGATTAACATTATAGAAATTTTTAACATCTAATAATATATCAAGGCTACTGAAAGAATTTTTTCCCATTAATTGCCTTTTTTTTTTAAAGATTTTATTTATTTATTTGAGAGAGCAAGTGCATGAGCAGAGGGGAGAGGCAGAGGAAGAGGGAGAAGCAGGCTTCCCACTGAGCAAGGAGTCTGATGTGGGGCTCAATCCCCGGATGCTGGAATCATGACCTGAGCTGAAGACAGATGCTTAACTGACTGAGCCACCCAGGCATCCCTTCCTATGAATTTCTTAGCCATCCTCTCATTTCTCAGAACTTGATTCTTCCCTGCAGATTTTTAAATGCTTTTATCCTGTTCTCCCAAGCACATCGTCCACTCAAAGCAGGGAAAGAGTACCATCAGAAATAAATCTAAGTATATATTCTAAGGTTATAGGACGAAGTTGTGATTTTACCTCAGTGGAGAAAGTATGATTAGCATGATTGGAATGATTGGCTCTTCATCTGGAAGAAAACAAAGCTAGACTCTCTACTTCATGCCCTGTATAAAAATAAACTCAAAAGGGAGTAAAGTTGCAAAACTTATAAAAAGAAACTTTTAAAGAGAATGTAGGAGACAATTTGTCAAACCTCGGAGGTGAAGGTGGTGACTATCCTATGCAAGGTAGACTCCAAAGCCATAAAAATGATTTATATGGAAAAATAAATGCTAGGTAAGAGTCAGTCGCTGGTGACGGACTGTGGAAATCATTTGCATACATTTTAGAGATAACGGGTTAATATCCCTAGTGTTTGACAAGTTCTCACAGGTTGATAGGGAAAAGACACGTACTCCATAGAAAAAGGGCTCTGCTGTTTTCTCTGCTCGTTTGCAGATCTCTTCTCCACCCTGTTTGCCTGCATCTGTGTCCCGGGAGGTGGCCCTGTGGACTGCGTCACTTGGAATCCTTGCTGGCTGCCTTGCCCATTGATTTGGCCAATGCGATAAACTGGGGGGGAGACTGGAAGGCTGAAGGAGAGAAAAGCTGGGTGTTTCCCCTTCTGGGGATATGTGTCTGGCCGAAGCTAAGTGCTTCCACCTCCACAGCTCTTTGAGGAGAGCTTTTCCTCCACGGTTCAGTACTCCCTGGTCTTATTGGGTAACACTTTTTCCCCGTCTTGGCTCTTTAGCCCTCAGAATCAGCAACAGCTTCCTGCTGTTTTGGTGCCTCAGTGGCTTTTCATCTTGTATTTACCCTTTTTGTCCTGCCCATGGCTCTGTGAGTAGTGCCTTCATGATAGTCTTTTCATTTGAACCATCTGGAGTGAATTCTGTTTCCTGCTGGGATCCTAATAGATACAGATATGAACCAGCAATACACAGAAAAGGAAATGCAAATCATCAATAAAGATATGACAATATCCTTTTTTTTTTTTAAAGATTTTATTTATTATTTAACAGAGAGAGACACAGCGAGAAAGGAAACACCAGCAGGGGGAGTGGGAGAGGGAGAAGCAGGCTTCCCACTGAGCAGGAAGCCTGTTGTGGGGCTGGATCCCAGGACCCTGGGATCATGACCTGAGCCGAAGGCAGACGCTTAATGACTGAGCCACCCAGGCGCCCCAAGATATGACAATATCCTTAACCTCACTTGTACTCAGAGAAATTCAAATTTAAGTAAAAATGGGGGCACCTGGGTGGCACAGTCAGTTAAGTGTCCCGACTCTTGGTTTCAGCTGAGGTCCTGATCTCAGGGTTGTGGGATAGGGCCCCACATGGGGCTCTGGGCTCAGCGCAGAGTCTGCTTAACTTTCTCCCTTCCTCTCCCTCTGTCCCCCCCACCCCTGCTCTATCTCTGTCTTTCTCAAATACATAAATAAATCTTTTCTTAAAAATATTTTTATTTTATTTTTATTTATTTACTTGAGCGAGAGAGAGAGACAATAAGAGAAAGCATGAGCAGGGGGAAGGGCAAAGGGAGAGGGAGAAGCGGACTCCCAGCTGAGCTGGGAGCCAGACGCAGGGCTCCATTCTGGGAACCCCGAGATCATGACCTGAGTTGAAGGCAGACACTTAACGGACTGAGCCACCCAGGCGCCGCAATAAATAAATCTTTGAAAAAAAATTTAAGTAACAATGAAGTGGAATTTCTCACCCATTCACAGGGGCCAAAAATAAGATCATTAATGATAATTTAAGGGATCAGGGACTTTCATTCATTGCTGTGAATGTATAATTTATTATTATAGACTTCTAAGGAAGTAATTTGGCAATTTATAGAAAAATAAAAAACACGTATCTTTTGACTCTTTGGGGGCAATTCGTCCTACCAAAACAAAAGTTCCGGGAAGCAAGAAATCTGTGAACGAGCATGTTTATTGAAGAAACTTCATGTGTACAAAAAAATGGACTTAACCTGAAGGCCCACAAATAAAGGAGTAATTAAATACATGATAATTATACAATAAGACATTAGACTGGCAATCATTAAAGCAAACTGGGGCTGTATTTATTGACTTGGAGGGACATTATGAAAAAAGCAAATTGCAGAGCATAGTGTATAGTCTGAGTACCATTGATTGTTCAATGTTCCCCAAGATCCCCCCTTTTTCCTTCAGTAGTAGAACCTTTCAATTTTAACTGGGAACATGACTGATCCACTCTTTTTTTTTTTCAAGATTTTATTTATTTATTTGATAGAGAGAGAGATCACAAGTAGGCAGGGAGGCAGGCAGAGGGAGAGGGGGAAGCAGGCTCCCTCCTGAGCAGAGAGGACCCTGAGATCATGACCTGAGCTGAAGGCAGAGGCTTAACCCACTGAGGCACCCAGGCGCCCCTAAAGACTCTATTTCTAAGCTTCCTTTGCAGATAGTTCTGTGCATGGATCTAAATTATGGCCAAGGGGAAATGATTAGAAATGATCTGTGTATCTTTGGAAGCCTGTTCTTTAAGGGCAAGGAATGCCCTCCCTGCCACCACCATTTCCCCTTCCTGTTGACCAGAAGACAGACATGATATAAACCACTCCAGGAAATGTGACTGATGTAACCCCCAAGTATAGTGGAGAGGCAAGATGGAAAGAGACAGGATTCTAAGATGACTTCAGAGCACAGAACCACCTCGCCAGTTTTGGACCACCCACCTCGGGACTGTTATGCAAAAGAGAAGTAAATTTCAGCTTGTAGAAGCCACAGATATATTGGTCTATAGCAGAATCTGAATGCTAGCTCAGAACAATTTAATTTTTGTAGCAGACATAGTAAAACACTTGCATATATGTGTATATATATGGAGCTTAGAGAAAGATGTGGATGTATACATACCAAATCATTACCTTGGTTACACAGGCGGTGGGTTAGGATGGAATCGGGATACTGTATTTTGTCTGCCTTGAAAGACATAATAGTCTTACAACTGTGTTCTAGGCAGGTTTTTTATGTTGCAAAGAGACTCAAGTTAAGTTGAACGAAGCGGGGTTTACCATAAGGACACAGAGAGGTCACATACAATCTCAAATCAGGAACCCAAGTATAGCTGGACTCACGGAAAATGGAAAGTAGTCAGGAGCCACAGTTGGTTTTTAGTTCCTTCTGTGAGTTTCTCTGTCTTTCCCCTTCGGCCCGTAGTCTAGAAACAACTGTACCTTGGTCATGTCAATATTGGTGGTTCTTCAAGTGTAGTCCCTGGGCTAGCAGCATCAGAATCGACCAGGAGCTTGTTAGAAATGCATGTTCTGGGGCGCCTGGGTGGCTCCGTCTGTTTAGTGTCTGCCTTCAGCTCAGGTCATGATCCCAGGGTCCTGGGATTGAGTCCTGAATTAGGCTCCTTGCTTAGTGGGGAGCCTGCTTCCCCGTCTGCCTGTTGCTCCTCCTGCTTGCTCTCTCTCTCTCTCTGTGACAAATAAATAAAATCTTTAAAAAAAGAAACAAGAAACGCATATTCTTGGTCCAACTCCAGACTGCTGAATCTGAAACTCTGCCAGGCCAAGCAACCTATATTTTGATAAGTTCTTGAGGTGAGCTTCATGAACAGTAAGGATGGAGAACCATTGCTCTAGGTGATGTTCCAGCTCTACTACTTCTCAGTTGGCAATAGATATTGCTTAATTTAAGAGAGAAAGATTCCAGTGGGTTCAGTTTATCTTTTTTTTTTTTTTTTTGGCCAGGCCAGCCACTGGCCAGCAAATGGATAATGTCAGTGGTCTATCCTTATTCCAATTAGTCTTTACAAGAGTGCAGGTTCATAATTTAACTCTTTCCCTGTTGCTGTACCTTTAGAAAGCACGATTTTTTTTTTGCCATTATCAATGCATGCTCATCTCCCCATGCACACATTCACAGAATCAAAAAGAATGCACAACCTGATGGTCTTGTATCATTTTCCACTTCTTTGAATGGTAGAAGATTGTACTAGTACACTAGCATTAAAGATCATAATTAAATTATTTTTGCTTTTTGGATAACTTAGCAGCACCATGTTTGTTTATTTATTTATTTATTTATTTATTTTAAAGATTTTATTTATTTATTTGACAGAGAGATTACAAGTAGGCAGAGAGGCAGGCAGAGAGGAGGAAGCAGGCTCCCTGCTGAGCAGGGAGCCCGATGCGGGCCTCGATCCCAGGACCCTGAGATCATGACCTGAGCCGAAGGCAGAGGCTTTAACCCACTGAGCCACCCAGGCGCCCTATTTATTTATTTTTAAAGATTTATTCATTTATTTGACAGAAAGCAAGAGAAAGCAGCAGCAGGGGGAGGAGCAGAGGCAGAGGGAGAAGCAGACTCCCCTCTGAGCAGGGAGCCTGATGTGGGGGCTCTATCTCAGGACCTCAGGATCATGGCAGACGCTTAACAAACAGAGCCACCCAGGTGCCCCAACAACATCACTTTCAACACAAACAATGCATACTTTGTTTTATAAAGGGAGGGGGACTTTTTGGCAAGAGTCAATTCAGAGGCTTGAAGGGTTCATTTCAGAGAGGTGCTGCCATGTTGTGAGTGGCCAATGTGTGGGAAACATGAGAATGAAGGGAGGAGAAAGAATTCATGGAGTAATCCCATGTGGGATGATGGCGAGGGTCTCAGGAAGAATGCAAGGCAAGGGCTGGGAGTCAGGGAAAGCTCTGCATCTTGGGGCATGTGTCCCCCATCAGAGCCACCAGATGGGCCATGTCTGAAGGAATCATGAGACATCTGGTAGCTTATATGTTAAAAAGTTCATTTGTGTAGGCTTTATAGATCTATAACCTGCTTAAAGAATTATTATTATTATTATTATTATTGGATTAGAGGCAGTGTGTTTGTATACATGTTCAATAACTTTCTTTTTCTGGAAAACATAAGGGACCTGAGGTGGGGAAAAAAGGAGAAAAAAATGGGAGATAATTTTAACTTCGTGTAGATCATAAGGTTATTTGAGCACCAATTTAGCTCTCTGTACATGAAAGAACGGGAAACCAGTTCTCTTTGCTGGAGCAAGTGAGGTCCAGAATCCGAGGCAAACATGCAGGTTGTTAATAGTTAGTGCCAGTGTTCGGAATGCTGTTGCTTTAATTTGCATTTCTTTGCCAACTAGCAATTATAAGCCTTGTTACACGTCGTCGTTTACTCTTAGCTCCCTCAGAGCAATTGTCTCCATTTCCTTTGCTTTTACCAACTGGGTTCTTTTTTTCTTTTCTTTTCCTAGCTAGAATGAGACCTTTCTATTAATCCTCTCGCATATTTGTAGTGAATATTTTTCATCTGATGGCTTTTCATCACTTAGCATCGTGTTTTCAAAGATCATTTATGTTGTAGCACGAGCAGTATTTTATTTTTTTATCGCTAAATAATCCACCATATGGATAAAAACACATTTTATTTATTCATTTGTCAGTTGATGGACATTTGGGTTGTTTCCACTTTTTCTGGCCATTATGAATAATGCTGCTATGAAATCTGTGTATGGTTTTTACGTGGATGTAGGTTTTCATTTGTCTTGGGTGTGTACTTAGGAGTAGAGGTGTTGGGGTGCCTGGGTGGCTCAGTGGGTTAAAGCCTCTGCCTTCAGCTCAGGTCATGATCCCAGGGTTCTGGGATTGAGGCCTGCATCGGGCTCTCTGCTCAGCAGGGAGCCTGCTTCCTCCTCTCTCTGCCTGCCTCTGCCTACTTGTGATCTCTCTCTCTCTGTCAAATAAATAAATAAAATCTTAAAAAAAAGAAAAAAAAAGTAGTAGAGGTGCTGGATCAGATTGTGAGGTATGTAAAGTACAGAACTGTGTAAAGTCAAAAAGTCATTTATAATGCTCCCTAACATCCACCACCTCCCAGTAAGCCAAGCACTTTAATATTTTGGAGCATATTCTTCTGTTTGCTAAGCATGTCCATACATGCCGCTTTCTTTTCTTTTCTGCTTTCGGTCACTATAGAGTATATTGACTTTCGTAGGGTTTCATGTAAATGGAATCATACAGTACATACTCTTGTGTTTGCCTTCTTTCATTCAGCGTGCTTTCTGAGGTTTATTCATTTATTATGTATATCAATTCCTTTTTATTGAGGATAAGTATTCTATTGCAAGAATATATATCACAATTTTTTATCTGATGGACATTTGGGTTGTCTCCAGCTCAAGCTATATACATATATTTTAAAGATTTTATTTATTTATTTGACAGAGAGATAGAGAGCACAAGTAGGCAGAGCGACAGGCAGAGGGAGAGGGAGAAGCAGGCTCTCTGCTGAACAGGGAGCCCGATGTGGGACTCGATCCCAGGACCCTGGGATCATGACCTGAGCCAAAGGCAGTGGCTTAACCAACTGAGCCACCCAGGCGCCCTCCAGCTCGAGCTGTTATGGATAAAGCTGCTATGAACATTCCTGTACAAGTCACTGTGTGAATATGGGTTTTCATTGATCTGGGAGTGGAATGGTTAGCTCTTGTGGTGTTCGTTTAACTTCGTAAGAAACTACCATACTGTTTTTCAAAATGATTGAACCATTTTACATTCCCTCCAGATATAAATATATATATATTTTACATTCCTTCCAGATAAATATGCATATATAAGTCCCTCCAGATAAACATATATATACTACATTCCCTCCAGATATAAATATATATAGAAATATATAAATATAATTTTTTTGTAAGTAAGCTCTAGGCCAAATGTGGGGCTTGAACTCATGACCCTGAGATCAAGAGTTGCATATTCTACTGACTGAGCCAGCTAGGTACCCTCTGGTAATACTGATTAAAGCCAAATTCTTACTTGCAAGCAGGTCTCCATCCCCAGGATGGAGCCCGGTCTACCCCTACCCGACTTTTGCTTCCCTATGGACGAGTGGTTGCTTGTTTCCAGGAGGAGGAGGAGGGAGGGAAGGGCAGGGACAGTGTGGAGCCACCATGAAGTATGCTGACTTACATGCACTCCCCCTTGGGGACATAGCCTGGGTGAGACGATGGCACCATGGGGCAGTGGCCTCAAACTTTTAGCTTCGGAGTTGATTCAGCAAGTGCTGAACAAAGGAAAACACTAAAAGAACATTGAAAAGGAAGTAGAGAGGGAGGGCCGTTGTCCCCTGTGTGAATGACCCTTTATACTTGTCTTTTACAGGGTGGGAATCCTCAGCTACTTTCTGTTTTCATTACTTGTCAGAGAAATATGTGTTGAAACTCAATTGCTTCCTCCCCCAGCCCTTTGCCATACATCCCAGCCAAAGAGAAACCAGAAGCTCTGCTGTCAGAAGAGGAAGACAAAGTGATGGTGACTGTCCCTAGACAATAAAAACTCCCATGAAACTAGTTTCAAGTGACACAGCCCTGCTCATCCAGACTCACTGGGTCTACTGGGTTTGGGTCTTCCAGCTGTGAGGCAAGAGGGTCAGGGGTTGGATGACCTCAGTCCCTCAGAGTTCTGCTGTCTTACTAAGTCATCCTGACGTCACTGAGGTGGCCCCCGGGTGCTGCTGGAGCCCCCTTCAGAAGGACTTGTTGTGGTCAGCTGTAGGGAGTGGTGGCGGTAGACAGCCCTCTGCCATCGCCCCTGGCAGAGATGGCCTCAGCTGGAGAGAGGGACCCGCCCAGGCTGGCTCACCGGGAGTGGAGTGGCAAGAGTGTCATTCTGGAACTCTGTGGGGTTGGCTGCGGCTGTCTAAAACCTTGACCTCTCCCTCTCCCCAGTCCTGCTCCCTCCCTCCCTTTCAAGGAAGTTAGTGCCACCAGCCCCGCAACATAAGCATTCTGCCCACTGAAGTCCGTCTCAGAGTCTGCTTCCTGGAGAACACACCTGGGACACCGGTTTAGTAAAAAGGAAGCTGTGAACTTGTATGAGCCTATTTGTGTCACAAATGGATATATACTTCCAAACGCATGGAATATTTGTGGAACCTTACAGAAGAAGACTGTTAGCAACAGCTACCTCCAGGAAATAGGACTGGGTTCTTTTAGAGGTGTTACTTTATACTCTTTACCATTAGCATGAATTACTTTTTCTTTTATAATAAAAAACCCTCCAATTTTAAAGAAACATCAGATTGCATTATGCAGAATTATCATGGCTACCATTTGGGGAACACCTTCGTACCATGTATGTTAGCACGCATTCTCTATTGCTCACAACAGTGCAGAGGGGTGGGTGTCATTATCATCCCATTTTACAGATAAGGGAGCTGAGCTTCAGAGGTGCCAAATGATTGGTCCAGAAGCAGCCGTCACCAAGCAGTGAAGCTGGAATAGACTCAGACTCCAACTCCAATGTTCAGCCTATTTCTGAACTCAGTCAGGGTGTGTGTCTTTCTGTCAGTTCAAATGATGCCCTCTGTTCTGAATGGGGAGTGTGATGTGAGGGAAAGAGCAATGAACTGGCCTTCGACACCAAGCTTTTGGTCTTGCTGCTATTGTTAGTAATCTCTGAGTTATTTATTGTTTATGTGCCACACTTACCTAGAAAAATCCAAAAGTCATTTTGGTGTAGGGGCACCAAGAAGACTGCCTCTTCTTGCTACTGGAAAGACTATTAGGTTTGACAGAGCTGGGCCCTGCTAGGTACTGGGTGATTTTTTTTTTTAAGATTTTTATTTTTATTTGACAGAGAGAGAAAGATCACAAGTAGGCAGAGAGGCAGGCAGAGAGAGACGGGGAAGCAGGCTCCCTGCTGAGCAGAGAGCCCAATGCCGGCCTTGATCCCAGGACCCTGAGATCATGACCTGAGCTGAAGGCAGAGGCTTTAACCCACTGAGCCACCCAGGCGCCCTACTGTGTGATTTTTAACAAGTTACTTAACCTCTCTGAGTCTCAGTTTTCTATTTTTTAAAAAAGATTTTTATTTATTTATTATTTGACAGACAGAGAGAGAGATAGCAAGAGAGGGAATACAAGCAAGGGGCGGGGGGAGAAAGGGAGAAGCAGGCTTCCCGCTGAGCAGAGAGCCTGACGTGGGGCTCAATACCAGGACCCTGGGATCATGACCTGAACCGAAGGCAGATGCTTAATGACTAAGCCACCCAGGTACCCCAATTTTCTATTCTTTAAAGTAGAGAAAATGGACTCTAAGACTCAGAGTTGTTATGAGGGTTGAATGACATAATCGAACAGCAGTTTCTCTATTCTAGGCACTCGAGAAATCGTTCCTTCCTCCTGGGAATTTAACCTTTGGTTTTTGAGATAAAGAAAGCGGTGCCTCATTTTAGCATAAGTAAAAATACTCAGTTTGCTAAAGAATATATGTTTAATGCATGTAAAGGACTGGTTTGGGATTCTCTTATGGATCAGCAGAAGAAAGGAACCCTTTTTCTTATGACCACTGTTGGATCCCTGCGAGCTCCCCAAGACTGAAAGATCTCCGAGGCATAAGGACTCTCCTGGGTGGGAATTGGGAAAGTTAGAGACCCTCCTTGGAAAGTATGAAGGGGAAAAAAATCAATCCCCAGACCTGGGAAGACTGGTGCTGTGGTGGATTTGATGGTGGCCTCCCGGAAGTTACGTCCACGTGTTGATCCCTGGAAGCTGTGAATGTGACCAAATGTGGAGAAAGGATCTTCACAGATGTAATATCAAGATAAGATCATCCTGGATTATCTAGGTGGACCCTAAACTCAATGACAAGTGTCCTCATAAGAGACACAGAGGAGAGGCACAGGGGGAAAGGGAGAAGTCCAAGATGAAGACTACAGTTTGGGTTATGCAGCAGTCAAGCAAGGCCTGACACCGCCAGACGCTGGAGGGGAGGGGAGGATTCTCCACCAGGCCTTCAGAGGGAGTGTGGCTCTGCCAAAACCCAATTTTCAACTCTGTCCACACCTACATTTTGGACTCTTGGCCCTCTGACCTGTGAAAGAAAAAATTCCTTTTGTTTCAAGCCACCGAGTTTGTGGTCATTTGTCCCAGGAGCCAAAGGAAACCAATACAGGTGCCACGAGACAATTTTAGTAGCAACTGTGGGAAAAGAATCAAGATTAAATGACATCAAAGAAGGACCCATTTGACTAAGTGCCTAGAAATCAGGCAGTAGGAATGTAGACCTAAGAGATGACATGCTAGCCTTCTGAGACAAGGGCACACAGAGAGGGAAGTGGGTCACTTCAGGGCAGGAAGCAAGAGAGGCCGTGCTGACGAAGTGAGACATACCCGCCATTTCAGATTCTGCCCCAATAATGGCGAAACGGATGTCTCAAATGCTGGGGAATTGAGTACAGATACACAGAGGAAAAGAGCATTTACATTAGAACAACAAAAAATAAAAAATATAAAAGGAGATGGTCAACAGGCAAGACGGCTTCCTTCTAAGGAGCCAGTAAGCAAGTACTGGGATGTACTGGCCTCTCAGAACCAAAGGTCTGAGAGGGATGACTGACAGGTCTTTACTGAAGGATCTTTGAGAGAAATACATCAAAAGGAAGGATGTGAACAGAGCCTGTGCCCAACAACAGGGGACTGGCTAAAAACACAGTCACACAATAGGACATAATGCCATCACTAGAGATAAGGCTGGAGATTCACAGTCACTGAAATGAAAGGTGTTCAAGACATATTATCCAGCGCAGAAAGCAAGAAATAAAACAGGAGGTACAATGTCACCTCTTTCCTGGTGTGTAAGATGGAGATGAAGATGACAGTCCCTACTTTGTGGGGATGTACAAGGATTTAATTAATTAATATACACAGAGTGCTGAGCAGGGTCCGGAGCTCATAGATGCCATGCGATATTGTTATTCTCATCACTTCCTTGAAGTCTTCGGGTCCACAATTCGGACCCTTGAGGGTCAGCTATGTTTTGGAATTCAGAATTTCTCAGATTTACAAAGGTGCCTAATGACGGGAAGCCCTCCGTGTGTCTGAGACAGCAGCTCACAACCAGACCCACGAACACTTCTGCAGTGGAACCTGAATATTCACTCTAAGTGGGACGAAGATACAGAGTCACAGCAGTTTGGGTCAGGCTGTGGAGCCAAATAAGTTTGCTGCAAACTTAGAAAACAAAAACTCAAGCAAAACAATCTTGTGTTTCCCGAGGTTTTCACTTCCTGGAACTGTGGGTGAGGGTCTCTGGGCCTGTGTTCTGTACGGGCATCAGGAAAGCCTGCAAGCATTGCACTGCTAGAATGCTATTGTGGAGCTGAGATTGCAGCTTCTTTTTATCTTTGCCTTTTGACTTTGTTATATTTTACATTTTTCTGCAGTGAATATTCATTACCTTTTTGTTGGGGGGGGCTATAGCTTCCTGAATTTTAATCCATCCAGATAAATTTAACATGGGGGAATGTTGTATCGCTCCATGGACCTCAAAAGGTACTTACTCAGCATCAAATTCATAAATTTCATTTTTGCCCCTAAGAAAATATTTCTCTGGGAAGACAGGAACAATGAAGGAGATTGAATGGGATTTTCAGATTTTTTTTTTTTTTTTGTCTTTAAGCCAGTCCCAACAATCAAAATACAGGAAGATCAAGCCCCCTAGAACCATTTTTTTTTTTTTTAAGATTTTATTGATCGGAGTGCCTCGGTGGCTCAGTCATTAAGCATCTGCCTTCGGCTCAGGTCAGGATCCCAGAGTCCTGGGATCAAGCCCCTCATCGGGCTCCCTGCTTGGCGGGAGGCCTGCTTCTCCGTCTCCCACTCCCCCTGCTTGTGTTCCCTCTCTTGCTGTCTCTCTCTGTCAAATAAATTTAAAAAGAAAAATCTTTTTTTTAAGATCTTAATCTTTAAAAAAAAGATTTTATTTATCCACTTGAGAAAGAGAGAGCAGAAGTGCATAAGCAGGGAGAGCAGCAGAGGGAGAGAGAGAAGCAGGCCTCCTGTCCATCAGGGAGCCCAACGAGGGACTGGATCCCAGGACCCCGGGATCATGACCTGAGCCGAAGGTAGTCACTTAACCAACTGAGCCATCCAGATGCCCCAAGCCCCCTAGAACCTTAACAGCAGTTTACTTACTACTCTTTCCTCATATGCATGTATTAGTTTTAGGTTAAAAGGTGAAGTCACAACAAACTGGAAAAAAATACTGAGAATGTGGGGAAAAGTGAGGGACGTTTGTGTGGACAGTGCCAATGGAAGGGAGGAAAAAGGAACAGGTGAGGCAGACTGTTCTGACCTCGGGGCCTGCCTGGTGACCAAGGGAGTGGTGGGGGGGAGGGTATGGGAGAAAAGAAGCAAGTAGAGAGACAGCTAGTAAGAAGCAGAGAAGAGTGAACTGTTTCAAGAACTAGGAAGGAGAAGTTGTTGAGCAAAGCTGTGGTCAAGTGAAGGCTGGAGAGGCAGGTGCTGGAGGCTGACTTTGCAGCCCAGGCCAAGTGCAGGCCCCAAAGGGGAAGTGTCCCTGTGGAAAGGTCTGCAGACACCCTGCTGAGTTCCACAAGCAGTGAAACAAGGGGCCCTTTTCTGCTCAATGCCTCGGGTGCTTGAACAATTTGAGGGGGAAAATTACAATTTTAGGAGGAAATTTTAATATGGGTATGTGTGTTTTTTAGTGACTGAGAAGTTCTTAGAATGATGAAAAACCAAGAATCTTAAAAGGATATATGTACATATGATTTTAAAATATATAAATTATTTCTATATATCATAAATATAATATTGTCATTTTGGATTGGCTGATAGCTGAGGGACTTCTGCCAGCTGGCCAGACTTGGAAAGGGAAGTGGTCCTAAGCCAACGGAAGTCACAGAAGAAGAGGGATGGTAGGAACTTGCAGAAAACCTAAATAGAAATGGAGCTTCTGGTTAGGAAAGTCATGGTGTGGACCTTAATGACATTGAAAGGTAGAAAGTGTCAGGTGAGGAGGATGTCGAGTACCCGCAAAACTCATAGCTCCAGGGTGCCTGGGTGGCTCAGTCATTAAGCGTCTGCCTTCAGCTCAGGTCATGATCCCAGGGTCCTGGGATTGAGCCCCGCATTGGGCTCCCTGCTCTGCAGGAAAAGCCTGCTTTTCCTTCTCCCACTCCCTCTGATGGTGTTCCCTCTCTCGCTGTGTCTCTTTCTGTCAAATAAATAAAAAAACTTAAACAAAACAAAACTCACAGCCCCAAGCTATGTGACCTGAGCCCTACTCTCAGGACCCAAGTCCAACTGCTAATGGAGGGAGGCAGAGGAGCAAGGGTCCCAGAGGTGGAAGATTCTCCCTCCAGAGGAGGTTTCAGGAGCAACAGCCCCCTCACAACTCATAAAGGGCTCCCCCACGTGCAACCCTCCCAACAAAGTCAACAGACTACCCGGGAGAGGAAGTTCAGATTTCTTACTCAGTTACCAAGGTTAGCATGGCCCACGTGGGACTCTGGGCCTGCCTGCATAGCCACTCTGTTGAAGCCTCAGACAACCTGAGATGCAAGACTGAGTAAAGGAGGTCAGAGCAGCCCCTCAAAAAGGGCTGGTGAGGGGCACCTGAGTGGCCCAGTCGGCTAAGCGTCTTTCTTTGGCTCAGGTCATGATCCCAGGGTCCTGGGATGGAGCCCCATGTGGGGCTTCCTGCTCGGCAGAGGGTCTGCTTCTCCCCTGCCTGCTGTTTGGCCTGCTTGTGCTCTCTCTCTTTCTCCCTCTCTCTGAGAAGTGAGCATGTGTGTGACATGCAACAGGGCAAGGGTTCTTAAACTAGGCCATGTGAGACCCTGGCCAAGAGCTTTATAGCTAAATCAGAAGTCTTTTCTGCATTTGCAGATAGAATAAGCTCCCTTTTCAAAAATATTGTTTATTTCTTACTATAAAATTAATATATTTTTATCAGAAGAATTAAAAGAAGTTATTCATAATCTTACTCCACATATTTATGTATATTTCCTTTCAGGCTCTTTTAATGACAATACTGATCAGTCATGTATATACATGGTGAGCTCTATACCCATGGGGGCTTAGACTCAAAACCCTAGGAGTTGCATCCTTGGCAGCCAAGCGCCCCTACTACAATATATTTTAGTTTTATTTATGAATAGTTAACTGTCATTATTATTTAATTACTATTTCTTGAATGCTTACCAAGACAAAGCACCATTATTAACCCTTTTCAGATGTTAAAGCATGTGATTTTCATAATAACCTTATGAGGTAGAAACACTGTTATTCCTATTTAACAGTAAAAGAAACTGAGGAACGGAGAGGTAAAAAATTTGTCCAAAGTCACACAGTAGTAAGTAGGGAACTGGAATTCAAACCTAGGTCTGACTGTGGAGCCTGCAGTTTTTGACAATATGTACACTGTGTTATGTATGGTTTTGCATTAAGGTTTTTCTTTAAATATTATATTATATTTCCCACATCACAGAAAAGAATTTACTTAACATGAAGTTTGTGTCTCATAAATTTTCATAATTATTTTGTTCCCTGTCACCATTTGATTACCCTAGAATCAAGTAGAAGAAAATATCTGACTTAGTTTAAACCTGTATGTTTATTTGGTATATCTTTATATACATTACATATTCATTTACTATATCAGTATTTCAAAGTGTTCAAAAAAGAAACTGTGCTGCCCAGGAGCTCCACCCCATGACTACAAACAAACAAATATATCTTAACAAATTTTTTTTTTAAAGATTTTATTTATTCATTTGACACAGAGAGAGAGATTACAAGTAGGCAGAGAGGCAGGCAGAGAGAGGAGAGAGGAGGAAGCAGGCTCCCTGCTGAGCAGAGAGCCCGATGTGGGCCTCGATCCCAGGACCCTGGGATCATGACCTGAGCCGAAGGCAGCGACTTTAACCCACTGAGCCACCCAGGCGCCCTATCTTAACAAATTTAAAAGAATAGAGGTCATATGAAGTATGCTGCCAGACCACAGTGGAATTAAACTAGAACCAATAACAGCAAGATAGTTGGAAATTCCAAAATATTTGGAGATTAAACAACACGCTCCCAGAAAATACATGAGTCAAAAAAGAAGTCTCAAGAGAAATTAAAAAAAAACATTGTGAACTAAATGAAAGTAAAAAAATAAGATCAAAATTTGTGGGATGCAGTGAAACAGTGCTTAGAGAGAAATATATAGCGTTATATGTACGTTAGAAAAGAAAGATCTAAAATCATCAATGAAAGCTCACATTTTAGGAAACTAAAGAAAGAAGAGGACTATAAGCCTAAATCAAGAGGAAGGAAATAATAATAATTGGGGCAGAAGTAAATAAAACTAAAAACAGGAAAACAATAAAGAAAAGTTAGTGAAACCAAAACATAGTTCTCTGAAAAGAATCAATGAAAATGATAAACCTCTTGCCAGGCTAAATGAGAAAAAGAGAGAGAAGACACAAATAACTAATATCAGAAATGAAGGAAGAATCATCTCTACTGAACATCAAAAGCATAATAAAAAGGTATTATGAACAAACTCTATGCCCACAAAACTGATAACTTAGATGAAATGGACTAATTTCTTGAAAGATAAAAACTACTAAACTCACATAAGGAGAAACAGATAACCTGAATAGGCCTTTATCAAGCAACAAAATTGAATCAATAATCAGTAACATTCCAAAACAGAAAGCACCAGGCCCAGACAGGTTTACTGGTGAATTCTACCAAACATTTCAAGGAGAAATGATATCAATTCTCTAGAATCTCTTCCAGAAAATAGAAGCAGAGGAAACACTCCTTTTTTTTTTCACTTTTATATCAGCTTGCCTTTATTCCATTTAGAGGAGACGCTTCTTAATTCATTCTGTGAGGCCAGCTTTACCCTATTACCAAGATTGGATAAATATATTACCAGAAGGGAAAAACCAGGACTGATTATCTCTCATGAATATAGATGCAAAAATCCTCAACAAAATAACAAATCAAATCCAACAATATATAAAAAGAATTATACACTACAACCAAATGGGATTTATTCCAGGTATTACAAGGCAATTTCAATATTCAAAAACCAATGAATGTAATCCATCTCATGAACAGGCCAAACAACAACAAAATCCAATACCCATTCAGTATAAAAATTCTCAGCAAATCAAGACTGGAGGAGAACTTCCTCAGCTTGATAATGAGCACCTACAGAAACTTACAGCTGGAATCATTCTTTTTTTTTTTTTAAGATTTTATTTATTTATGTGTGAGAGAGAGAAAGAATGAGAGAAAGAGCATGAGAGGGGAGAAGGTCAGAGGGAGAAGCAGAATCCCTGCTGAGCAGGGAGGCCGATGTGGGACTCAATCCCAGGACCCTGGGATCATGACCTGAGCTGAAGGCAGTTGCTTAACTAACTGAGCCACCCAGATGCCCCTGGAATCATTCTAAATGTGAGAAAATACATGCTTTCCCTCTATGATTGGGAACAAGGCAAGAATGTCCACTCTCACCACTGTTATTCAAAATTGTACTAGAGGGACATTGGGCTGGCTCAGTCTGTAAAGCATGAGACTCTTTTTTTTTTTAAAGATTTTATTTACTTACTTGACAGAGAGAGAGAGAGATTACAAGTAGGCAGAGAGGCAGACAGAGAGAAAGGAGGAAGCGGGCTCCTGCTAAGCAGAGAGCCCGATGCGGGGCTCCATCCCAGGACCCTGAGATCATGACCTGAGCACCATGAGATCATGACCTGAGCCGAAGGCAGAGGCTTTAACCCACTGAGCCACCCAGACACCCCGAGACTCTTGATCTTGGAATTGTGTGTTGAAGTCCCAGGGCTGATTTGTAGTGATTACTTAAAAATAAAATCTTAAAACTGAAACTGTACTGGAAGTCCTAGCTAATACAAAAAGACAAGAAAACAAGACAAGAAACAAAAGGTGTACAAGTTGGCAACAAAGAAAACTGTCTTTGCTCACAGATGACAAGACTGTCTATGTAGAAAGCCCCAAGGAATTGACAAAACAAACAAATGAGCAAATCTTCCTGGAAGTAGTAAGCTATGATGGCAAGATTGCAAGATGACAAGATTAATATACAAAAGTCAATCGCTTTCCCAGCTCCCCCCTCCCTTTTTAAAGATTTTTATTTATTTATTTGACAGAGAGAGACACAGCGAGAGAGGGAACAGCAGCAGGGGGAGTGAGAGAGGGTGAAACAGGCTTTTCTGCAGAGCAGGGAGCCTGATCCGGGGCTGGATCGCAGGACCCCAGGATCACGACCTGAGCCGAAGGCAGATGGTTAATGACCGAGCCACCCTGGCGCCCTAGTCAATCACTTTCCCAAATAGCAGCAACGAACAATTGGAATTTGAAATTAAAAAATAATACCACTTACATTAAGACTAGAAAAAAAGAGAAACACTTAGGTATTTATAACAAAATATACACAGAATCTATATGAGTAACATCACAAAACCCTAATGAAGGAAATCAAAGATCTAAATAAATGGAGGAATATTCCAAGTTCATGGATAGAAAGTCTCAATATTGTTAAATGTCAATTCTTCCCAACATGATCTAAAAATTGATTTAATTGCAATCAAAATCCCAGGAAATTATTTTGTCTGTACCAACAAACTGATCCTAAAGCTTATATAGAAAACCAAAAGACCCAAAACAGCTAACTTGATGCTGAAGAAGAACGAAGTTAGATGTCTGACACTACACAACTTTAAGACTTAGGGTAAAGCTATAATAATTAAGACAGTGGTATGGACAAAAAAATAGACAAATAGATCAATGAAACAGAATAGAGAGCCCAGACATACACCCACACAAATATAGTTAACCGATCTTTCTGACAAAGGAGAAAAGCAAGTCAAGGGAGAAAGGATAGTCTTTTCCAAAAATGGTGCTGTAAAATTGGACATACACAGGAAAGAAAGAAAGAAAGAAAGAAAGAAAGAAAGAAAGAAAGAAAGAAAGAAAGAAAGAAAGAAAGAAAGAGAGAAAGAGAGAGAGAGAGAAAGAAAGAAAGAAAGAAAAAGAAAGAAAAGAAAAAGAGAGAAAGAAAGAAAGAAAAGAAAGGAAAAAAGAAAAGAATTTAAATACAGATCTTATAGCTTTTCACAGCAATTAACCCAAAATGAGTCATAGACTTAACTGTAAAACACAAAACTGTAAAATTTCTAGAAGATAATACAGGAGAAAATCTAGGTCACCATGGGTTTGGCTCTCACTTTTCAGATACAATACCAAAATCATAATCTGTGAAAGAAAAAATTGATCAATGGGCTTTATTAAAATAAGAAATTTTATTTCTGTGGAAGACAATGTTCAGAGAATGAAAATACAAGCCATAGAATGGGAGAAAATATTTGCAAAACACATGTCTGATAAAGACCTTGAATACAAAATACACAAAGAACACTTAAAACCCAACAATAAGGAAAGAAGTGATCTGGTTAAAAAGTGGGCAAAATATCTTACCAGATACCTCACCAAAGAAGATATACAGATGGCAAATAAGTATATGAATAGATAGTCATCATTATATTAATGCAAGAGGTCATTAATGATAGAGGAAATTGTGTAGGAATGAATATAGGAAGGGAGTATATGCAAACTCTACTGTCTGCTTGATTTTTTTGTAAATCTAAAACTGTTCTAAAAAATAAAGTCTATTTATTAAAAAACATAAATGTCTGAGAGTAACAAAAACAAATAAAAAAAATATAGGGGGAGGGAGGGCTTACCTTACTACGTGTGGCAGAGACAAGCTAGGGTCATACTCTACACCCAGCAACTAAAAGACTACATTTCTCTGCTTCCCTTAAAGATATAGGTATAAATAAACTTTTTCGTTGGGACTTCCAGAAAAGCCCCTAAAAATGAAATCAGACAGCTGGCATGTATGCTTCTGGCCCCTCCGCACTCTGTTTCCTGCCTGGAAAAAAGGGATAGATGGCCGAAGCTTCAGCAGCTGTCCTGAAGCATAAGGAGATCCTGAGGTTGAAAGCCACTGCTGAGAGTGGCTGAGCAGAATAATGGAAATCTGGGCTGTTGATGAGCGTAGTGCTACTATGCGAACCCTGGCCTTATTATACCAGACTTCTTTTATGTGATAGGAATAAACTTATTTCTTGTTTAAGCTTCTATTATTTGCTATCCATGTTACTAGCTAAACACAATTTCTACCTTGTATACCAGATAATAAAACTTACTGTAATGCTGTCATGATAAAACCATCTGTATAGCACAGGAATAAATGATACAAGTAGAATAATAATAATAATAATAATAATAATAATAGTAATAAAGAATCCAGAAAGAAATTCAAGCAAGGACTTAATATAAATAAAGATAACATTTCGTTTAGAGGGAGAAAGATGGCTTACTTAATATATGGTGTTGGCAGAACTGACTATCCATCTGGAAGAAAATATGATGATACTTCTACCCCACATCATATGCAAAAATAAACTCCAGATGGACTAAAAATCTAAATGTGAAAAATAAAAATATTAGATACAAACGTAAGGAATTATTTTTAAAATTATAAAGTAAAGAAGACTTTCTGATGCAAAAGACAAAACTTAGAAACCCTAAGGGTCACCACCTAAGAAGAAGAGGAGGGGAGAGAATCTTAATCAGGTTCCACACTCAGCACAGAGCCCGATGCAGAGCTTAATCTCACAACCCTGAGATCACAACATGGGCGGAAATCAAGAGTCGGTCGGATGTTTAACCTACTGAGCTACCCAGGCACCCCGTCATATGTCATCTCTTAAAAATGAAGATGTTTTTGTATAGGGAAAGAAGGTATAAACAAAGTCAAAAGACTAAATACTTAAAATATACATGACAAAGGATGAATGTTGCTGATGTACCTTAACTCCTACAAACCAAAAAAAAAAAAAAGACAATTAAAACTTGACAAAGCATATTAACAGTTACTTCCAGAAAAAAGGTGTAAATCATCAGTGATATGAAAAGATTCTTAACCTCATTCAAGGAAATGCAAATTAGCACAATAAAAGTATAGCATTTTGATCCATCACATTAGCAAAAAAAAAAAAATATTGGTGAGACTACCCACATGAGTATGTGATGTGACTTTCTACAACATCTCTGGAAAATGTTATAATAATATGTATTAAAAATGCACATAGTCCTTAATCCAGAAATACTACTTTGTATAATATATTCTACAGAAAAAAATAATACCAGTATGTAAAGAACTATATTCAGGAAAATTTATTGTAGTATCACTTTGTAGGGGCAAAGAGATGTACCTGAAGAAAAAGAACTAAATGTGAACCTCCATTAGTAGAGGAGAGTGGATAGAGTATGGTGTTATGGGGGTCTTATGAACTTTAAAAAAATGAATATATATATGTGTGTGCGTGTATGTATATATATATATATATATATATATATATATATATATATATATATANTGTGTGTGCGTGTATGTATATATATATATATATATATATATATATATATGCATTGACCTTGACACATGTCTGGACCAATGGACTTTTTTATTTCTTAAACGTCCACTTGAGGACTGTGTTTACCCAAGCAACAGAGGAAACAATCTTTATTTTATTATGTAAGAAGTAACCCATGGAAAACTGAGCTAATTGGCACCATATTTCTAATTTATCTCAGTGATGTTTCAGCATTCCTTATAGAGTGACACTTCAAGCAACTGACTAGCTGATCTATCTTTTTATCAGGCTCGAAATGTGGTGGATTTAGCTTCCAACGAGAGAGGAGCAGTTCCTATGGGACCAACCTTCCCACAGGTGACACTATCCGCTCTGGACATAACAAATAGAAACCACAAAAAGTACCTAAAGGCATGAGAGAACAAGAAGCAGCCAGACACTGGAGAGGAGTCAACATTTAGACGGGAATAGTTCTGAGTTTCTCGGCTTTGTATCTTTTTGCCGGAGGGCAGGCTCTACTTTTGCCCTGTGAGGCAGTTCAAATTCAGATAGATCATATGCAGTCAATTGTCTTGAAGAATCAAAGGATACAGCAGCTGGAAAGTGAGGGGGGTTTATCTCAGAAAGCAAAGAGAGGGGAGCTCCAAACTCTGCCCAAAGCGCTGCTAACTCTTGAACTATAACTGTGCAGGGCAGACTCCAATTAAAAGGCAGAGATGGGGGCGCCTGGGTGGCTCAGTGGGTTGAAGCCGCTGCCTTCGGCTCAGGTCATGATCCCAGGGTCCTGGGATCGAGGCCCACATCGGGCTCTTTGCTCAGCAGGGAGCCTGCTTCCTCCTCTCTCCTCTCTCTCTGCCTGCCTCTCTGCCTACTTGTAATCTCTCTCTCTGTGTCAAATGAATAAATAAAATCTTTAAAAAAAAAAAAAAGGCAGAGATGGCCAGAATCGATAAAAAAAGAAAAATTTAATCATGTGCTGGTTACCTTGGAGATATAAGTGAAGTATCAAGATGTGGGTAGGTTGAAAGTAAATGGATGGAAAATTATGCTATGTAAACAGTAAGTACAGAATGATAAGATGGCTTTATTAGTATCAGATAAAGGTAGACGTCAAGCAGAAAGGATCACCATAAATAGGTAAAAGTTTTTACAGAGTATTGGGGAGCCTGGGTAGCTCAGTCCCTTAAGCGACTGACTCGATCTCAGCTCAGGTCTTGATCTCAATTTCCTGAGTTCAGGCCCCACGTTGGGCTCCCCACTGGGCATGGAGTTTACTTAAAAAAAAAAAGGTATTTAGGGCTGTGTAAGTGTAAGTGGCTCAGTAGGTAGGGCATCTACCTTTGGCTCAGGTCATAATCCCGGGATCCTGGGATTGAGATCCACGGCAGGTTTCCTGCTCAGCAGGGAGTCTGCTTCTCCCTCTCCCTTTGCCCCTCCCCCTGCTCATGCTCTCTCTCTGTCTCAAATAAATAAAATCTTTAAAAAAAAGTATTTAAAGAGTATTTACTAGAGATAAAAGGCTTAATTCATCAGAAAGATATAACAGTCTAAATGTGTATGTGCATAATAATGCCTTAAAATAGAGGTTCTGGAATATGAAAGAAAAATTGACAGAATTAAGAGAATAATTAGAAAAAAATTTCCCAGCCACAGCTGGACATTTGAAAATATGTCTCTCTGCAATTGGTAGAACTAGACAAAAATTAGTAAAGACATAGAAGATCAGAATAACACTACCAGTCATCTTGATCTATTGACAATATACCCAACAACTATAGAATACATAATCCTTTCAAATGCATCTTGTACACTCATCAAGATAGATTATAAGCTGGGTCATAAAATGAATCTTAATAAATTAAAAAAGTTGAAGTCATACAGAGTCTGATTTCTGACCATAATGGAATTAAATTAGAAATCAGTAACAATAAGATATATATATGTATTTTAAAACCCAAATATTTGGAGATTGACTCACTTTTAAATAACATGTGGCTTAAACAAGAAACCACAGGGAACATCAAAAATATTTTGAATTATAATGAAAATACAACATATAAAAACTTGGGAGATGCAACTAAAGCATTGGATTGGGGGAAATTTAGAGCTTTATGTTTTTATATTAGAAAAGATAAAAGGAATAAAATTAATCACCAAAGTTTCAACCTTAGGAAACTAGGTAAGAGCAAAGTGAACCCAAAGTAAGTAGAAGAAAGGAAGCAGAAAGCAACAAAGTAAAAAAACAAAAAAACCAAAAAAACAAAAAACTGGTTCCTTGGAAAAAGCAATGAAATTTAACAAACATCTATCTAGACTGAGAGAGAAAAAGAGAGAGAGAGAAGACACAAATTTATAGTATCAGGAATAAAAGAGGGACTATCATTCTACATCCTCCAGACTTTATTTATTTATTTATTTATTTATTTATTTATTTATTTATTTATTT